>LHCL01000032.1:0-319978 GCA_001305275.1 Talaromyces verruculosus
AACAAGCTTAAATACTAATATTTTTTAATTCTAATTAAAAATATAGAATCTAGATATCTAATTATTATTATATATTTAATTTTATTAGCTAATATTATAATTTGGGTTAGTAATTTAGATTAATATTTTTTACCTAGAAATAGGATTTAGATATATATATTTCTACCTAGTAATCTTGATAAACTAATTTATAAATCTAATTTTAATCATTAAATCCCTAAATCTTAATGAAATTGTACTAGAATAGGTTTAATCAATAGCTTGTCGTAAACCAGTACTTGGCAAGTATCCAGAAAGAGTAAAGCTCTTCACTGAACATCGGTTCAGTGGTATTCTGTTATCAAAAGGGCAGGATGCCTAAGAATTGCAGTAGTTATAGCTATAGCTTAACTAGTCTATGAGCAATAGTATACTTAAGGTTAAATAATTAATTTAAGACAATAGAATAAAACTAATTATATAATAAATAAGTATCCTTATATATTCTATTATTAATATAGCTATTAGAGCCTTGCTCTATTAGTACGTACATTCAAACAAAGCCCTACTCTATTTACTCTATTACTCTAACCCTAGTGGTTGCAGATAATCCTTTATTCCATTATATATTAGTTTCTATAAGACCTAGTCCAATTCATTAGCTATAATATTTTCTAATTCTCTAACAATCCCCTCTTCTAAAGGCTAGCATCCTAATAATACAATAAATAATCTATATTTCTCTTCTATCTTATAGGTTTAGTTCTATTTCTCAAAATACTCATGTTATAGTACTAAGCTAACTATATCTTTAAAGTAAAATATTAATAATGTTATGAGCTGACCTCATGAGGCATATTCGGGCGAAGCCCTCACAACAGCCACTCTCTTGACATGAAGCTATCCCCAGACCCCGACGGCCTGCCCAGATATGAAGCCATCCCGGCCCCGGTTACCCTGCATTACGGCGCCTACTCGGAACCACATAACACCTATCTATCCAGAGCTTCCAGAAGGAAGCCTACCGGAAGGAAGCCTACCAGAAGCCCCTATTCCCCTTTTCCTTATAAGATTGTATACGCGTGGAGAACCTGTTGTTTCCTTCTTTCTTTCCTCATGTTACATTTTCTATTCAGATATGCCCTTATAATAAGCATTAGATAGGACTAGCCCATAACATTAGAAAACATAACATTATCACTTTAAGAATCTAAATCATGATATTGAGACTTATTACACCATATACAAATATAAACCTAAACAACCAACCCCCCAGAAAACAGCAGCCAGTGCCTATCAAGGAACTACTCACACAGCTTATACACCAGATAGAAGCCCTCAACGTCGACGTCAACACCCGTATCAAGGCCATTAACGTAAATATCAATAACTGAATAAATCACCTAGAAGCAGGCTTCAACCACCTGGACCAACAAACCGCAAACCTTAAGATTCCACAGACACCCCTCATTTAACCTCCCCTATCTCCAGTCCCCCAACTAGAAGTAACTAAGGAGGCTCCAAGACAGCAACTACATCATCAACTAGGGCACACTACTAAATACAATAACTCTAACAAATCCCTGTTCCTTCCCTTCCTCATTAAGCTCTAAGCTAAGATCAACATTGATAGGCTAGCTATAGGAAATATATACACCTAGATATAGTACACCTATAATAGACTACAAGGAGATGCTTAAACAAAAGTTTTCCCTTAGATACAAATTCATGCCACTAACCCTAGTACTATTAATAATAAGACCCTTACCATATTCTACCAACACCTTAGCACCTAATTCAAAAATCACCAGCTCATTGAACAAGCTAACCAGTAACTTAACTAGCTCCATCAAAGCTATATCCCATTCCAAGATTTTGCTAGTAAATTTAAACAGATCCTTCTTCTTACTAGAGGACAAACATGGCCTGACGATATCCGAATTGCCCAAATTCAAAGCGCTATTAACCAAGAAATGCGACAAGCGCTTATCAGACAGATCCTCCCCACTAGATATGAGGCCTTCATTGAGCACCTACACCGTATTGCTAACAACCTAGACGAGTACAACCGTATCCGCAACCTCCATAACCAAGGCCTAAACCAACCCCCCTTTAGCGCACCAAGGAATGACTTACCAAATGCCACTCCTCCGCACTAGCCTCAGTCCGCAGCCGTAACGGCCCCTGCTCTTCCTATCGCCATAGATCTATCTGCTACCTCCCAACCCCCTACCATACGGACCCATCCTCCACCAACCTGTTACAACTGTAGAAAAGTTAGCCACATCACTTATATCTGCCCCGAGCCCCAACAACCTCAAGCTCCTCACCCTGTAACCATCACTAATACCGCTCCCAAGATTCCCATAGCTATACCAGAACTAAGACCCACTGTTCATTTCAAAGAGCCTGAGCCGGAAAAAGAATAGCTCCTAGTAGAAGTCATAGCTAGAAGCAGAATACAATAAGGAAGTTCTTAATAGAAATAGAAAAAGCAATAGCCTTCAAGATTAATATATTACTCAACAATAATATATACGCTAGGATGTTAACCAACAGTGGGTACATCTCTTACAGAGTAATTAAAGAATCTTTTACTTTAAAATATAGCCTTACCCAATACACAATAACGCTAGTCCCTATCCAAGGATATAATAGAATAGAAGAGCAGACTACCAGTGAGATTATAATAACAATAATAGATATTAGAGGACATAAGATAAAAAAAGCATGCTTTTATATAATACAGAAGATGAAATATAATTTAATATTAGGAATATAATAGATGCAGAAGAAAGGAATCCTTTTTAACCCAGCAAATAAGATTTTGACATTCCCTAATAGAATTAAGATTAACAACAAGAATATAAGTGAAGTGACACACCACTATAACAGCATCTATAAGATATCCACAGCAGGCCTAGCTGCCTTGAGAAGACGACAGAGAAAAAAGCCTAAGACTAGGATTAAGATTTTTACTGCTAGTATAGCTGATATTAATAAAGCGCTTACTCTAAAAGCAAGGACTGACCCCTGAACCAAGTTACCAAACTATTTATAAGATTACATTGATGTATTTAACCCTATTAAAGCTGATAAACTACTAGAATACTAACCCAGCACTGACCATGCTATTAAACTAATTAAACAAGACAAAGATAGAAAGAAACTAGAAGCCCTATAGGGCCCCCTTTATAACATATTATGAGAAGAGCTTCTTATATTAAGAAAGATATTATATAATTTACTATCTAAAGGATTCATACAAGTCAGCAAGTCGCCCACAGCCGCACCAGTGCTATTCATCAAAAAGCTAGGTAGAGGACTACATTTCTACATTAACTATTAAGCTTTGAACACTATTACTAAAAAGGATTAATACCCCCTACCATTAATATATGAAACTCTACAACGGATATCCAAAGCAAAGTAGTTTATAAAGTTTAACATGCCTATAGCATTCCATAAGATACATATTGCAGAAGGGGATAAGTGGTTAACAGCTTTCTAAACTCGATTTAGCCTTTTTAAATAGCTAATAACCCCCTTTAGCCTAGCTAACGCCCCAAGCATATTCCAACAGTATATTAACTAGACCTTATAGGACTTCCTAGATAACTTTATAACTATTTATATTAACAATATACTTATCTTTACTGATAGCCTTTTAAAAGAGCACCACTAATATGTCTACATGATACTCTAACAGCTCTATAACACAGACCTATAGATTGATATTAATAAGTCAGAATTTGAAGTGAAAAGCACAAAATACCTTAGATTCATTATAGAAGCCAGTATAGGAATACAAATAGATTCTATAAAGATAAGAGCAATCCAGGAATAGCAAGCACCCTCTACAGTCAAGGAAGTTCAATAGTTTCTAAGCTTTACTAACTTCTATCAACAATTTATCCATGATTACTCTACCATTGTACGACCATTAACCGACCTTACATAGAAAGATACAACCTTTATATAGAGTAATACTACTGACAAGGCCTTCTAAGACCTCAAAAACCTTTTTATCACTAAACCTACTCTTATCCCCTTTAATCTAGAATAAAGGACTATTATAGAAACTAATTCCTCTAGATATATAAATAGAGGCACCCTTTCTCAATATAATAATAAGGGACAGCTCTAAACCTATATCTATTACTCAAGGAAATTAAATCCTATAGAATATAACTATAAGATTCACGATAAAGAACTGCTCACTATTATTGACTATATAAAGTAATAGGAAGCTGAACTAATATTACTAGATAAACCCTTTACTATAGTAATAGATCATAATAATCTACACTATTTTACTAAGATCCAGCAATTAAGCAAGCAACAGATGCACTAGTAAATCTTCCTCTCCCAGTTCAACTTTAAATTAGTTTATTAACCTAGGTCACAAGCCTTCCACCCTAATACCCTTTTATAGCGACCACAAGATATACCAAAGAATAAAAATAATAATTAACTTACTTACCAAGACTGAGTCCTACTACCATAAAGAATCCATATACACTCTATACAGGTGCCACGCATAGTGATTCCTACCATCTAAATAATAACTAACAAAGATCAACTCTAAACACTCTAGATACAGGCTAAAGCCTATAATAATAGTTATACCTATATCAAGCAAGCCATTGCTAATAACCTCCAAACATTCCTACAAGACCTTGGTTTAAAAGTGACTATTACTAACTGTAAGATTAATAAATAAGGATATCTTTTACACTATAACCGCCAATAGGTCCCTAACTATAAGCTGCTCTGGACAAAGATTATACAATAATACTATGACTTGATGCTCTTAAAGCATCCTAGCCACAATAGAATAAGCACTATTATAGGGAGAGCATTCTTCTAGCCGCACATGAGCCAGGATGTATGATGGTTTACAAATAACTGTAGTAAATGTGGTGCGAATACAATATAGAGAGAATGGAGGCAGGGATTATTAAAGCCGCTTCCAGTCCCAGAAAGGATTTGGCGAGAGATCAGCATCAATTTTATCAATAAGCTGCCAGTTAGTGACAACTACTATCACCTTATAGTCATAGTAGATAGATTAAGTAAAGGCATTATCCTAGTTCTACTGAAGGATCTTGGTGCTAAAACAGTTATATATAAGTTCTTATAGTTCTTCATTACTCACTATAGCTTCCCTAGAGGTATTATCTCAGACCAAGGCATATAGTTTGTAAGCAAGATATAGAGCTATATATACCAGAATATAAAGACTGAATAATATCTATTAATAGTATAGCACCCTCAGACCAATGGCCAGACCAAGCGAATAAATGCTATTATTAAGGACTACCTACAGAAGCACTATTACTACTTCCAGAATGATTAGAGCAATTTACTCCCAATGGCTAAGATAGCAATCAACAACCAGATATCATCAACCACTAGGATGAGTCTCTTCTTCCTTACACACAGATACGACTTAGAGGTTATAAACCTATAGGATGCCTCCTATAAGCCAACAACATGCTATAAAGAGTGGGTAGTTGTGAGGGATATTGTCAAAAAGTTAGCACAAGCAGCGGATCTAGTATAGACTAAAATAGCAGCAGCGCAGCAACACATAGAGGAGTCCGCGAACCAGCACTATGATACAGCCTATATTTACTAGGTAGGAGACAAGGTATGGCTTAATTTATACAATATCTACATGGACCAGCCATCTAAGAAACTAGACTATAAATATGCAAAGTTCACAGTATTAGAAAGGATTGGCACGCATGCTTATTAGTTAGATGTCCTAGGGGGTATATATAATGTATTCTATACAGCCCTACTATAGCCCGCATCTGAGAATCTATTTCTATTGTAGGAGGTGTTTAATTACTAGTTACTAGGTTAACTGATTAACAGGGAATTGGAATACATAATAGAGAGGATTGAGGATGAATATATTGTGAAATGAGGATGCAGTAAATAACGCTAATATCTAGTGAAGTGGTTAGGATATGAACAATAAGATTAGTAACTGGCACAGAACCTTGAAGACACTGTTGCCCTTGACGACTAGGAATCCTCACAGAAAGAGGGGGGGTAATGTTATGAGCTGACCTTATAAGGCATATTTGGGCAAAGCCCTTATAACAGCTACTCTCTTGACATGAAGCTATCCCTAGACCCTGATGGCCTGCCCGGATATGAAGCCGTCCCGGCCCCGGTTACCCTGCGTTACGGCGCCTACTCGGAACCACATGACACCTATCTATCCAGAGCTTCCGGAAGGAAGCCTACCGGAAGGAAGCCTACCGGAAGCCCCTATTCCCCTTTTCCTTATAAGATTGTATGCGCGTGGAGAACCTGTTGTTTCCTTCTTTCTTTCCTCATGTTACGTTTTCTATTCAGATATGCCCTTATAGTGAGCATTAGGCGGGACTAGCCCGTAACAAATAAATATAACTTGCGCAAACAGGTCAAGCAGATAAGAGTTATTCTTATAATTCCTTATCTTCATTATTTATAATAAAATAAAAAGTATATAAAATCCAAAATTTCAAAATACTATAATAAATATATTCATAATAATTAGTACAAGTATACTAATATAGCTTTATCCAATCTTATATAAAAGAAGCTGCTTACAGCTCAATAGAAGTTAAATAAGAATTGCAAAGCAACCTTAACAAAACTTATTCATTTAGAGAAACAGTGAAAACTACTTTAGAAATATGCTAGTTAATTTATTCAAACAGATATAAAAGATATTAATAAGTTAAAAAGATTAGAAAAAGAAGAAGAGATAAGAAAAAGAAAAAGACTAAAGAAAGAATAGAAGGCTTCAAAGGAGTATATAAAACTAGAAATAGCACACAAAGAGTAAGAGCTAATTATATTAATACTTAATTCTAGCAATACTAATAGTCTAGTTATAAATAATTCTTTCTAGCTTACTTCTTTTTTTTTCTAAATTAATCATTACTTAATACTCCTAGATCTTATTATAGCAATTCAAATTTGTATAGGTTCCTATAAATTATCTTCTAGTAAATATCCTTTCCATCTAATTAAGTAGTAGATCTAACTATTTTCCTATTTTTAATCTAAGACCTTTTCTACTTTATATTCTTTATTATTAGCTTCATTATTTTTATTTTCTAGGTTTCTCATAGATTCCAATAGTGATATATAAAATATTAGATATATATATATTCTTACTAATAGCTAGAGTTAGTAATTACTATTTTTAAGTTTCTTTATAATTCTAAATGGTCTATATTTAACTATATTAAATTTATTACTTGGTTATTTACTCTTAATATTAAAAGTTTTTAAATCTAATATTTATTATAGAAGGTAGACTCTCTCTCTCTTTTAAAGGACTAGCATATCCTCATATTTTATATCATAGTATCACTTCATTTTTTATTCTGCCTATTAAATATCTTTAGATATTATATTATACATCCATTATATATATATTACCTATAAGATTACTGTCGGAACGTCAACTCACATGCGCTATACGCTCCGGCATGAGAAAGCCCCTGCTTTGACAACCCCCGGCGTATTGCCTACCGGAATGCCTGGCCGAATGCCTGGCGTATTGACTGGCATATTGGTAACCCCTGGCTCCAACGTACGCGCGCCAGAATGTGTTATACACATTCCGGAGCACGTACGAAGAGAGCATATATACGCACCGGACCCCAGCACCCCCTTTTATAGTAATCAGACAGAAACTTAGGAATCAAATACAGATCCCTTTTATGCCTCACTTCATAGGCTTGTCAGATTAGCCTATTCCCAATCCAATTGAGCTGATCTTGGACCGGATGAACCAACACTAATCAGTTAACAGATCAGATTCATCAATCTCTTATTCCGACCCCTGATTCATACATATTTACTTACTTACAAATCACCTACTACCTTCGATATCGAACCCCAAATATTGAGAAACAACAATGGCACCTACCCCAGATTTCAATCCGAAAGGAAAAGAAGGAAAGGACCATAAGGCACTAGAGGCCTTTATCCTCGCAAAATATGCCTCATACAAGGACGTGTACAACATACCATTATGGGCCATATTCAAACAGGACTTTAAAAAATAGGACCTTGAAGACTTCAAAAAAGCTCTATTTTTACACCTACACCGGCTAATCATATATCTACGTACGAACGGCATATGTATTAGCACTAATGAACCTAGCAAAATTGCTAAGAATATCTACGCCATACGTGAAGAATCTATACCAAGAATATGGTCCAAAAATGATATCAGATATTATCTTAATACTAGTGAGATTCTCAGCTCATAGATCTTGATCTAGAAGAAATTTGCTATAATTCTTGCTTTATATAATATCCCTGAGCCTACACCAATGCTAAAAATAACTACCCTAGAGATATTAACTATCCTACTCTACCCCTATAGTACCAGGTTAAAATTAACTACCAAACCATTATATGAAATCATTCCTGTGCCAATTCATATAAGCCTTATATTAAGTATTGAAAATATTACTATATTAACCTCCATTGAGAGCCCTAGATCCATATAAGTCATCCCTAGATTAATATCTTTATCAAAGCTCTACACTGAAGATATAAAGTATAAGGGAAGTAATAATTTATTTAGTCTTAAGCTAGATATCTTCTATGATTGCTATTGCTGAGCCTGTATATTCTTCACGCTGGAAGCATATAGACTAGTATTTTCTACTATGCTATATGGCCAAGCCCTTGCTTACTACTATTTATAGCACTATATATAAGAGCAACAAGGCATTAATCTTGCTAAAGTAATATGATAGTATTTTAAAGGAGAAGAATATTACTGTACTATTAAGTATAAATAGTCTTATACAATACTCTAATAGATAATTGATAATAACCCTAACAAGAATATACTCTAATACCTTAAAATTATGATTTAAGTGCTGTAAAACTTAACCTATTTATTGAACCCCTAGCTTTATATCCTAGTCTACCTTTAGAGCAAGATTATTAAAGCGATATAAACACACCTAGCATGTTAAATAGCAACTGGAAGACCCTTAAACACTATATCTAGCTTGATTAGCGATCTCTATATGAGTGTAAGTTAATACTAAGATATACACTATACTATGTAGAATTTAACTTTAACCTCTAGTAATAAAGCTTACTATACTGACCGCTATTACTATAATAGACATTAGTCACACTTATTATATAGAGAATAAGTACAGAATTGATTCCGCTTAAATAACTATACCAGTTAATATTACTTTATTTGCAAGAAATCTAGATGTTAATTTATAAATTATAGCACTAAGGAACACAATGCATCATATCAAAAGGCATGGTATTAATCCAACAGTAAGACAGACTAATATATCATAGACTATAAAGGACAGCCCTCACCTAATCCCAATATAGATGCCCTAGCAAAGGCCAAAGGACTAGAGACTATACCAGTTCTATATTTCACAACAGGCCCTGATTCGTATGAAAGCTTTAGAAAAGCTATAACCACTGAATTGGCAAACCGCACTGCAAGCCATGCTCTAGAACCACTATTAATATCTATATGTTCTGATTTGTCAGGATTTGACCTTGCTGAGAAGGTAAAATCAGCTAGCCAATCAGAGATCATTATTCCCATGCTAGTATATTAAGGATTCAAGAGCTATATTTCTTTACACTGATATACTAATTTGCAATTCTAAGGCATATTAATTGATAGTGGCGCCATCTAATTCTCAACCGCTAGACAAGCCCAATTTCTTGCTCTCTAGAGAGCCACTAGAAAGACCATACTAGAGCTATCTACTACAGAGATTATTAAGATCAAATTTGGACCTAGAGACCCCTTACACTCACTAGGATTAATTGACTTAAAGATCCTAATTAGCACTATATAATTCTATATATTAGAGACCATAACCCTATTTCTATTCTTACTCTACGACCTAGACCATCTAAAGGTGTATTTCAACAATACTCACAACGTTTTAATGGGCCTAAACTAGAAAGTGCTTTTCCTAATAGTACACTGATTTGGCCACCCATTCTTAGTATAGGATTATAGCTTTGAATTGTACATCATAGAGTTATTAGATAAGAATCCATGCTTCTTAATAGACACTGAATTACACTGCTTATACTACTAATTTAGATACTTATCAATTAAGCATTTATCCTAGTTATTAGATTATGCTAGCCATGGCACGCATATCAAAGTATTAGAGCATATTCAAAGCTTCTATTACTACTGCTAAATCCATAGCAAGTCCCCAGGCTGATTCAGATTTACTATACAAAGCGATGTACACTTTAACCATTTAATCATTATTAATATCATATATATTAAGGGCAAAGCTATGCTATATATTATTAACAAAGCAACCTAATATAACGCTGCACACTAGTTACTAAATATTAGTGTGAAAACAATATAGGACATGCTCTGTACCACATAGATAGATATGTACCTAGGACCCCTAGACTTCATTATCACTAATGCTAGCAAGAACTTCATGAGCAAGGAATTCTCTTAGTCTGCTATGACAATTGGTAGTATAATAGTAAGTATTCCTATTGAAGTCTATTAATTAATTAGTGCTATAGAGTGCTACTATGCTGTACTATGCCGCACTTATCTTATTATATGAAATAAGATACTAGATACTACCCCTAAATTGATGCTATAAATAGCTATTAAAGCTATCAATGATACTACTGGTCTAGATAGACTTGTACCAACCCTTCTTATATTTAGAGCATATCCTTATATGATAGAGCATGACCCTCTTACCCTATTAATTATAGAGAGAGCAACAGCTATATAAAAGGTAATAACCAAGGTCCAGAAAGTATATGCTAAATATGATATCAAGGACACATTGAATACCTAAAATGGACCCTTGTTAGTAACAATTCATATACTTCTACTAAATTCAGATGTGCTTATATGGCATAAAGGAAAGACTAGATATGCAGGCAAATGGATGGGACTATACAAGCTTCTAAGTATTAATAGAGAAATATGTACAATTACACTTCCTAATAGACCAACCCTATTTTGTACTACTATTGTCAAACTATACCAAAGCCCTATTGAAGATGCTGAACTAGATAAGCTAATTAGCACTTCTAGAGAAGGCATCCAAGACAATACTATGGAAGGCTCCTCTAAGGTTAAACCCCTACGCTGTATGTTACAACCTGTTGTTGAGATCCTACTATATCGCCCCAAATCATACCTCCAAGCTATGTATGAGGAACTGGAGCATTAATTTGCCGAATCTCGACGCAAGGAAATCAACAGATTGATAGAAAGAGGAGTCTTTGAAGCAGTGGATATAGCAGATATCCCCCCTAGCATATGAATCTTCAATCTACAATTTGTGGAAGAAGTGAGGAATGCTGGAATAGATAAAGCTTTTAAGAAATCACGCCTAGTTGTACAAGCTTATAATAATATTAATAAGAGCTTTGTCTTGATAGAATCTTCTATGATTTAGCGCTGTAGCTAATGCTTAATATTATGCCTTATATTGTGTAAAATAGATTCAAAGCTCTATCTATAGGATATGATGCAGGCCTATATATAATTAATAATGCTTCTCAATTAAGATTTCTATATATAACTACCGCCAGAGCTCACTACTGCCTTTAGAAGCTTGATCCTCAAAGTTATCTAGCCACTATATGGTATCTCTAAAGCTGGCAACCACTGGTTTTATATATATCACCATCACCACACAGATCGGCTCAAAATAGAGACCTCTATATATGATCCATGCCTCCTATATTGTACTAAACCAGACACTGGTTTCGGGATAATTGGTATGTAGACCGACGATATATTACTTCTTGCTGATAGCGGATTCGTACTATATAAATAGCAAGAAATTGAGAACACAGGACTTATGAGCAAGCCCTGGGACATACTTACGCATTAACAGCCACTAAAATTCAATGGTGGCCTCATCTTAGAGTCTGCCCAGGGAGTAACACTAAGCCAAGAATGCACCTGCGCACTAATTTGCACCGTATAGGACTACAATGCTGATACAACGAGCTCAAGAGGCAAGATCTGGAAAAATGTAACCCCAGCCAAGCAATATGTTGCTTAATGCGCATTAGGTGCCTATGTTGCTTCCATGTATCAACCCGAAGCCTCATTTGACCTATTATATGCTGCTCAAGCAACAAGCCTAATAAAGGACAATATTAAAGCACTTAATAAGTGCTTAGAATGGTAATGTGATAATACTTTTTGAGGACTATGTTTTGTACTACTTAATACTAATTCTTTCTGCTTAATATACTTTGCTAATTCTTTATTTATCAATAACAAGGACCTTATATTATAAATTGGCTTTATTATTGTACTAGCTGATGCTGCTAATAATGTTAATATTATATATTAGTCCTTTATTAAGTGTAAGCGTGTTACCTAAAGTATACTTGCTTTAGAATTATATGTAATAATTTATGCTTTTGATGCCACTGCAGCTATTAAATTAACCATTATAGATTTGCTGCATCTCTCTAAACCACTACCACTCACTATTTACACTGATTTAAAGAGCTTATATGAATGCCTTGTTAAACTAAGTACCACCTAAGAAAAATGTCTTATAATAGACCTCATATGCCTCTGCCAATTATATGAGCGCTATGAAATTACTGAAATCAAGTGGATTAGTAGCGATACTAATCTAGTAGACGCCATAACAAAGAGCAAGCCTTGCCATGCTCTAGAAGAACTTATCAATATCAACAAGCTCTATATTGAAGTAAGCGCTTGGGTTGAGCACTTAGCCGTACCACTAACTATATGTATACTAAAGCACAAGAATATGGCATTCATAGCACTAATTTCTACCATCATTGACTAGATTGATATACCATTTCTTTACATTATTATCTCCTTATTATGGTCACCTAGATTATTATTCATTACTTGTTTTATTACTTCTATTTACTACTCTGTCAGCCCTAATATGTATAAATTATACCCTATTATTTTTTTTTCTTTCTTTCAGAGAGTCGCCAGTGTCGGAACGTCAACTCACATGCGCTATACGCTCCGGCACGAGAAAGCCCCTGCTTTGACAACCCCCGGCGTATTGCCTACCGGAATGCCTGGCCGAATGCCTGGCGTATTGACTGGCATATTGGCAACCCCTGGCTCCAACGTACGCGCGCCAGAATGTGTTATACACATTCCGGACCACGTACGAAGAGAGCATATATACGCACCGGACCCCGGCACCCCCTTTTGTAGCAATCAGACAGAAATTTAGGAATCAAATACAGATCCCTTTTGTGCCTCACTTCATAGGCTTGTCGGATTAGCCTGTTCCCAATCCAATTGAGCTGATCTTGGACCGGACGAACCGACAATAAGTTTAAATTTCTCTTTAAAGATCTTATAGTCTCCTAGTATCTTACTAGTATAGTTACTTTAATCTTTCTTTTCCTTATTATAGTATTCCTAGAGTACTAGTTCTATCTATTAAAATGCTTCTCCTATTAAGTATATTACTATAAAGACTATCTTTGATTCTTCTATTAATAATAATATACTATTAATTATAATATATATATCTATCTAAGTCAAGAAGTTCTTAAATTCTAATCACTTATTATTAAATATCTAAGGTTTAGATATCTTTAACTATTTTATAGCAAGCTATGCTTCTAGCTTTTAAATTCTTATCTATAACCTAGCTTTATTACTATTTACTCTAACAATACTACTAATTAGAGTTAGTATACTTCCTACTATTATTAGAATCTCCTATTTAGGTAATACTTTCTTAACTAAGTAATATTTCTCTTATCTAATAGTATTTTACTCTTAATATATCCTAGAGTTAAGATAATAGCTCTTTTATTATAAATCTAGATCTATCTTAGTTAAATAGTATTATGTTATAGATATATTAAGCTTATTAAACTATATAAAGATTTAGATTATCTAATTAATAGAGTAGACTTGAATAAATAAAATAATAATAGATTGGTTAATAGTCTAGAAGTCTTAAATATAACTAAGATAGAAGAGATCCCCTATACAGCCTAATGCCTATATAAGTAGAATACCTTATTAACTCTCACTATTAAAATTTAATATTAAATAACTTAGATTAAAGAGCTATGAAGAATTAAATATATAATAGTAAAGAATATCCTTATATATCTAGTCCTTTATATTCTATATACTATATATTATCTACCACTTATAGTAGATAGTAGATAGTAGATCATTTACTATCTAATAGGTATAGTTCATAATATCTACTACTTCCTTTTTCTTATTAGTGGTATCTTATTCATATCTCTACGTGACTTGGTGCGTGTCCTATACTAAGGTGCCTCAGTCTGACATCCTTCTACTTGTCTTGTCATTGTATGGTTCATACGCTCGCAAATCCAGAGTGACCTTTCCTCCTTGGTCATAGTCTATTTTAGCGTCATGCAGGTTGATTCGTAACACTATATATAATCAATAATACTTCTTAATCAAGATTTCTATATATAACCACTACTAGAGCTTACTACTGCCTTTAGAAGCTTGATCCTTAAAGTTATCTAGCTACTATACAGTATCCCTGAAGCTAGCAACCACTAGTTCTATATATATTACTATTACCACACAGATCAGCTTAAAATAGAGACCTCTATATACAATCTATGCCTCCTACATTGCACTAAACCAGACACTGGTTTTAGGATAATTAGTATATAGACTAATGATATATTACTTCTTGCTAATAGCAGATTTGCACTATATAAATAGCAAGAAATTGAGAATACAGGACTCATAAGCAAGCCCTGGGACATACTTATACATTAACAGCCACTAAAATTTAATGATGGTCTTATCTTGGAGTCTGCCTAGAGAGTAACACTAAGCTAAGAATGCACCTGCACACTAATTTACACTATATAGGACCATAATACCAATACAATAAGCTTAAGAGGTAAGATCTAGAAAGATATAACCCTAGCTAAGCAATATATTACTTAATATATATTAAGCACCTATATCACTTCCATATGTTAACCCAAAGCCTCATTTAACCTATTACATGCTGCTTAAGCAACAAGCCTAATAAAAGATAATATTAAAGTGCTTAATAAGCACTTAGAATAGCAATATAATAATACTTCTTAAGAACTACATTTTATACCACTTAATACCAATTCTCTCCACTTAATATACTTTACTAATTCTTCATTTACTAACAATAAGAACCTTACATCATAAATTAGCTTTATTATCATACTAGCTAATGCCACTAATAATATTAATATTATATATTAGTCCTCTATCAAGTGCAAGTATGTTACCCAAAGCATACTTGCTTTAGAATTATACATAATGACTTATACTTTTAATGCTGCTGCAGCTATCAAGTTGACTATTATAGATTTGCTATATCTCTCTAAACCACTACCACTTACTATTTACACTGATTTGAAGAGCTTATATAAATACCTCATCAAACTGAGCACCACCTAAGAAAAACGTCTTATGATAGACCTCATATGCCTCCACCAATCATATGAGCGCCATAAAATTGCTGAAATCAAATAGATTAGTGGCAACACTAACCCAGCAGACGCCATGACGAAGAGCAAGCCTTACCATGCTCTAAAAGAACTTATTAACACTAACAAGCTCCATATTAAAGTGAGCGCTTGGGTTGAGCGCTCAGCTATACTACTAACCATACATATGCTAAAGCACAAGAACATAGTATTTACGGCACCGATTTCCACCACTATTGACTAGATTGATATACCATTTCTTTATGTTATTATCTCCTTATTATGGTCACCCAGATTGTTATTCATTACTTGTTTTATTACTTCTATTTACTACTCTATTAGCCTTAATATATACAAATCATACCCTATTATTATTTTTTCTTTCTTTCAGAGAGTCGCCAGTATTAGAACATCAACTCACATGCGCTATACGCTCTAGCATGAGAAAGCCCCTGCTTTAATAACCCCCAGTGTATTGCCTACTAGAATGCCTGGCCGAATGCCTGGCGTATTGACTGGCATATTAGCAACCCCTGGCTCCAACGTATATGCGCTGGAATGTGTTATACACATTCCGGAGCACGTACGAAGAGAGCATATATACACACCAGACCCCGGCACCCCCTTTTGTAGCAATCAGACAGAAATTTAGGAATCAAATACAGATCCCTTTTGTGCCTCACTTCATAGGCTTGTCGGATTAGCCTGTTCCCAATCCAATTGAGCTGATCTTGGACCGGACGAACCGACACTTATAATATAATATATTTATTTAATAAAGAAGCTATACTCACTATAACTTAGAGATTTAAAAACTAGGGGATTATATCTTTAAGAGACTTTATAAATATATCCCCTAGTATACTGTAAAGGCTGATCCCATCGCGAGATCGAGGAGGCCAATCTGATTGCTCGAAGGATTGATGCCCGCGATCTAAGGCAGCAGCGTTGAATTGTATGCTGGGCGGAGATCATATGATTCCGCTAACCCTACTGCACGGTGCCGCTTAGGCACACCACACATGTATATAAGAAGCGAAGATCCCCTCGTTGAAAAAGGGATCAAGCGATTATTCTCGTACAATCCAGACATCGTTACTTTGTCATATATATTCATATCGTATCGAGTTCTCATAGTAATCGGCTCAGCAAGTGTTCTGTAGTCCATACCCACAATCGAACTATCGTTCAACCCTTATCGTTACATATACTTGCTACTTTATTATTCTAAAGATAAGGCTTATAGTAAAACTAGCAATAACTATAATAGTATTTTAGAATAATCTATTATAATTAATATTATATTAAATTACTAAGATAATTCTATAAAATAAAGTAATAAAAAGGGATTATCCTAAATATAACTATATAAAAGTTAAAGCTAAGGAAGAAATAAAGTAATTTATAAATATATATTACTCTTTACAAGCCTTCTTTAAAAAGGAAAAAGAGTTAATAGGAGTAAATATTACTCTAAATTTAATATTTATAACAAGATTTAATATAAAAAGCTTTAAAAATTGATAAAACTATCAATAGAGGCTGCTATCTTATATAATTAATAAGCTATTAATAAATAAACAAGTAAATAAAAGGAGAAGGATAGATATATTTCTTAGTAATTAAGGCTTAAGAGAAAAAAGAAAGAAAAAGAAGGATAAAAGTAAGTAAAAAGTAAGATATTTATTAATATAAGTAAGGGGTCTTCTCTAAAATAGATATTAATAAATCTTATCTTACTATCCATCTTATACTATAAAGGAATCTTCTTGCTATTATATCTATTATATACTATAAAGTCCTTAGAAGATAAAAAATCTCTATAGTGACCCTAAAAAAGAATATTATTATAGGAGCTAGATTTATAAATATTCTTATAAAGCTTAAGAGCAAGCTTTCTTTAAGAAGAGGGAGAATTGTAAAGGCTAATCTTATTATAAGATTGAAAAGGCCAATCTGATTACTTAAAGGATTAATACCTGCAATCTAAGGTAGTAGTATTAAACTATATGCTAGGTAGAGATTATATAATTCTACTAACCCTACTGTATAGTGCTGTAACGATATGGGTAGAACGATAGTTCGATTGTGGGTATGGGCTACAGAACACTTGCTGAGCCGATTACTATGAGAACTCGATACGATATGAATATATATGACAAAGTAACGATGTCTGGATTGTACGAGAATAATCGCTTGATCCCTTTTTCAACGAGGGGATCTTCGCTTCTTATATACATGTGTGGTGTGCCTAAGCGGCACCGTGCAGTAGGGTTAGCGGAATCATATAATCTCTACCTAGTATATAATTCAACACTGCTGCCTTAGATTATAGGCATTAATCCTTCAAGCAATCAGATTAGCCTCCTTAATCTTATAATAGGATCAGCCTTTATAATTCTCCCCCTTCTTAAAGAAAGCTTATCCTTAAGCTTCATGAGGGTGTTTATAAATCTAGCTTCTATAGCAGTATTCTTTTCTATAGTTATTATAGAGATTCTTCATCTTCTAAAGACTTTATAGTATATAATAGATATAGTAGCAAGAAGATTCCTTTATAGTATAAGATAGGTAGTAAGACAAGATTTATTTATATCTATTTTAAAGAAGACCCCTTACTCACATCAATAAATATCTCATCTCTTACTTACTCTTATCCTTCTTCTTCTCTCTTCTTTCTCTCAAGCCTTAATCACTAAGAAGTATATCTATCCTTCCTATTTATTCACTTATTCATTTATCAATAGCTTATTAATTATATAAGATAGTAGCTTCTATCAATAGTTTTATTAATTTTTAAAGCTTTTTATGTCAAGTCTTATTATAAATATTAAATTTAGAGCAATATTTACTCCTATCAACTCTCCTTCCTCTTTAAAGAGGGCTTATAAAGAGCAATATATACCTATGAGTTACTTTATTTTTTCTTTAGCTTTAACTCCTACATAGTTATATTTAAGATGATCTATTCTTATTACTTTACTTTACAGAACTATCTCAGCAATTTAACGCAATACTAACTATAATAGACTACTCCAAAATGCTATTATAGTCATTACTAGTTTTACTATGAGCCTTATCTCTAGGACAATAAGGAAGTAAGTGTGCTAGAGGATACACTTATAGAGTCTCCTAGGGATATAATCCCCCAGTTTTCAAATCTCTAAGTTATAGTGAGTATAGCTTCTTCATCAAATGAATATATTACATTATAAGTTCTAATAGCTAATATGTTTTAGATAGGAAAACAATACCATCACAATTCCATCTGGGCCTTCAATCAATAAAGATGTTAAGGAACCATCTATCAAGGAACCGTCTATTGAGGAATCGTCTGCTAAGAAGTCATCTGGTTTAAGTGATACTCCAGACACAATTATTGAGCCACTCATAGAGTATAACAAATCTCCTTCAAGAATAAAAGTCATGTGGTATCTGAAGTATATATATTAATATATCATTAAAGTCTAAATACTAATCACATGATATATTATAGGAGCCATCAAACCATCATTCTGCTTCCATCTCATCTATAAATAATATTGACTTGCGCTAAAAAGTGATTGAATACTTAAGTCATCATTGCTTAGAGAAAGTCAAGGGGTTAGAAAAGGGTTCTATAGACTTGAAGCCTATACCTATTATTAAGCAGCCTATATTCAATACAAGAAGCCTAATATTTACTATGGCCTACTGTCTTCATTATTCAAAGATAGTTGGTTCAGAAGATCTATTTTGCGTGCAGCCCAGCAAGCATTTAAAATACTATTATTATATGAATAATAGTATCCCTTGTAAGCCTATCCCAGCTCCATACAAGGCAGAGTTTATAGAGTTATAGACCCTTTTTCAGACTAATACATTGGTAAAAGCTTTTACAGCTAGAGATTATTATCTCAAAGACATAAATGCATTCACCTATAATTACAGTAGTAAGCCCAAGGCTAAGCTACATGCTAGTTCTACTTTAGTAGACCTTTCTAATAAGTATAAAGCATATTAGGATCAAAAGTTCGCAATATTATACTATAATCAAGAGCAGATACTTAACTACATATACAAGCAGGTATATAATCAGTTTCAACCATTAATATATCTTATAAGTATAGATTAGATGCTAATATAAGTTAGTTTAAATAGAATAGTAATCCCCAAGTTCATCCCATCAAAGAATTATTTAGTGATGAGGATGATAATGCATTCACCAGTTATATTAAGAACTCCAATGATAATAAGCCTGCTGCTTAGCAGCCCCATTTTGATACCATTTCGCTGCCGTTTTCATTTGTTTTAGAAATAAAAGTTGGGATATAGATTAGGAGGCCCCTAAATATAGATAATAGTCCTTTTAGCCTTTTAGCCCTATTTTTAGGGAGTTTTAGCTGGTTTTCGTGTTATTTTGGGGGTTTTTTGCCCCTTTTTCAAAAGTTTTGGTAGTTTTTAGGGCTTTTTACCTAATTTCAGGATGTTTTCTTGCCCTTTTCATGCATTCTGCGTAGCGAGATCCTCATTAAACCTTAAAACTCTTTTAAAAAACAGGAAGAGTAACCTCATCAATACCATATTAATTATAGATCAATCTTAGATAAATTGATCAGACAGAAAAACCCTATAGGAGAAAACTATCTTAATCAACACTTTCTCTTTAGCATTATAGATTTAGCCAATTCAATAACTATAGTATTATATTTATCCAAGAGCTCAGACGCATTCGCAAGATGCTCAGCTGGTTCCTAGCTATTCTCATATAATAGATAACCTTTCTATTTTACTAAGTAATAAGACTATAATCCATTTCTTCTCTTACAGAATTGATATGCCATAATCTCTTTAACTTCCCATTCTGGTACAGGTTCCCCATTCTCATTGTTCTCAATGATTGGTGGGAAGTCTTTTTGCAGATTAGCTCTATCCTATAAATGGTAAGGTTCTAATAAGGACACATAAAAAACCTTATAAACTCTTCTCCATATTAGCAGGATATTTAACTGGTATACTTATTTCTTAATACATTCTGTTATCATGAATAGTCCTTCATAATACAAGTCTAGCTTCTTACTAGGATGGTAAATATAAATATTCTTCATATTAAGCTTTACCTAATCTCTAACCTTAAAGGTCATAGGCTAATATTACTGATTATAATATTTTACCTATATCTCAGTTGCAGTATAGAGGTATTGCTCCAACTCCTCTCTTAATTCCTTTAATAACTCAATTCAATCAGTAACAGTAGGTTAATTTATGACAGGGAGATCTTTCTTAAATAGTAAGCAAGGGTTAAATCCCATCAGAGCTTGAAAAGGTGTTGTTCTAATACTTACATTAACCATATTGTTTGCCACAAATTATGCAGTAGTGAGCAATAATGCCCAATCATCCTGCCTTATATTCATATATATTCACAGATAATGCTTAAGAACCTGATTCATGCGCTCTATTTATCTATCAGTCTAAGGATAAAAAGCTATTAATAATCTTTACTAGACGCTGAGTTAGAAACACAATACTTTCTAATACTTACTTATGAAAATTAATCCTTAATTAGATATAATACTATATGAATAATCTATATGGCTGAATATTGAATTAAATATAAGGGTAGCGAAGTCTTTAGCTTTAAGCTTCTTGTTTGTTAGAATGAACTATATATATTTAGTGTATTAGTCTATAATAACTAATATCACATTATACATAGTACTGTTCTGCTTGCTTAGAAGTAGATCTATAATAAAATTAAGTGAAATACTATCACTAGGTCCTGTAGGAATAGGTATTGATTGTAGCTTACTATATAGTTTATAATAATATACTTTTCTTAACTAATATATATTGCATATTGCTATATATTCAGCAATATCTCAGATCATGCCTAGCTAATAGAACTTTCTTTTAAGGAGCTCTATAGTTCTTATAATATTAAAATGTCCTATAATTAGATTATTATAATGCTATTATAATAGTATT
The DNA here is from genome assembly GCA_001305275.1 of Talaromyces verruculosus. Classification (NCBI taxonomy): domain Eukaryota; kingdom Fungi; phylum Ascomycota; class Eurotiomycetes; order Eurotiales; family Trichocomaceae; genus Talaromyces; species Talaromyces verruculosus. The sequence goes on from LHCL01000032.1 coordinate 21,469, forward strand.
AATCTTAATACTGTATTATTTAGTATATATACTATATTATCCTTATAAAAGATATTATTTTAGAGCTTCTATAAAGACTCTAGAACACTGCTATTAGGAGTTAAAATCTAAAGATTAGTCTTCTTCTTTTATATAAGGATGTCTCTCTATTATATAGTCTTAATATTCTTTAATAGAACTAGTCTTAATATTTTAAATATATCCTTATTTTTTATACTTTCTAAGGCAAGTAAACAAGATAAGTAGTTTCTAAAAGACTAATACTCTCTATACCTATTCTTAAAAGGAATCTATAGTTGCTCTTCTTACATACTACTCTTAGGCTTAACCTACACCTATCTAATAGGCTTCTGGGGTAAATTTAGAACTATTCCTAGAATAGATACTAAATCTTTCTTTTTATTATTAGTAAGATCCTTACTAGATGAATTGCTAGAGTATATATCTTCCTTTTAAAAGCTTATTCTTATAATAATATCTGAACATCTAATTAACCTATAGTTAGGAACTATCTTTAGTATTACTTAGCCTATCTGCTTAGTTCTTAATAAAACTATTATAGTATCTTTTCTAGAATGATCAGTCTTCTTAGAGACTATCATAGCCACTGTACTAGACTGACTAGTCCTTGACAGAACTATTATGGTAGCTAGTCTATAACTAGACTGACTGATCACCTTATTAGGGATTATTATAGTAGACTTCTAAACTTTGTCTGATAGTGCACTATATAAGATTAATGGATAGCTGGGCTAATAGCCCTATAGCTAATAACTATATAAAAATATCACTAATAGTATTCTTAGCTGTAGCTTTTATTATAAAGTTGGAAGCAGACCTATATCTATTTCTTCCTCTCCCTTTAGAAAGTCAGGATACTGACTAGAAATGTCTACTAGATTCTGGGATCCTAGCTTGTACTTAATAATAAAGTTATATATAACTAAATATTAGGCTTAGTATGCCTATTTAGTATTCAAAGTCTTCACTTTAAAGAAGTATTATAGATTATTATGATTAGTTTGGACATAGATCTCATATTTATTTCCTTCTAAGTAGTACCTCCACTTCTAGAATATGTATATAATTGCGCTAAATTCTTAATTATAAACTTTCTAATTCTATTAAATAGTATTGAACTTATATAATATAAAGGCCACTAGCTGCTAGTCTAAATAGTGCCTTAATAGAATCTTTCTATCTATAGGTTAATACATGATAGTATCTATACCCCATTTTGATATATTAGTTTAAACCAATATAGATTTCTTAAGATTAAAATATCTAACTAGAGGCAGATTAGTAAAAGCTTTTTTTAATAATTTAAAAGATTATATAGCTTTAAGGGTAAGCTTAAATAGCTTCCCTAGATACTTATTAGCTTTATAAAACATATTTATTAGTAGAACAGTAATAATCAAATAGTTTTTAATAAACTTTTAGAAAAAGCCTGTAAATCCTATAAAGATTTAAATATCTTTGACTGATTTTAGTATAGACTACTCTTAGATTATCTATACCTAGTCTTAATCTATAGAAATGCCCTTATCATTAATTAAATATCCTAAGAATTTCAATTCCTATTGATAGAATTTACATTTTTTAAGTTTAGTATATAGATTTATAGAATATAACTACTTTAGCACTTATTTAATATATTCTTTGTGTTGTTTTTTATCCTTAAAGAAGATAAGGATATTATCTAGATAAATAATGATAAAATTATCTAATAATCCTCTCATTGTTCTATGGATATATGATTAAAAGGTAGCAGGTATATTAATTAGTCTAAACAGCATTATAAGATACTCAAAGTGGCCGTACTGGGTCTGAAACATAGTCTTCCATTCATCTTCTTTCTTAATTCTGATTTAGTAGTAGGCATCCTAGAGATTAATCTTTGTGAATATCTTAGCACTAACTAATCTATCTAATATCTTATTGATATGAGGCAATGGATAGTAGTTTTTAACTATTATCTTATTAAGACCTCGATAGTTAACACAGACTTGTAGACTTCTATCTAATTTCTTAATGAAAAGGATTGGAGCGTCTGTGGGACTGATAGAAGGCTAGATCCATCCTTTTTACTATATTTTCTTAAGGTAGTGTAATAGATGATCTAGTTCTATCATCGAGCATAGATATAGGGGTCTATATAGTAGCGTAATAGAGTTAGATTATAACTAGATCTTATGCACTATCTTGTTAAAAGGTAACTTAGAAGTGTCTATCTCTGAGAATACATCTCTATATTCTTAATATATAGGAGGAAGGGTTAGCTCTTTAGTTGATTTAGATAGACTAAAGACTAGAAGAAAAAAAGAATCTCTATTAGTAATCTTTATAAAGTGCTTTGCTAATATAAACTATAGTTTTAATGCCTTATATTAGAATCTCTAAATATATCTCTTAAAACTAATAATTATAGGTTCTTTATAGTAAAGCTATAGTTTGCTAAGGATTATATTAAACCCTATTATATTAATCACTATAAAGGTTTATTTATATAATTTAGTGACTCTATAATAGTTAGTAATAGAAATAGGAATTATAGTATCACTATAGTTAGTTATAAAAGTGTTATTAATAAATTCTATAGGAGGTAGGAGGTCCTATAACAATTACTAACTAATACTAAGAAGGAGTTAATATACTATAAAATTAAGGTCTCCCCTTATGTCTAATATTCTTATAATATAGTATTCTAACTTAGAGAGTTTTAAGGTTAGGTTAATTAATATTATAAATTTATCCTTCTTCCTTGGTCTATTTAGGTTAGCAACTACCATATAGTCTTATTACTAGTTACTAGAATTATTATTATTTTTAATATTATTATTATTTTCTTCTTATAACTTCTATGTTAAAGAATTTAGTTAAGGGTTAAGCTATTTAATATCCTTTAATAAGAGCTCAGAACCATCATAATAGTAGGTTATAATATAGTCTAGGCTCTTATATCCCTCTTAACTATAATAATAGCAAATCAATAAAAAATCTTTATCCTTAAAGCTTATTTTCTTATTATTGCTAGGGTTATACTTTCTCTTTTAATTTATATAGTTAATATGTCTCTATTTAGAGGGTCTTCCTTTCTAAGGCTTATTCTTTAAGCTATTTTAATTATTATAGTTATATTTTAGCACCTTATTAAGTGCAAGCTGCTTATTCTTATAAAATTTCTATAGCTAGATAGTTTCTTTAAGACATAAAGTCATATCCTAGAAGTTAATATTTTAATCTAATAGCTTTAGCTTTAGCCAATTAGGAAGCTTAGTAATAAAAGCTATAATCTTATCTTAATTATTAACTTAAGCCTTTATCTTATTTTAATTATATAGATAAGAAAACTTACTATAGAATATCTAAGGGTTTCCTATTTCTAAAGCCTTGATCTCTTTCAGATCCATATATATATTTAGAGACCAGGCTGTTCTTATCTTGATATAAGCTTTAATCTATTCAATAAAGTTATTAAATATAAAACAAGTTAAGTCCAAGTTCTTCTTATATTTAATCTAATGAGTCTGATATTCATCCTTTAGCTAAGCAGCTATAGTTGCTACTTTCTCTAGCTTAAAATATGTGTATTTAATAAAATTATTCTTAATATCTTCTATCCAACATTTATACTCCTAAAAGTTCTTAGATTTGAAGTAGTCCAGTTTAGACTTTAAAACAGGTTTCTTATAAATAATATAGATCATAGCTATTAATAGAACTAGAACATTATCTTAATAGAAAGATGAAGATATAAGCTTATTAGTTATTTAAGTTAGAGGTAAAATAACTTCTTAAGTAGTAGATTAATTTATAAAGTAATTTAGAAGCTTTACTATCTAATACTATAAAGTATCTTAACCTTACTATATCATCTCTTAGCCTTGTTATAGTACCTAAGTCTTAAGCTCTAAATACTAAATGATTTAAGCTAAGGCTTTAGCCTATTCCTGATAAGGTAGAGAACCTTTATAATAGCTCTAAAATAGTAACTATATAGCCTAAGTCATTCTAGGTCCTTTATTAGGATTAAGGGTCTCTATAAGAGCCTAAGTTTCTTGAACTATTTTAAAAGGCTCCTAAACAGAGTCTCTTACACTTAAGCATTCCTAGGCGGAAGAATTGCCTTGATAGATGGTACTACTAGGCTCTATGGAAGCTTAACAGTTACATATAGAATATAAGTTTGCTATAGTAATTAATTCAATAAAGAGTTTCATAGTTCAAGTAATTATAATATAATAATATAGGTAGAATAATAGTTTGATTATGGGTATAAGCTATAGAATATTTATTAAGCTAATTACTATAAGAACTTAATATAATAGGAATATATATAATAAAGTAATAATATCTGGATTATATAAGAATAATTGCTTGATCTCTTTTTTAATAAGGGGATCTTTGCTTCTTATATACATGTGTAGTGTGCCTAAGTGGCACTATGCAGTAGGGTTAGTGGAATCATATGATCTCTGCCTAGCATATAATTTAATGCTGCTGCCTTAGATCGCGGGCATCGATCCTTCGAGCAATCAGATTGGCCTCCTCGATCTCGCGATGGGATCAGCCTTTACAAGTGCTGCTTAGGCACACCACACATGTATATAAGAAGTGAAGATCCCCTTGTTATAAAAGGGATCAAGTGATTATTCTTGTACAATCTAGACATTGTTACTTTGTCATATATATTCATATCGTATTGAGTTCTCATAGTAATTGGCTCAGCAAGTGTTCTGTAGTCCATACCCACAATCGAACTATCGTTCAACCCCTATCGTTACAATAAACCAACCCTAACCCAGGAGGTTGGGTTGGGTTGGCTTTTGGGTTCTCGGGTTGGGTTTTGCCATGTCTAATAGCTAGAGATTATTATTTTAAAGATATAAATATATTTACTTATAATTATAGTAGTAAGCTTAAAGCTAAGCTATATACTAGTTCTACTTTAAGGGGCCCCTCTAATAAGTATAAAATATATTAGAAATAAAATTTTATAATATTATACTATAATTAAAAATAAATACTTAATTATATATATAAGCAGGTATATAATTAATTTCAACTATTAATATATCTTATAAATATATATTAGATACTAATATTAGTTAGTTTAATTAAAATAATAATCCTTAAATTTATCCTATTAAAAAATTATTTAATAATAAGAATAATAATATATTTACTAATTATATTAAGAACTCTAATAATAAGCCTGCTATGTAGTAGCTCTGCAAATGCAACTAGTGCAGGCCCATCATCATCAGCGGCACCGTCATCAGCACCATCAAGCGCATTTCGTGGGCCGCCGCCGAAGGGCTTGAATGCTGCTATTGACAAGCCGTTCCATCGTCTCAACGACAAAACATGGCTTCACAACCGACCCGAACAGGATGTCTACAAACTCCTCATAGACTGCTACCGTTTACGCATGGAAGATGTTTACAATCTCGAGGGCGAGGCCGATGAGGACAGCATCTACGGCGGAGCTGCAAACGGCGGGAGAGGCTTTCAACGATTCCTGTCGCTCGCTCAAAGCAGACGTGGCTTGCTTCCATCATGGTGATCAGAAGAAAAGGCTTCCGAATGTATGCGTCTGGGTATGAGGAATTCAGGATGGAGCAGTTTGTCGAGTGCGGTCGAGAAAAGTGATATCGTTGAACATTATGGGGACCCGGTGATGCCGATGCAGTTGCGGATGCTTGGGGAGCAGGTATACGGACGTGGTCCCTGAGGCCAACCTGGAGCTGGAATGATGAAAATACAAATGATGATGGAGGGAGGTTAAAGTGGAATGTATTTCAGTAATATGTCGCTCAGGTAAAAAGGGAGCTCAAAGTTAGCCGCTAGAGCATGAAGGTTGTTGGAGGATTTGAGGTGTACAATATTAGTACATTCAACGGCCTATCTCTTCACAGAAATTCGAATCTAAAATACAATTTCGGTTAGATTGTGAACATGGAGTAATTACCTGCTTTTGTAGTTAGGGCTATTTCTCCGCTTTCCCCGGCTTTTCGGTGGGCCGCCAATGTCCCGGAGAAGGAGAGATGTGCGATGGATGATCGATTAGGTAGATCAAGCCCCTCAATCTTTACATGACTAGTTCTTCCTCTAAATCCCTATCATTTAACAAAGAACGTATCATAAACCTTAATATCTCCAGACCGCTATAACACCCAATTCAAAACTTTTCAGTAGCATCCAACACGATGAATGCGGTAGCAATCATCTGATGATGAGTTTGAGAGAATGGGTGTGATGTCGAGGCTAACGATTTAGTCTAAGCAAAGTACATGATGAGAATTTTGATACATCTCAGCGGGTCTAGTAGTTCATGTGTTGAGCCTACTTGTTGTGCAAATCCATAGACATAGAGGACGAAGTTAGGGCTTGACATGCCCACGTGCCGGGAGTCCTCAGGCACCTAATCATTGATTTCCCACCATCACCCCATGCCAGTGATACGATTAGATCTATATACCAATACATCCAGTATATTTAATTAGGATGATTCTGCTGATTAGCTCTATTCATCCTCTCCGCCCAACCATTATTCAGACTACGTCGAACGCCCAGCGTCTTGCGTCCCATAGAAACCCCGTAACCACCACCACTCTGTGCCGTTGATAGCTGATTCATTGTTGTTCCGATCATCGTTGAAGTTGTATGGAACGATGTAGCTGTGCGATTTTCCATCGTATTATTAGGGGATTTTGTGTCGCTTGCTGTGATAGACGTAGGTGTTGGTGCCGACTGTAGCGAGGGTCTTTCTGATTGTGGTAGCCATGTATAATTATTCGCGTATTTCGCTGCTAGTGGGAGAGGACGGGGTGGTTTGTATGCCTGAGGTTGGATACGATAGCGTCGAGAGCTCAGTTTTTGGGCGTCTATAACCTCAGTATTTCGGGCAGCGGGCGGCTCACGGCTCGCTTGTAAAAATGGTGATGTCTTATCGTCACTTGAGCCGTTTATCAGCGTAGGTTGCGGCTTCGGATTATTGATGCCAAAATAGCTTGACAGCGTCCCCTGCCCAGGAGGTGCGGCATTCTTCCGAGACGCGGAAGAAGCGACGGTCTTCTTCTGTATGGGCTGGACTGACTCCTTCTCGACAGGAGGCGGAGGCGCCGTCTCCATATGTTTTCTAGCAGTTGAAAATCCCATTGACACTGTACTACTTGCTATCGAAAAGCCGGACGCATTGTTCATCGTATAAGAGGTGGTAACAAAGCCTGATGCTGATGAGTTTGCACCAGTAAAATCTTGTGTCTGATCATTCAGTCGACGACGCTTGGCCCAGTTTTCCAGAGCTTGGCCACGACCGTCAAGTGCTGACGACACTTTTGATCCACCCCATCTCGTAGCTGTATCACCAGTATACTCGCCATCATGTGTCCAGAGGTCGTCGCTATTGCTCGGCAACCCAGCCTGTAATCCCTTGACTATTGCCTCCTGACTCGGACGCTCACGGCCAAGAATATCTGCAATAGCAAAAATAGTCTTGTCAACGAATTTTGGCCCAACAGCACGGAACTTGGCCTGGACTATACTTGGAGGTAAAAATGAGCTTGTCCTCGTCTCTTCGCCATTCTTGGAATCACGGCGAGGAAGACTGAGGTACAAAAGCGCCTGCGCTCTCGTCATGGCTACATATAGTAACCGCCTCTCTTCATCACTATCTTCAGCTCTTGAATGTGGTATTATTCCCTCGTAGACGGCAGCTACGAACACGACGGGCCATTCTAGTCCCTTGGCCGCATGAATCGTGGAAATCGTCACTTTTTCCTGCGGCTGATCGCCTTCTTCGGTCGTGACTTCTGTCGATAGAGCTACATTTGCGAGAAAGCGCGATAGTGCTTCCTCTCCTATGTGACCTTGCTGTTGCTCCAAGCCTTCAATTTCGGGAAGAACATCGTCCTGCTGAGAGTAGGAAGTCGATGAATCGCCGGCTTGCGCTAGAAGTTCCTCTACATTCGCCCATCTGTTTTCTTCATCCAGGGGATAAGCTGCGGTAAGGTATTCCCGAAACCCGAGCTTGCTGATGACAAACTCTAGTAGAATCCTAGGCGAAGACTCATCCATACAATCGTGAAGTTTCTGTCTGGCCGACTCAATCAGACCAACTAACACCAACAATCCAATACTGGCAGCTTTGGACAGATTCTTTTGGCAAGATCGACGGCCTTGCACCACATCTTTGATAAAAGTCCACAACGCGATTTTCGCACTTTCAGCACCTGCAGTCAGACTTTTCAATGTTTCATCGCCGATCTTCCTCGTGGGAACATTGATAATCCGAGCAAGGGCATCATTGTTCTCTGGATGACTGATGACACGGAGATAATCAAGCAAAAGACGAATCTCGACTCTATCAAAGAACCTTGATCCACCAACCATACGATACGGGATGCCCTGTTTTCCCAGCTCAGACTCAATCTGTCGCGACAGAGCAGCCGATCGGAGCAGTATAGCAAAGTCAGAAGGCTTGAGCAACTGGCCCGTCAATATGATACACCTTTTAATCTCCATCACCATCCATTGCGCTTCCGCAGCTGCAGTGGGCAGTTTTCGCAAAACCGGCATCGTACCAACTCCATGCGTTGGATGGAGCTTCTTCGCAGGCCGTGCTGTATCCTGCTCAATGACTTGCTCAGCCGAGCCCAGAATCGCGCCTGAAGATCGATAATTATCCTCCAACAAAACCACAGAAGTATTTGGATAGCGTCTCTGCATGCGCTCAAGGTTTTTGATTTCTGCCGATCGAAACCCATAGATACTTTGATCCGGATCGCCGACTATAGTGATCCGTCTATTCTGCGCAGCAAACAGATTCATCAGCTCGTACTGAATGACGTTCGTATCCTGAAACTCATCGACAAGTACAGTCTGCACATTCGATACGCAATGCGGATATTGTCGCAGGAGATCGACGCAGCGTAAGAGTAGATCATCATAATCCAGTAGATTCGAGCTCGCCAATGCAGCTTCGTATTCGCGATATACTTGGATAAATTCCTGCTGTTCCACACCTTTGGGATGTCGCGCATCGTCAAGGTCCTTCCAGCTTATTCCTTGCGCTTTTTGACCCGATATTCGTGACCGAGCGGGGTTGGGCTGTATATTGAGGTTCAAGCGTTTGACGATTCTCTTGTCACCATAAGCAGGCTATCATCATGAAACCCGAGATAAAAGACACACCTTAATAATAGCCAAACTATCATTACTATCCGCAATACCAAACCCCTTCTTCAACCCAATCAAATGGCCGTACGCAACCAAATACCGCCGACAGATCGAATGGAACGTCCCCAGGACAAGTTTCGAGACTACCCGATCACCAATCAAATGCGCCAACCGTTCACGCATCTCACGACTCGCCTTGATCGTAAATGTGCAGCAGATGACATCCTGAGGACGGAATCCATGTTGGGAGGAGAGCAGGTACGCGACGCGTGCGGTTAGAGTCTTGGTTTTGCCGGAGCCGGGGGGAGCGAGGACCTGGAGGATTGAGGAGGGGGATGTTACTGCTGTTCGTTGCGCAGCGTTTAGACCATTGAGGATTGGGTCGATGTCCATTTGGACAATTCTACCGAAAGATGGCTGGGTGTTGTAGATGGGAATACGTTCACATGGAGTGGAGCACGTAAACAGAGAGACCCGCGTTAATGAGTGCCCCCACATGAGCTTAATTATGAGCCCTAACCCTATATCATGACTTTCACGACCAACAGTTTGTCCGAGAACAAGGGCTAGGTGACTAGGTATTCTGTAGGTCTTTCTGTAATTGAACTTTAAGAGTTCTTCTTATAGCCGAGATCAACCTCAATCCGAGTATGTGCTCTTTGCTAACTCCTAGATACATGGCAAAGGCGGTCATTCGAAGCGACGAGTATCTGAAGTCCAATCAATAATCTTTCTTAGGTTCAACTGGACCTGTTCTACCAATTCCAGTGGAGGTTCTTCAAGGTACTCAATTTCATCCTCTGTGTACATCTCCAGTCCTGCCTTGACTCGATTCCCATTAACTACCCGCTGCAAATGACCAAGAGCTGCAAGTTCGAAATCATCATTGATATTGAGAGTGTAGAGGTGTTCTGGCACCAAATGAACTTCTGGCCACGTCGACAAATGGCCGCCAGACACGTCCGAGAAGTCGACGAGGCGTGTCAGCAATCCGCTCATTTCCACTAGTACGCTGTACCATGTTCCAGCGGTTAAAGTGGCGAGCCCGACGTGGATACAGGTGATTTGCGACGTTGCAGATTCATCCGCATCGATCTTAAACAGGGAGAGGAGCTTGTCCGCCGAAACAAGGACTGGTGCCAAGTTGGGATATCGGAGGTGGAGAAGAAAAGGAGAAAAGTCGACAGAATCAAGGTACAAGTGGTCAGCTTTAGAAATTAAAAGGGATTGCAAATTGACCGCGGAGTTGATCATCTGGTATAAATAAGATTCATACGTCGCATCTGTAACAGGTGCACTTCCCGGCCTTCGATGTCCGCTATCTTCTGCAACGAGGTAGACGCATAATTCAAGATATCGGAGATTCTGAAGGCGGAAGCTCGTGATAGATAGTATCTGTGACTGTGATGATGGCGACGGTTGGAAAAGTGCCCCAAAATCGTGAGCAAGCGGGAGATGAATTGCAAGTTCTTCGAGGCTTGGAAACGATGTGCCTCGAAACATCTCAGCAATACTGCAGGCAAAAAACCAGGTGTCCACATCGGCCATATTAAAAGGCAAGTTGCGCAATGCGAGCGCTCTCAGGTTGTTGAATCGGAGCAAGCATGGTCTGATCAATCCTGTGAGGTCTTTCACATATTCTTGGTCGGCGTCGGCGTGTGTAAAGAAGCTGGTACAAATTTCAACTCCACGCACATACTCGGCATATTTACTTTTGGATATTTTCTCTAGCCAAAGTACAGATGAACGAGTTGAAGGTTTGTTCCTCACATTAAGGTACCGGAATAGTCGAGGTGAGGCGCTACGGTAGAAAGCCTTGTTAACCAGACGCAAACTGGCTAGTCGTTGGCGAGCCTTTTCATCGAGTTCTTTATAGTGGCGTGTATCGTGTAGCCACTACTGGCACCTGTTATCGCATATCCAGTTATACCTGTACCCAGTTCTGGGGTTTTCATCGATTTCGAGGTAGAGTGTGATCTAACTGCACTCTGTCGCGTTCAAAGAACTTACAAGATCGTAGATTTCTGTAGGAAGTTGCATGTCTGCGTAGGTAGAACTGATACAATGCACAATAATGGTACCATTCATCATAGTCCTGCAGTTCATTAGGGCACAAATCCGAGTGGCGTGGCGTGCTGTGTGGGATTTGTGCTCACAAGGAGGCTGAAGTTGATTGTCGTGTTGATGTCAACAGTGAAACAGTCGGCGTGTCTACAGACATCAACTTGCAGGAGGCGTTTGCTTGTCTTCACTCCGATTGAGCCAATCAGAACACACTTTCACACCAGCTAATCCCAATACAACTGGTATGTGTACGCCTGCTAAGACTTGATAGATTACTAAAGTAGTGCAGATGTAAATAAAGAGCATAGTTAGTAGCTGAACGTATTAAGATATAGCTAGCACTCTTAATCATATAGAATAGAAAGGATTCAAGCTATATTCTGCAATAGGGGCTTCGAGTTAAGAGTCCATCTTGACCCTGAGATCTGTAGATATGTTGACTAATCATATTCAGGCATTTGGGCTACAGTCGAGAAACTAAACTAAACAGTCTCAAAAGTTTCTATCACAATTATAACACTTCTACCCACTCCAGAGATACGACCAATTCTCACCCCTGCATCGCCTCGAACCGCGTCCAAAAATCCCTCCTCCAAGCATTCACCAACCCACTAACAGCCTCATTCCCAAATGGCGCCTGCTGAGTCGCAAAAAATCCTGCAACACCATGCTCCCTATTTGCCCACCAAATCACATTCGTCGCTCCTGCCCATGCCAGTGTGTTGGCTGGCTGTTTGATCTCTGGCACGGGTCCCATACAGAGCAACCCCCCTAGGCCATGATTCACATATTCTGGGGAAATAGGGCCTGCGACTGCATCCCACGCCTCCTTTAGCTTGAGCAACATCTCTACACCAGGCCCGTTGACAGGCAGTTGCGGCGAAAACATTTCCTTGATAGTCCCTTCCTTCAACAACACCGGGTTCGACGAAACCAGATCCGCAAGAACAGCTACAAAATCCTTCGCCGTGGAGGACAATCCACTACCCCCATCCTGATCCTCAGGATTATCAAATCCCCACGTATCATACTCCTCCAGCCTTTCTTTGCCAGTATCAGCATCAACAACCCTCTTCGCACCATGCAATATCCTAGCCTCATACTCCGGATACAGTCCAATATTAAACCTCGGCCACGGCTTCTGCAACCCCAACGGGGTCCATATATACCTCACAAAATACTCTTCCAACGTCATCCCGCCATTCAGCCTACTAACCGCTACACCGGCCCAGTCAAGACTACACCCATACCACCAACCTTGACCAGGCTCATAAATCAGCGGCAGATTATACCGTTCCGTGACTTTGAACGTCCTCCTCCCACCACGAAGATTATCAAGGTATGCGGCCCTTCTCTCAAGCAATGGGTGCGTAAATCTGTATCCCATGCCGGAAGTATGGCTCAGCAAATGCCGTGCGGTTATTGGGGTGTTAGTAGGCTCGTATATAAACTCCGAAGATTCGGTTACGGTCTTTAGGATCTGTATGCCGTCTAATTCTGGCAGAATGGTTGTGAGCGGCTCATCGAGACTCTTGATTTGGCCTCGCTCGATGCATTGGAGTAGTGCGATGCTGGTGATTAGTTTTGTGGCGCTGGCGAGTTTGAGCACTGCGTCATCGTGGAGGGGTGCTGCGTCTGGGGAGAGGGAGATTGAGCCGGAGGTTTTGCTGTATATTTCTTTGCCTGTACAAAGATTTAGTATCGTGTAGAGTGCCCAGGAAAGGAAGGGGGATACCTGTTTTGTCGACGACTTTGCATATTACGCCGTGGACTTTGGGGTGTGTTTTGTCTGTGTATTCGGCGAGGAGGGTGTCGAAGTCTGCCATTTTCGGTCACTGAGGAGAAGTCTAGTTCTGGCCTAGGTGATGATGAGCTGTTAAAAAGTGAAATAGTCAGTGGGAAAGAGTGTCAATCCAACAGATTCTTATACTTGACCAACACCGGCAGGTCCCGCACATACGGAACTAAGAAAGCACAGCAACATATGAGTAGGGCCCGAAGGACCGCACCAGTATACCCGGACGTCCCCAGCTGGATATAGTGGTTTAGAATAATAATAATCATAATAATAATTGACCAACACCGGATTTCGGGATTCACGAATTCCGTGTTTGAACAAATTTTGATACTATTCCAGGACATGATCAGCGATGACCACTCGTAGTTGTATCAGAATCGACTAAGTCATTTATGAGAAAACAAGCCTGAAATATGCGAGCCTTTAGTGTCGAACTTGCCGGGTGAAAATAGAGCCATGAACACCGAGGAACAGGGGTACGTTACTACACGAGATCAAGATCTGAGATGGATAAGTGGATAGCCGTCGTACAATTAGGCAATAAGGGTATAATTCAATCTCCGAGGACGAATGCCACCAACATATATACAAATCGCTGATAAAACACAATGCAAAAACCTAAGGACCAAAACACCAATATATGAAGATGAAGCATGACTCGTGGTTCCACCAACACCAACCATGAAAATATATATATATATATATCAAAGACAAGAGGCCATGTCGTGAACCCATCAATCTAAGGCAAGGTGGTTAAGAAAAAACGTTCAATGGCATGCTCATCGTAACAGCATGGTTCGGCATATCGACAACCTCTGCAAGTTTCAAATCACCAGCAACACTAGCCAAGATATATGCTTCCGTTCGTGTAAGACCCTTGGTAGCCACCAACCATTCGATCATAGCACGCGTCGCTTTGCGAGTAGCTTGTAACAGATCCGCATCCAACCCCATAACCGCATACTGTCCCTTATCAGGAAACGTGGTCGCCGCGGGCGATTGAGGAGGGAGCGACAAATGCGGTGACTGAACCCAGGGGTGGTTTTTGCAGACTGTAAGACGTATTTTTGCCTTCATATTCGTCTCAATGGCTGTTCCGCAGACTTCTCCGTGACCCTGCGCTGCATGGCCGTCGCCACAACTAAACAGCGCCCCGGAGACCTGTACAGGCAGATACAGCGCGGAACCAACCACCAAGTCACGGCAATCAATATTCCCTCCAACAACAGTAGGCGGAATAGTCGAAAACTCGCCATTCGCACGTGGCGCAATGCCCATTATCCCTAGAAACGGTCGCAGGGGCACACGCACACCAGGTTTTAACTCGGCGTATCCAGCCTCCGGATCGAATTTCCAAACCTTCAAATCAGACTGTACGTAATCATCCGCTAGCAGACCGAATCCCGGCATGACGGCTGTCCATCCCCAATTCCCCATCTCTAGCGACAAGACCTCAACTTTGAGGGCATCGCCCGGTTCGGCGTCGCGGACGTAGACGGGACCGACGGCGGGATCGGCGAGTTCCAGCTGGAAGGAGTCGAGAGAGGAGGTGTCGGAGTCGATGGTGATTTGGCCGTTGCTGCTATCGATCAGGTCGAAGGTGACCACGTCGCCGGACGAGATGGTCAGGACGGGTGGTTGTTTGTTGGACCATTTGAGGTGTTTGTGATGGCTGTGGACGTGGCTGTGGGTGAACATGTTGATTGATCCAGATATTGTATGCCAAACGGAAGTCTTGTCAGAAAAAAAAAAACAGAATGTCTAATTGCTGTATTCTGTGGTGGTGCGATGCGACAGATCAGACAGCGATCTTACGTTCATCAACTCATTGTCGAAAATACCGACAACGGATGGACAGAAAACTATTCCAAATAGTTGGCCGATGTGCAGTAAATGATTGACAGCACAAACAGGAATGAAGGTGGTATTATAATCGATAATGCGCCCCCCTTCATCGGAACTCATGACTGCATGATATGATAGAAAAGGGAACGGGGTCTCCGACTGGACCAAAGCAGGAAACCATTCTTGAGTCACTCGACAGAGAGCAAATCTTCTCAAATCATACAACCCAAGGGAAAAACAAAAAGAAAGTCGAAGCAAAGACTCACCGGTTTCGCAGGTGGAACTGTGAGCGACCGGAGGAAATACTCGAATGAGAAAATGTTAAGAGGGAGAAGAGTCAGCTGCCTGTTTGGGTTTGGCTGGGCTAAGGTTATGCTCCTTCCTGTTTGAGTTTGGTCCGTGCACAGTCCAGTCGTTCTTTCTTGTTGGATGAGTCTGTTCCTTCCTTCTGACTCTCTCTCTGTCTCTCTCGTACTCATGCTTGGCGACGATTGCTCCTTCCTCTCTCGGACAGTCGCTCCTGCCGTCCCAATACGTAGCACCACAGCGACGTTGCGTCACATGTTGCCTCTGAGCCCTAAATAAACATTTGAGGCAGCTGGCAAAGTCGAACACTGAACGATGCTAAAACAGCCAGGGTGGATGATTCTATGCAATGCTAGCTTTGACCTTAATCGGAGTAGAAGCTTAAGTCCGGATACCCTGTACGACTAGCACATGTCTATGATTGCATAGTAGACGTTCTTATCAGAATGAAGATCATCCAAGGCAGCTCAAGGACGTATAGATTCGAATGGATCGTCATTTTTGTACTACTACAATACGTCCTTACGATTATGATCATCAAAATGTACATCAAGTATGCCCCTCTCTCTCACGCGACTCTCAGTCTAGAACCAACAAGCTTTGCGGCTGTCGAACGCACGGAGTCCACAACTTTTATCTTATCAGGTGCACAGGCAACAAGGCAACAAGACAGCACCTCCGACGTCGGCCATCTTCTCGTTAGCTGGTTAACTAAGGCTGCTAAGCTCAACATGTCCATTCCTAGCGAGCGAATTGCAACCCAAACATTTATAATTGAGTCGTTGTATAGCTACGTACTACGTAGTACATACTACGTAGATCAAACAGGCAAGATCCCTGTTCCATTTTGGTCGGATACGACATACCATATTGATACCTGGAGCGAGAGGCGATAGAAAAAGTTCCGGATTGCAATGGGATGACGCGATGTATATACATTCCTAAAACTTCCTATGGCCAGTACCTAGCTAACTAATTAATCTTTTCTCATGCTTTCACGCCGTAGTAGAGAGATTGTGTAGAATAATTCCCTTCAATAGATGATCCACGATGATGCTAAACAAACCCGATAATAAAACAAGAAACAAAACACCAAATGTAAAATGAATGTAAAATGAAGGGTATTATTACCGCCTAGATGATTCCTCTTTCACAGCCGCCTTCAACGCATCAACCTGCTGCTGAAGCACCTCCGGCTCATCGGCATGTTGCTGCAGCGCAAGCCGCACATTATTCACGGCTGCCTGCCGGAGAGACGTCGACGTCCCCGACGGCAGTAGCGAGATATCCTCCTGCACGCTATTGGCCAGATCCCTAGCAGCACGGAACTTTGCCCAGAACTCGCGGGTGAGCTCATCATACCCGGACTCCATTAGCGGCATCTCCCACTCTAGGGGTGTCTTTTCAACTATATCCAACCAATTCGCCATATGAGGCCAGCGATCGTCCTCCAAACCGGGGAAATGGACGAGCATGTTTCCCTTTTCTCCTTCGTAGGCGTGGTGCCATTCGTAGGTGTTTATCCAGGGGCGAGGTAGGTATGCCATGCCAGCAGCATATCCTTGACCTTCGGGACCGCCGGTTGTCTTTTTCATAATACGAGCCATTGCTTCTTGGTCTGCGGATCGTCCTAGGTCGATTTCGGGAAGGTATAATGGGTGTCCGAGGGTTTCGACGAGCATGCTGACTGTCCACGGGTGGACGTGGAAGAAGACAATTCCCGTATTCAGACCGTTTTGGTCTTTGGAAGCGACGAAGTGGATTTCGGAGAGGTCGGGGGGAGGGAGGAAGATATCGGCGGGGATTGCGGGATTAATTATTATCGAGTCGGCGTCCACCCACCTATATTCATGAATCATTAGTATACGCGTTTCAAGAGAAGGAATGTAGGATACTAACATCAACCATTCGCATCGCTTCGCAGGCGGCTTCGCAAGCTCCTGAATAACAAGCGACAACACATAACTCGGCTTATTCCAAAATCCCTCCGAAATATCCTCCTCTAGCACATACATGGGATACCCCCATCGTTGCGCATGTCGCTCGTGGCTACGAAGAGCTCGTTCATATAACGGATTCGGATTGCCATATAACATCGACACTTTGGCAATCCGTCGCGGGTTTCCGCCGGATTTGGCGATTTGATTATTCGACAGCGACGACGACGACGACGGTGCTAAAGAGGTAACATCGTAATTTGATACCCTCCATATTAATAGTAATGCGGTGGCCGTCAATAAGGCGCCAATCGCTCGTCTGGTGAAGCCTTGCGGCATATTGAATATTTGAAGCTGTCAAGCTGAAGTGCTGACTGCTGCTAGCAATTGTTCAGCAGCCTGGAGGGCGGCTGAAAGGTGTAGACGATCGATCGTTCAAGCAATTGACAGGTCGCACACACCTCGATAAATCTCCATTAGCGATGTGTCGAAAGTTTCAACGCTGTGTCACTTGACTGTTTCCCAGAGAAACTGACAAGAAAAGACATGATGTTGCATGCTGGCATGTCCACGCTGTGGTTTCATCTTACGACTGCCAAGACATCAGCCACGGCTGTCTGATTGGGCTAGAGCAAAGCTATGCTGGTAGATCACGTGATATGTCTCCATTCTTCAAGATCCACTCTGTCGTCTGGTTCCGGACTCCATACTAAAGTTACATTTCTGGAATATGTTCTACCGTAACTACTAATCCTTAGTGATCATTGTTTCATGAGGTCCCATTCTGACCAATATTCAATCATTCCTGACGCTGGAAGAGGCTGCTGCCTCAGGCCAATCATCAGAATGGGGCCAGGAGCCTCTTGGCGGCCAACAGATCGGCTAAACTAACTAATCGCCGCGAGTCAGCCGCAAGCCCTGAATTCAGCCAATCAGGTGGTTTCTATAGGGTTATTTAGGGTTAGGGCTTAGGGCTTAGTCTATTATCTCGAATGTTGAAATGATAAATAACTAACTAATGCTTAACAAGACCCAAATCAATCAACGACTGCGCCGTATCAACAATAACCTCCTCCCTCGCCCACACCGGCAACACTCTAGTAGATACTTTTCCTGTCATATCTTCCGGAAACCGTTTCTTGATAGTCAGGGGAATATCGTGCATCCATCCGCCCCCCGGCGACACGGCGATGAATCGTTCCCTCTTAGCAGCCGGATGCGTCGTAGCGACTACCTGCAACGCAGCGACGTCCCGCACATCCACGACACCCATATACAGATTCAAACTCGCCGGCATCGCGCCGCTCAGATAACTCTGCACAATATGAATACTCGACGGGACATGCTCTTTGTTGAGAACAGGTCCAAACATAGCCGTGGGATTGATGGATGTAAGCTCCAACCCTTTTGCTGCTTTGCTTTGTACAAATTCCCAGGCAGCGCGCTCAGCGACGAGTTTTGAGCGTGGATAGGCGCCTAGTTTAGCGTCTGGGTTAGACCAGGAATCTTCTGTGAAGGGGTTGGGCTGATCCGGGTGGCCGTATGCGATTGCATTGAAGGAGGAGGTTAATACGACCCTCTTCACGCTGCCAGCGTTGACGGCAGCACGGAGGACACGGAGTGTACCCTCCCAAGCAGGGGTGATTAAATCATTCGCATCTTTCGCTTCTGCCGTTGGAATCGGAGAAGCTACACGAAGCGCATAAGTACATCCTGCAACGGCCGTGTCCCAGCCTTTGTCATGGTCAAGATCAGCTTCAACGAATATTAGACGGTTCAAGTCGGTGTCCGTCAAGCCGCCGTTTTGGAGTGCTTGCTCTCGAGAAATCCCTACCGAGGCAAATTTTCCCAATTAGGAAATTCATAGCCAACACGGATTTCGAGGAGTTCTTCCGAAATCCGTTAAATCCGTTCCCGGAAGCTATATTCGGATATATATCAATGATGATGAGGGCGAGATTCGGGTGAATACAAATGTTGTCAACTGGGTATATATATGGGAGTTACACTTCAATGTTGGGGAAGATGGACTCCTTTTCTTGTGAGACAGGCTGAAGCCAGTAGTCATACTAGTTGCTAGCATCAGCACGATATACCTTTCTATCACCCTCGATTCAAGTCTATACTTATTCTCATTACTTTTGAAAATGGCTTTGACTCGTGAAGAACGGCTCAAATTGGCAGATATTGACCCCGAGCTTGCCGAAGCACGTATCTGGCATTCCTCTTGCTTTGATGATATGACTTACACTTTGTCAGACCCTCAAGAAAATTACGATACCAGCCCCAAGCCCTGATGCCGAACCCGCCAGAATTATCGCAGGTGTACGCGCGTACATGAAAAGCCAACACAAAGCTGCCGACCCAGACAGCGGCGTCATCGAACATGACGTTTTCTATCCTGCTCGAGACGGGTATCAACTACGTGCTCGCGTGTTTCGACCTGCAACAACAACCCAAAAAGAGGCGCCTTCCCCGCTGGTGGTGTACTACCACGGCGGAGGATGGACGATTGGTTCACCCGAAGACACGGCGCCGGCATGTCGCAACCTCGTGCAGGCGCTGGGAGTAGTCTGTGTCACGCCATCGTATCGACAGGGTCCTGAGGATCCGTTCCCGGCTGGTATCAATGATGCATGGGATGGACTGAAATGGATTGCGCTGCACGCAGAATCCGAGTTATCTACTGCTGGTACTCTTGTCTCATTATCGACTGGGTTCGTGGTTGGCGGCTCTTCAGCCGGGGGATCAATGGCAGCTATTCTAGCCCATCTAGCTCGCGATGATAAAGAAAGTCTCGCAGCACCTATCACAGGATGCTTCCTTCTCTCACCCATGATCCTACCACCTGAGACATTCAACACTTTTCCAGCAGACTGGAAATACAAAGACTCCTACCTCTCACGCACACAAGAAGCCTGCCAACACGACCCCATCCTAACTCCTCAGATGGAAAAGCTCTTCCACGATTCGGTGGCTGGAGATTTCACCTCTCCAATGTTCGTCCCCTTTATATGGCCAACCGGCCATGCAGGTTTGCCGCGGACATACTTCCAAGTGTGTGGTATGGATATTGTTCGTGACGAGGAGTTGATTTATGAGCAGGTTCTGAGAGAAGAGAATGGGGTCGAGACGAGGTTGGATATTTACCCGGGTATGCCGCATACGTTTTGGAATATGTTTGGGAAGTTGACGCAGGGGAAGAAGGCTAAGAGGGATTTTGAGGAGGGGGTAAAATGGTTGTTAGGTCGTTCGGATTGAGATATGAGGTGTGAAGTTAGCATTTCTACATTAGCTGTCCTTTGTCACCTCCATAGGATCACTCAGTATGTGATAGACTAAGCTATGTCAAATGCAAATCGAACTCGGATTCTCACATGCACCAAACCGATGATCATGCACAGTTCTACACCGAGTCCACGCATTTCCATATCCAAAAGGCTCAGAGACACTCGCTCAAACGCGTCTGTCTCACCCCAAACCAGCTTTCTGTACACCATCCATGAATCTAAGCGAGAGCCCAATGCATTGACTTTTCCTCAAAAAAGCGAAGACCTCGTATGATGTGCATACGTACTCGAAATAAACTTTTCGCATTGCAGGTTTCATGCATACAAACTTACAAAGAAGACTCGTGTTAGTGTTACATACTCGTGCGCGGGCTGTGCTGAATCTGATTGATGTTGTTCGTAAGCTTGAAGCGCGGTTGTGGAGTCGGAAAAAGTCTGGCTTTGAACCAGCGCCGACTTGGAGGCAATGATTTACGCTATGATATCATTAACACGGATGCTGTGTTTTTGCAATGAAACATTCTTGTAGATGTATTTCCTACTCAGGCAAAATTGAATTTCAAAGAGCAATTGTTGATGTAGTCAGTAGATGTAGCAATCGAATCGGAGAAATCTCAGCTAAATATCAACACATATCGGTTCATCCTGCCAGTGTCAATTAATCACCAAATCAGAACACAAACCAAGAATATTTTCGACGCTGACTGTATGGATCATCCAAACAGGCGAAAGCTCCGTAACCTAGTTAGTGCAATGCGCGAAAACCTAACTAATCAACGCGCTCGCGTGCTCTTTGAAACAAACACGCGAGCCAGATATTGATGATTCATTATTATGCTTTGGATTCGGAGAATACTACTACGTACATAGTAATGCAATACGCTCAGCTTTCAATTGGTTTGTCGCGTGGCAAGAGAATTAGAAGACGGAAGAAAAAGACGGGTACACGGATGAAGATGTTGGACTACATGTACTACTGTACGGATTATTTTTCTGGTATTCTGATTTTATACGTATATTAATTTTTAGAGAGAGCAAATTTTTGATACCATACTATGTAACTCGTTGTCCTGCGTACTGCAGAATGAGTATTCAGCTGTGGAGTTTTGGTGATGTATTACAGACACTTAGTTACTGGTATGTAATTCGTATCCGCTGGTAAGTATCCGACATGAAGCTATCCGTATCGTAGTCAAACCATACATACGTATTTTCTTCAGGATAGGAAAGTCCTTTTGGCTACATACTATGTACGTAGATATTATATTAGAGCACCAACAACTTCTCAGCCATCGATACAATATACCATAGTAACCCTACTACGTTTGTCATGTATTTCATACTACTACATAGTACAGCTAGTATCATAGTATGCATGTTAAAAGGGGCAGAACTCGGTCCGTACTCCGTACAACTAGTTACAGGCTCCAGCTAGGCACATCCATGGATAGCGGATCTGACCATGCTGAACAGGGTTATATTAGTCAGTCATTTTTTGGTTCCGAATGACATGATGACTCTAACATTGACGACTTTTTTAAAGATTGTACGCTCTACTGAAGTATGGAATGTCTTTTTGCGAACCCTGCTACCACCAACTTCAATATCTGGCTCCTGACTGTTGACAGCTTGTCGATTGAGTTCGATAGCTTCTGCCATAAGCTAGCTAGGATGGTTAGCATTGAGCTTAGAGCTTGTTAGCGTTGCCTCAAAGTTTAGGCTTCAACTTCGAGCAATAAGTTAATAATGGAACCGCCGAAACCGCGTACGCTGGACGGATTATCTGCTCCATAGTGCCCACGTAACTAAGTTACATACAGATGGATTATGTACATACAGTAATATGTATGCATGCACTCGAGGCCTTTGGGCGTGTACCAGTACCAAATCCAGGGAAAAAAATGTGTCAACTTGTCAAGTGTCAAGCATCTGTGGAGTACTATGTAGTATGTACGGTTTTTGAGTGGATCTCGAAAGCTCCAAAGCCAAAAATTACTGTCAGTGTTGCGGGCAACATCAACCATGTCACGATCATACTCGAACGGTATGGTTTAATTAGTTAATTGATCTGACATGCCTCTGACAGGGGATGAATCTTGGATGACATCAAATCGCTGTAGGGTAACTTACTAGAAGCTTAGAAAGTGATACCAAGCATAAAGCTCATGATTTAGCACTATCCGAACGTCTTCTCCTTACCTTTATCCCTACCTAAATACATACATATACCTCTCAGCCCAATACTGTATATACAACCCCCAGTCCGTACCGTCAAGTCAAACATCCCACCTCGTCGCCAACCCCGTAAACGGCTCTACAGGTAAAGGAAAGAAGAATTTAAACCTCCCTCACCGTCTAAAAATTTTCATCGGGATGCAGAATGCAGAAAATTTTTTTCTAGATGACTCCATTATATGGATATATATGGAGTTTAGATGGAGTACCCGAACGCCCGTACTTCCGAAAAACTTCCGTCTGTGGATCTTGTCTCGTGAAGCTTTTCGCGGTTTGGTAACTTATGTACGGTGTTAGAGCTGTCATTTCATAGCTTCCGATACTCAAAATCTGCGGCTTTCTACAGAGGCGTTCATATATATTAGCATTTCAATTGAGAGCCCAAAACCGTTGACACTGACGGACACAACCCAAACGCCTTACTTACAGAAAAGAGGGTTCCACCCCACTCTACATAGTACGGTCCTGAACTCCTGAAAACTTCACACTATCCGTATGAAACTGCCGCCGTAAATTTTACTAAATAATCCTACTTTTAATTAACCCGGTCGCCTCAGAAACACAGTCACGACCGTGAAATTGGCCATAGAAGATGAATTCGGTTCATTACTCCGTGCTTACATAACTAATCAACTTGATTGATCACATCGAAAATCCACCGGTAAATACTGTGTCACTAACATGAAGATTTTTACAAGAACGCGACGATACATTCAAATTACCAGACTGAGCTTCTTCTGTTCTAGAAGGGTTCCTATTTTGGTATTATTGGTTTTCGTATGAAATACATACATACGTACATACTGTATATACATCAAGTACATGCAAAACAGTGTAATTGGGAAAAGCTACATAAATGAAAAAAGGCGCATGTTTAATATAAGGTCGTATCTCCTTACGTGATGCTCAATTGTATACGTAGTATGCTTCTGGATAACATCTGCGAGGGATTTCGATGCTTTCAATAGCTTACCGGGACACTTACATTAACCCTAATTTCCTACGGTGTATGACTGCATTGATACTTCACGAAGGGATTGGGATTGGCCACGTGTAAGAGTTATGACCTTGCCTTCCTTATCCTTTTTTTCTTTCAAATGCGATAGGATAGAAATAAAGTCAAGTCGAAATTGAATCCAGAACCGCAGCGCTGGGAACGGGCCGAATAGCTGCAAGGGAGCTTGAATGCTTTCATTAGGGTTAGTCCAGACCCAGAGACAGCAAGGCAGCAACTTGTACAATACACAGTAGGAATAGAGGGTTGGCTAACACAGAGAATTTATATGAAAGGCAATTTCGCATCTGCATCCTACGTCGTTGTATCACATTTTATGCAGTGCGAATCTCATCTCATCTCATCTTCCTCGCTTGCGAGATGGGACGAATCTGCAACTACACTGCAGGTCAGGCCAGGGACACGTGAAATATCTCTCAAATTTATTGCCACGATCAGTTCGCACCTCCCTATCCGTACGTGGTCACAGAGCCTGGCCAAGCAGAGAGATTAAATGGGTGAAGGACAGCTGAACAATCAACGGCGCGGTGTGGCTGGAAATCTGACTCGTTCCACAACCCTCCTGATCTCAACGAATAGAGATTCGATCCACGACCTCGGTTCTCAGCACGTACATAACGCATAAGTAGTAGATAAATGCTAACTAGTAAGCGACAACCACGTATCTGCATCGTCGCATGCTCTCGAGTACGTATCAAAGAGTCAAAGATGATTGGATGGCGAGTCGTTATCTATTGCAGATCGATCGAGATTGCTCAACACGCATGTGTTGTGTGTGTACGGAGTACTCCGTGAACCCTAAGGATGGACACCAGCCACCGCATTGATCTATGAGATGTCCGTTCGTTAAGTTAGCTATCAGCCAACACTCCTCGGGAGTTAGAACATGGGAGATGGGAGAAGAAATCGATATTTCATTGGTTACTGATTAAACAATGAACACGACCATTGATGCAAAGAATATTTGGTACGGGTTCTTGGAAAATCAATTCCGAGGATTACGCGCGTTCGAAGATCAGATTGACGGAGGCGAGCTGAACCTGGGCTGATGCTGACATTTTTTTTAGTAACGAAGTTAATTAGTTAGTGTAGCATGCATTTGTTCCAAGGTTGAGGGAGGGGTAGATCGGCTTCAATCTCCAGTTTTCGTGTCTATCATTGATGGACTGAGAATCAATCGGATCTTTGTTCGGGTTGGTCGGTTGATTGCTTGCGAGAGTCTTATTGCTGGGATGGTTTGTTCGATTGATCGTGCTTGAATTTCAAATCATTATTATTGACAAGCCAAATCAAGCGACAGATTACAACGCGTTGAACGCAATAGGGCTGACCAATACCCTCAAATCCTTGCAAGGGGACGCTCAAAGAGTCCACGACTAGTGCAAAACTGCGAATCCCTGTTTTGCGGTTTTGATTGGTGAATCGATTAATCTATTTATCTCTTAGATCAGGACCATCAGGTCGTGGAAGATGAAAGATGATTTGTCTTCCCCGCGCCTGCGCCGTGCCAAAACAGGTTAGTAAACTTTTTAGTTCCAGTCTTGACTCTTGACAACTCATCAGACGGCGCAGGCAAACTTGCTTGACTTGCTTGGAAGAGAGTGTCAGATCGGAAATCTTAGTGGATGTGTCTGGCTGAACTGACGCCTTAGTTCTATCTGGCTGGTCAGGACGGATTGGAATGCAATTTGCGATTGTATCCATTCATTCAGTCATTCATGATCATATCTCTCAAAAGAGTAAAAATCCGGCATCAAGTCAAAGAAAAGCTAGATTGATTCAAGAACCATGGATCCTACTTGAGCTATCGAACTAATTAATATTGGGGTAATGTCATTGACTTCGTTAATAACTTAACTAGTGAACGTGTTTAAAGAGCTGATATTGCCATCGGTAGACAAACGACCAATCAGCTGCAATAATTGCAGTCAATCTAAGTCCAATTCCTGATTGATCGCATCTAATCCAGAAAAACCACGTTCCTTGTGGTTCTATGTACGGCAGAAGGTCAAGAATATAAACGTTATTCCCCAGTTCTTTTCAACTGTTCTAGCCCATGCGTTTCAACGGACTTGTTTGTCAACCGGGTGGTACGTAAATTTGTGTCGCGCTTAAGCGCGTTGCGTTGGATGATACATTGACTTCGTCCTGAGGGTGGTCCAGACTAAGGATTTACCTGGTTAGCAGCGTTGGCAGTGTCAGCTTAGGTCCTAGGGGTAGTTGAACTAGGATCTTGATTTGAGGCAAAAAATAGTAGCAGTATTCGCTCATTTAGTAGACTGTCGAGATAAGGTCTTGATTTTTAGGCAGTGGCTGGTAATAATCAGGAGTACAACTGCAAGTATCTTCCGCAGACTTAGTACCAGGTACATGCCTGTAAATCGTGCGGCATCCAGAGTGACAACTTACAAGGATATCGACGCGACCGCTAGCACCGCCCATCATGCCTTGTTAGTTATTAGTTAAGGCTGGCTCAGCTGCTCTAGGCCTGCAGAGCCCCGGAGGCTAAGCCCGTACCGGGATGCCATCAAGATTATTCTGCCGTAGTCTGTATGTAGTTAGTGTATTATAGACACTAGTGTTGATTAGGGCTAGTGCCAGCTTGTGAAATGACGTCGTTCGTATTGGTGAAAAGGAGCCGAGAGAGTAGTCCTTGCTGAGCTGTGAGCAAATCAAACACCACCACTCTATTCGTCAAACAACTCGACAATAGAGTCGACTTGATGAACGGTATTTTCGTTTCATCTGCGTTTGTCGTGTCAATGATATACTACGTAGTAAGAAACAATATCGACAATATTGAATTCACAACCAATCATCAGTCCCTGCACAAACAGTCTCTAACGAATGGAGACACAAGACCAAATCTTACGATAGAGCGGGGAACTCTCATCGTATTGCCCAGGAATACTGTACCGTTACTGGACAGACCCAGACACTCCACGCGTCGAGCTGGAGTCCGCCAAGAGTCAGGGGATTCCGTCAAATTACGGCCTGTGATTGGTTTATGCGACATGCAAGCTAGGCCACTAGTCCGATCTTAGTGTAGTCCGTATGTATGTATGGATGTTCCTTACTACGTACAGATAGATGCATTTTCTGTAATTGTGCTCAGGCTTTTTCGATGTAGCTGCAGTATCAATTATGCTGTATCCGGTAAGGTTTGCATGATCATGTATGTCTGCCTGGTACCGAAGCCATTACTTTACTACGTACTCTGTACTCGTATTCACCAGGCTGGAATTCAATAAGGGAAAATCAAAAACTCTGATCAGTTGAAAAGTTTCAATAGTAGCCGTCCTATTCGCTAGTTAATGAGAATTTGTAAATAACTAGTTAATTCGTCTGATCGATGTATGACCAAGCTATTGTTACTCTGTTGGCTCGGTACGCGTTGTATCACTAGTACGGTTCTGTTACCAGATGGCTCAGCAGGAACCAGCCATACGAGCCGCAAAACAGGTTGTCTTACACCACCTAACAGAATCTGCCGCTTCCTACTCGCTGCTGCGGCCTGCCGTCTGTTTCCAGATGGAGTGATCCTATTTAGTATTTAGCTGGTTACTGTACGAAGTATTTTGTATTATTTACAGTATTGATCAATTTCCATACAATAGTACGGCACATAGTCGAATATGAAATGAAATAGCTGAAGCTCGTTTGTCTTCAAGACAACAATCAATCAATCCAATAGCCCGGGTCCAATAGAAGCAGAGACGGTCAACAAGTTAATAACTAACAATAATTGCGAGCGAACAAACACCAATCCAGCTCTGGACGAGGGACGGCACAAATTGCACCTCGATTGGCCAGTCGTCAACCACCACAGCCGTATTGCTCCAAACGCACTAACCCATCCCCTGTCGTACACGCCCCGGTCCGGTCATACCGTACCGATACGCCTCGATGACGGCTCCATTTGGCACTCAATTACTCAACGACCCTCCTGCTGTAAGTGTAAGCTCGTCTCCGCAATACCAAAATTACGTACCTCCTCTGCCAATGCCATGCTTTCCTGAGTTGAGCAGGTCCGTCAGTCTCTCACCTCTCGCTCACCTACCTCTCTCTCTTCCTTCCCTTCTACCACACCCACCTGGAGAGAGAAGAAAAAAACCCTTCAACATCCTCTTTTTTTCTCTTCTCCTCCTTCTCTATATCCGACTCTTCCTCTTTTCTTCTTCGTATCCGCTTTTAGTTTTTTTCCTTTTTCTTTTTCTTCTCTTTTCCCTGACTCTGCTCGGAGAGTTTGGGAGTGAGATCGCCTTGTTCGTGGTCGTCGAGAGTTGGCTTTGAATTTGACTGGGAAAGAAAGGTCTCGTAAGAGATACTTATTCACAAGTCAAAGACAGAATCAGTCCCTTGACCCCCTCAGCAATTAATCCTCCTCGTCCCGCCCGTTAAGCTGTGTCGTAGCAGCTCGACCCTCCCGACGTCTGCTCTGTTCTGTACAGAGCTGCTCCAACAACCTCCCCTAACCGACGGTGAGATAATCCTTCCCCTCCACAATATCGAGCCTATCCTTCCTGCCGAATATATACTTTGTTATCATGGAGATCAGCTTCAAGCTGGGTTGTGAGTTGGTCGGCTGGTGTGGCCTGAGTATCGAGTCACGTGCATCGAACCACGAGTATCGAACTTGTCGAGGTTGGGCAGAGAGTTCCATTCTTCCATGAACGAGCGGTGATGAAATATATGTCTTGATTTGGAAAGGAGATTCCAAAGTCGTCGTGGGTGGTGCCGTCCGATCGTCCTGTGGTCGTGCTGGGTCCTACCTCTCAGCGAGCGTCCGTACATTCGTTATATAACGATCGACTTGCAACCCTGATTGCAGAATGGATAACTGGGCGACGTATCTTCCATCGAGTCCGAATAGTGGCTTTGGTGGTAGTTTCTGTGCACTTGTCTCTTCTGTCTTCCGGTCAATGGATGAATCAGGGAGGCACCACAACCAGTATTTGATATGAGGATAGTCAGTGTACGGCTTACCTATGCAACCATCAACACCTGCTCGCTCGCGACATGCCCGAATACTCAAGTACTCAAAATGCTCAATACCCGTGCTGTGATTTGTCCATCTCTGTGGCATGAAGGATCACCATGGTGGCAGCCTTTCTCGGCATGGAAGAATGGAGCTCTCTCGTGCACCCAGCCACAACGCCATAACCATCGATCCCATTTCTTCAAATTCCATTTCATCGGCGTTGCTTGTACGATCACTCAACGCCGTCAATTTCCAGCTAATTTTTTGGTGTTAGAAAATTGGTTGTCTTCGTTGTCGTGTTCTCACGGAAATCGAATCTCAGCCCTTATCCAAGGTTACCGCAACCCGTTGTTGAATATTTCAACAACACGGACCTGCATACCTCCCAAAATAAGCCTGTGAGCCATCCTATACCTATCTAAGGACCGACAATCCGACATCCGCTGACTGCCCCTTGCCCTTACATAGGGTTTCGTGCCGCCTCGATTGCTCCGCTCCACATTCCGGAACACGAGGAACACTTGCTAGCAACCTCTCAAAACTACTCGTTGACAAGGGTGGAGACGTTGACTCGTACTTCACCTCTTTGTCGACAGGTACCGCCAGATAGGACCTCATTCCTGCCTCTTTTGTCAGCCTAGATGCCAGAGCTGTTACTACAGTAAGGGCAGTCCTCATCCTGGGTAAGTGCGAAATGTTTGCTTCTCCGCCCTTTCCCGTTAAAACCTGATTATGTTCTTTGCTTTTCTCCTCTTCATCTCTTCTTCTCATTGCCCAGCCTTTTGACACTCTCTTTATAATCGTCCTAATACTACCGTTCTGTTCACATTGGTTCTCACCGGTGCTAATCTTTTGGCCTCTTAGCTACGCCGGAAAAGTCCTTCTAATCGCACTTTGTTTCTGTTTTCGCACCGCCCGGATTATTGTCTAGGCTACCACGCTCTTTAATTGCCTTTCCAACTACATACAATCATTAATCTAATCCTACGACTGTCACTCTCTTCTTCCTTCGTCAACACAAGTGATACACAGGCTTGTTATCATCAGGATCCTTCGCTTCCGTACCACATCCTCATCAAAAGAAAAGTCTTCAGATCCTCCTGCCGGTCAGCTTCGAGACAGTTTCTACAATTCTACAAATCATTCCACAATCATGGCTACCATTCGCCCCTCTCACCAGACGTGTGATTCGTTCTTCGTGGAGACTGACGATGTCCGTCCTCGCTTCGATCCCAAGGAGCACGCAAAAATCATTGCTCGTGAGCGTCAGTACGCAATCGCAGATCAACTCTCTGCCCAGGCAAGAGAGGAGTATCTCGATGACTGCTTGCAGCACATGCTTGACATGGATACCGCCACTCTCCCTGATGTAGAATCCATTGACATTCAAACCGAAATCCAGTGGTTTATGCGTCCATACCTCCTCGATTTCCTCATCGAAGCACATGCGGCTTTCCAGTTGCAACCCTCCACATTGTTCCTTGCAATCAACCTTCTTGATCGTTACTGCTCGAAGCGTGTTGTCTACAAGCGTCACTATCAACTCGTCGGTTGCTCTGCCCTCCTGATTGCCGCCAAGTATGGTGACAAGAAGGAACACGTGCCAACCATTCGTGAGCTCAAATCTATGTGCTGCTCGCTTTACGATGACGACATGTTTCTGCAGATGGAATGGCATGTGTTGCAGACACTTGACTGGACCGTTGGCCACCCAACCGTGGATAGCTTTCTGAACATTGCCATCGTGGACATGCAGTACGACCCGGAGGTGGAGCATCTCGCACTTTACATCTTGGAGATTTCGCTTTTCCACCGAGAATTCGTGTCCAAACCTTCAGCCGACCTCGCTAAGGCTGCCCTGGCTTTGTCGAGATGCATCCTTAACCGCCGTCAGCCGGATGCCACTGAATGGGCTGCCACATACGACCCCAACACCTTGGTCGGTCTGTCTCAGCAGTTGCATTCGCCTTCTCAAGTATTGTACCGCAAGTACTCGTCAGCACACTACTCCCGGATCTCCAAACTTCTGGACAACTTCCTCGCTCGTCAGGCCGCTATTGCCAGCGGTGCTTATGCACCTCCTTCTCCACCAACAGACGTCCCCGAAGAACCAAAGGCTCAGTACGCCGGTCAAGTTGGTCTGTCCACACCTCAGAAGCCTCATGGAATGCCACCTCATGGATACCTCACTCCCCCTATCACTCCAGAGAACGAGGGGTTCAATGCCAATGCTACTGCTGCGGATATGAACAAACAGGCAGCGATCGCTGTCTGCCCATCGTCTCCTACTCCTCCGAACGTCTCTTTCAATGATACCCAGATGTACGATGCCGAGCCAGTATACGTTCAGTATGCTCCCGCGTCTCACGTCGGGTACACAACAGCGTTCTAGTGGCGCATCATGGTCAACTATCATCATCAGTGACCAGAGATACATCATACCCTCCTAATTTTCGGACGTGCATATTTACCACGACCTGTGTGCCATAGTTTGCTTCAACCGTGACATAAGTACTGCACGAGCGAGTCGATTTGATCTGTTTTTTCCTCTTTTCTTTTATCATCATACGAGGGCCCGGACGGATTGCATTTTTTATTTCATCCTAGATTATTAACATACCCCTTTTCACTTTCCATCATCATCCATCCATCCATCCATCATCATCTGTTTGTCTGTGTGTTTTTAGATCTGGCATTGCGAGCGCGAGTCGTTTCTGATACAAAAAAAATTCATTTCTCTTCTTATTATCATACTTTTCTTTTCATTTTCTCTTGCTCAAATACTGTCCTTCTAGCGTTCCGCGTTGAGTCATTTTCTCACCATCCATCCAACAGGACCTTACTCTACCGAAAGTCGAAACGGAGAGACCTGCCATGATATCCATTATCATTACCATACCAATAATCATCGGCAGTGTTCGAGAAACCCGCCGCATTGATTTCTATTCACACCTTCATTTCGTGTCTCTTCACACAGTCTCTCTCTCTCTTGCTACCAAAACAATTGTCATTTGATAATCCTTTTTTTTTTACTACAAGCGGTGTTTCGATATTTTTTGTGGGCTCCCAGTATGTGCGGAGAGCGAGTAGCTTTGCGTGCTGAAGGGGGGAGGGGATATCTGAGAGAATATCATAACAATTCTTTCTCTTGAGTAACTAGTGACATGACGTAGCCTTTGTTTGTAGGCTATCCCCGATGATCGCAGTGTGACCCCGAAGAGCTGCCTGCCCGCGAAGCAACAAAGCAAGACATTAAACAAAGGGCATTGTTGAATGAAGCCCTGTTTGTTCGGCGCCGTCCGGGCGCGCCTTTGTTAGTATGTATGTACTTCGAAGGCTTGGGCCGCCCAACCCCCTGCCTTTGTCACCGAAACAAGTGTTTGCTTCGGCGGGGATTATCAGGGGCACCGCCGCTTGAAAAAACCACCGCCGAGGCGCCCGAGAGCCTTGGACCAAGGCAGTAACTACGTAGTAACTACCTAGGGAAGGTAAACAGGTAACAGGCAGGAATCGTTTGTCATACCGGTAGTTAGTTACATCCCAATCTGGGCCTTAGAGAAGCTAGTTAACGGAGCCGAAAAGTGAAAGGCTGAAGGGGAGCTACATAGTAGCTTAGTCCGTCGTTCTGGCGGCTTTGTCCAGCCCCCTTTTCTTATCTCTATATGTATACTCCGTGAGTCCGTGGGTCGGTAACTTAGTGAGTATGTAGTGCAGGTCCGATAATAGTACGTACGTACTTGACAACTGATAGTTAAGCAGTTACATACATGTAGTTCCTACTCCGTATTATATGTACTACAGTTGACTTGGTACATAGTATGGAGTATGTACGTGATACATTGCTCCAACTCTATTTGGGATCGGGGCTATGTAACGATCGAGTACTTATTCGTGTCACTTGATATTCTTCGACCTTCAATGATAGGCTCCTGGGGAAACTTGTTGGTACATATCTTTGTATAAGTTGGGTGACTAACTACTACGTAGTTATCTAGGTATATTCATGAGGGATGTCTGGTTATTCTCCTGTTCAATATTTGATGAGTATTCTTGGACCCGGTATATCCAGAGTCCCTGAGAACACACCCTTTCCTATATGTCGGCAGTACATTAGATAGGAGATGTAGTATGTATGTATGTACGAAAAAGGTCATCACGGGCAGTTTTTTATTGGTATGAATATAGACGTATTCCAATCATTTGTCTGATCTATTTTGTAGGTTGTGAGGATTACTCTGCTATGTCAAGCTTTGTTATGTTAAGATTGAAAAATATATATATAATGTAGCGATCCTTTACAGACTTCATCTCGAGAGTCTGGTACGCGGCAAGTGACAAGTACCAAGGCACCAGAGATACAGGTAAGTAGCTGTTATCCAATCCATGATATTTGAACAAATCATCAGTGTACGTACCTACGTCTAAATAAAGTACTCCGTGCAGGGAGCAAACATCAGACGAAGATGTACAATCTCGCCCCTGATTGGCTGGAGCTTAAACCTCGAGTCTCCGGCTTATAAGGGAAACTTTAACCGCGTTCACGTGACTGATAAGGCCCGCGAAAAACTTCCTTTTGAAAAGAAAAATAATTTTGATTTATCCGCTTGAAATTTGTACCTAAGCTTCTTTGCTTTATCGATCGCTATTCATTTCACCTTTCTTTTGAAGCGCTCATTCCAGATTTTTAGGGTGTTTCTTCAAATGGCTGTCGTTGTTTAAATATTCGCATTTGAGTCGTCTCTCAGCTCAGTAGAGCAGGGAGATTGTGCTTGGTTTCATTGTCTTTCTGTCGAGACCGGATAAGAAAGAAATCGACGCAGACCAATCCAAGAACAACACGAAAAGATCATAAAAGAAGTCAAGATGGAGCTCCATCGCTGTCGTTTCGTCCCTTACAATCCCCAGGCCATCAACGCCCTCGAATTCTCGCACCCCCCCTCCTCCAAAGCCGCCGGCCAAGGCGCGCAAACTCTTCGTCTCGCGGTCGGTCGAGCAAACGGCGACATTGAGATCTGGAATCCCTTGCGCGGCGCCTGGTTTCAGGAAACGATTATCCGTGGTGGTAAGGGGAGGAGTATTGAGGGTCTGGCCTGGACGCTCGACCCATCTGAAGATGCGTCTGATGGGAGTGGGATGAGGTTACCGGGTCGTTTGCGGCTGTTTAGTATTGGGTATACGAATACGGTGACGGAATGGGATTTGGAGAAGGGCAAACCTGCGCGGCATTCGAGTGGGAGTTATGGAGAGATTTGGTGTCTTACTGCGCAGCCGAGATGGACTCCCTCGACTGAGAAAGGTGCCCCCACGGATGGGGAATATACAGGCCAACATCTTGCGATTGGATGCGCGGACGGATCGATTGTGATTTTGTCTACGGCCGACGACGATTTGAGATTTGTTCGTCGTCTGAATGCGTCTGTTACGAAGAATGTGCGCGTCCTCAGTATTACGTTCCAAAACCGACATGTGCTCGCTGCCGGGTACGCTGATAGTTCGATTCGACTGTTTGATATTCGGAATGGACGTCTTTTGCGAACAGTGTCGCTTGGTCGAGGACCCATTGGCGGACCCAAGGATATTTTGGTCTGGAGTGTCAAATCCCTGCCAGATGGTACCCTGGTCTCTGGAGATTCAACCGGCGAAATCCGTTTCTGGGACCCAAAGAATTACTCACTTGTGCAAAGAATACGAGGCCATCAAGCTGATGTTCTAGATGTTGCTGTTAGTATTGATGGGGAAACGGTGGTCAGTGGTGGAGCAGATCGACGGACGGTGCTGTACCAATTGAAACCCGGCAAGAAGAATGATAAGTCGCGTCGATGGGCGGAAGTTATGCATCGACGATATCATACGCATGATGTCAAGAAGTTTGCGGTGTATGAGTCGAAGGATATGAGTATTGCTGTCTCTGGAGGTTCGTCTTCTCTTTTCACCCATTGTGGAATCTTAACTAAAGCTATGTTGTTACAGGACCCGATGCATCCCTCGTCGTTTTGCCTCTTCGTGAATCTGGGAAAGAGCATCACAGAACACTTTCCAGCCTCCCTCAGATATGTCAACTTGCGTCCGGTTCGTCGTCTAGGTTCATGATGAGTTTCTGGGAAAGAGAAGTAAGGATATACAAAGTTGCGCCGGAAAGCGGAACAGATGCAGAGAGTCAGAGAAATCAATTAGTGGGCAGAGTGTTGATTCCTGTAAGCCCCTAACCCCATACTGTATTCAATTGAGGTATGCTAACTGAAGTAGGGCGACGAAAATATCACATCAGCCGCTCTTTCGACCGATGGCAGTCTTCTTGTACTGTCTACAATGACCACGATCAGAATGTTCAGCCTGTCTGAGAACGAAGACGAAGACGAGGAAAACACTCTACAGATCAGAGATGTCAAACTCCCTCACCAAATCACCGACGACGGAGCTCGCAATGTATCTTTATCACCGGATCTTCGATGGCTATCAATCATTCGACCTGGTAATGAGACATATCTCGCACAACTGTCCATCACAGATGCCGATGCAGGCAAAGATGTGCAAATCAATCCCAAACTTCTGCGTCTACAGCGATCATCTGGTCGGACACAAACACTACGTGGACTCAATCAAGGTACACTTGGCGACTACGACCGAACCATTCGCACAGTCACGTTCAGCAGTGACAGCAAATTCTTCGCAACTGGCGATTTGGCAGGTTTTGTCGACTCTTGGGCCCTCGAAGACGTCTCAGATCACTCTACCAAGAAAGTCACCAATGGAAACACATCATCGGACGACGAGTCCTCTGATGATGATGATGACATCGAAAGAACGCTCGACGGCCAACGCTGGAAAATCCTCGGCGCAATGCCCTGTCTCCACTCGGGCATAATCTTCATGTCCTTCCGACCAGCCACAACAAAATCGACTCCAGAAGACCGCCTACTCCTCCTCACCAGCAAGCACCAATTAACAGAATACGAAGTTCTGAGCGGCAAATTCTCCGACTGGTCTCAACGAAACCCCAAATCGTGCCTGCCGGAAGAGTTTATTGGTCTCAAAGATCGTGCGATTGGTGGTGTTTGTGATGTTTTCCAGGGATTGCCAAAATTGTTGCTTTATGGACCGTCGTGGATGTGGATGTTTGACTTGACGCATGATTTCCCGTCGCAATCTGTTGATGTTGATGATGTTAAGAGAGGTGCGCCGACCGGAGGAGCGATAGGAGGAACGTCAGATGCAGCTCTAGCCATTGAACTCGTGCAAGCGGCAATGGGAAAACGTAAGCGCGACAATGAGAACGATGAGCACGAGGAGTTGGACAGAAACGAATTCGACGTCAACGGCGATGAGAACGAGCACTGGCGCAGAAAATACAACAGCGGAGCAGGCGATCTGATCCCCAAGTCCCAAGCAATGGTCTCCATGGGCACGAAAATGCGCAAAATCACGGGTAATCGTCAAAATAGTAAACAGCAATGGATCGACGTTGAGAGACATCGTCTCCATCAACACGACGACGAGGCGGAGGACGGAGACAGCCATCCGTTCTATGTGAACGGAGAACCAGATTTCGCGTGTCTACGTCGCCAGATCGCCAACGATCCTACCACTACTGCTGCTGAAGACTCAACCGAGACACCAAAGAAACTGACAAACGGCACCATATTCAACTCTCCAGCTACGAACGGCGCTTCTTTCGCCGTCGTCATAAACCAGTCAACCCCAAACCCCGAACAACAACAACTCACATCCACACAAGCGGCAGACTCCAAACCAACGACGATATTCTGGCACTCGTACAAATTTCGAGATATTCTGGGCGTCTTACCGCTTGGCTCTGCTTCTCATTTTGATATTGTTTCGTCGTCAGCGACAAGGACACAGAAAAGTGTGGCGTTGGCGGTTATCGAGAGGCCGATGTGGGATATGGAGTTGGGTGAGAGATATGTCAAGGATTATGAATAAGTCTTTTCAAAGGAGGTGGTGTATGTATGTTTATTTTCTAAGGTGTCTATGAGATATCATGTTTTGTTGGTCATTTCGAGCGTTTCTTTCGTCTCCGTTTCCATTCTTGGTTGTTTCTTCGTCATGGGATGCATTGTCTATACATCAACGGGTAGTTTCGTATAGCATTTATAAAAAAGTAAAAGTTTCCATTAGTTATCTATCATACTCCACAAGCCTCAAAGCCTAAGTTAATCAGCATGTCCAGCCTCATACACCTCACAAAAAATCCTCTCCTTGACCATCAACTCATTCAACCTCTTAATCTCCATCTTATAATACGGCTGCGGCGGCAAATAAATTCTCCATTTCCTGCCACCCAGCCAACCCCTCAGATGCAACTCCCTCAACGGATCTAGAAACACAGGTACCTTTTCAATCGGTTCCCCGAACCAGTTCCCCGTGAGATGTAGCGCAAACTCTTCGAGGTTTTTTAGCTGCAAGATTGATTTGCAGGTTTCGATCCATCGTTGACGGCCCGCCCAGACGTATACGGATTTTACGGAGTCCTTGCTGGGGAGCCAGTGACCCGGAAAGGCCCATTTGAGATCGATGAAGCGGATTGCGGTCCATTGGTTGGCGGGGATTGTGGGGCGGAGGTAGGCGAGGGACCAGGTGTTGCTGAATTCGAAGGTGTTGGAGGAGTAGAGGAGGTGGATGCTTTCGCGGTATCTATTATCCAGAAAGTGATGAGGAGGGGGGAGGAATAGGGGGTGTACCGCCATGTTGGTACGAAGAGATTTGAGTATGCGAGGTAGGACTTACATCTGTTTACAAGTAACCAACAACGATATCAGATTCACATTTGAGTGCGTCTCTGCACTCTTGACCGGTTGTTGCAGTACTCCCCGGCAGATGTCGCATGTATCCTTCCGAGGACAAATGACGCAGCCCAACCGTCGCTTTGATCGCTGGATAATGTGTAGTCTCAGCCCGCCAAGGACCATCTCCCAGATCACTAGACGCAATTCCGGCGGTAGGGTTTGAAGTAAAAGGCATTGTGGTTGTTGGTCTGGCGTTTGGCTGATGTCGAGTCCTCGAGGCGCCGGGCCGCGAATGTTGCCTTTGCGGCGTCTGTAGCGAGGTAATGAGGAGGGTTTGTCGTCTGAAAACACATTGATTAGTCTTATCCCGTTGCGAGTTGAGCGGTTGATAGCTTTTGCACGACGCGAGTGCCATCCGATAGACGTACTTTGGTACCGCTGCGCAAGCACATCTTCCCAGGAATGAACACCTCCTTTCTTCAATCTTGCCATATCCGAGTGACTGGAATAGTAATCGAGAGTATTCGATCAGAAATAACCGAGCTCGTATACAATAGCCCAAAAATGCTCAAGCTAGGTCCGACTGTGTAAAGAGTCCATGGTATCCAACACCGACCGTCAGCAGCTTAGGACAGCCATGTGTTTAGTTTGAGTATATAACACAACAAAGAATTGAAGTGTCAAAGAATATGCAAGAAAGATAAATCAACTGCGCATCCTGTAGATGAATGAACGGTTAAGTGCGAGTCGAAATGCACCGACGTCGGAGTGCAGGGTAGTCCTCCGGTGGGGTCCACGGTTTCTTAAGGACTAGGTATCATATCATCACCGCTAGTCGGCCCCAACAGCTAATTTAAATTATTTAGTACTATATGACAGCACTACAAGGGAGGACTATTGGTGATTGATCCTGCCAAACTGTCTCACCGCACATTGTCATGCAGTCCGGATCTTCCTGTGGTTCGTTTAGGCATTCCTTGATTGATAAGAAAGATAAGAGATTGTGGCTACACTATCATCAGAAGTAGAGTTTGGTATTGGGCTAGCCATATGAAATGCAATTCGTATGCTCGAGGAAAATGTCCCATGCAAATCGGTTCAACACAGTTAATTAAACGCCAACTGTGTTACTCTAGATCATCGCTACGGCAGACACATAGCTCACCGAACTCTCCGAGACAACATCAGGATCTGAGCTTCTCTCGTATCTGAGAAAGTGAAACTTTCCTACCTCCTCACCTGAGACTGATGCATACTCTTCCAACGCAGCCATGATGACGCCAATGGGATGACGACCACAGACTGTGTTTCCTGTGGTTCTCAATACTTTCAGGAACTGGGTTGCGCTTCCCGTCGTGATGGCTTGCATAGTCGCAATATCTACTGCCGAAATACTATCATAAATCTCTGTGTGTAGCTCGTTGTTACTGCGTAGTGGCCGACCCGACACCTTTTGCAGAGCGTCTTCCGCCTCGGAGATAGTGCTGGGTGGTTGCGGCAGATTATCAAACGACAACGGCAACGGCGGTTTCTGCTGCGGCGCATCAGACACGTAATACGTATACCCAAACCGTTGACCCCAGTGACAGAAATCAGAGCTGATGATGAATGCATTCGATGGATCGGCCAGATATGTCGCAAGCAGTGTGCCCACAGCACGCTCTGTCTTGGCATTGGTACTTCCCACCATGATCGGGACGAGGGGCGGATAGTCAGAGGCAGGACGTCCGGGGAACGTCAGTTGTAGTTTACGATGTATGTATGGTAGATGCAGTTCCATGCTGTGCTCTCGCTCGTCGACGCGGCGAGACATGGTTTCGAATGTGGATGAGGCGCTGCGAATTTTGTTGATTATTTCGGTGTCGAGGGGTAAGGGCTCGTTGGATACGGGCGTAGCGTACGAGGTTACTTCAGGTAAAGCGATAGTTGCGAGAGGGTGGTGATGCGAGGGGCCGAGCAAGAAGATGCGTTTGCTGTTGTCAATAGTACATTACCACTTGATATCGATACGATAGTCGTATGCATCAAAGAATAAGCTTACGCTTTGGATAAGTCGAGGGCCTTGTAAGCCCAAGCAGCACATGGTCCTGAATACGCATAGCCCGCGTGACTGCCCTTATTAGCTTCAAAAAAAGAGAAAGAAAGAAAAAGAAAAGAAAGGACAAAAGGACGCTTTTTGGGGACTAAAAGTAAACGAGGGGAGAACTAACGGTCCTATTATTATTCTTGCACCAGGTATTGGCAAAGCACCAAGCTGCTCAATCTCGTCAGGAACAGCATCGAGCCATCCATCCAATTCAGCCTTCAGCGTTGTACTGTCATCTTCGTACCAGGAACCGGCGTGGAAGGGTCTTCGAGTCGACATTTGCCTTGTACGTTTGGACTTGAAAAGATGAAAGCGCATGTAATAGTAGAGAGTGGATGAGGAGTAGATCAGGTTGTTGTTTACTCACTAAGCTCCGACTGGCCCTGGAGATTGCGGGGGAGGGGTGCCTGTCGTCATAGCGTTCGGCATGCCGTGATCGCAACAGCCAATCGGCTTTGCGGATACAATGGTGACACCCTACTCCCTAATTGGGATGAATTAGGGCTTGTCATGTCATGCGATGTTCCAGGACTACCCCGTGTATTCCACCACGTGACATAACATATGACCTGTCAACGCCTAGAATATATAGCTTCTTCCAGAATATTCACATAAATGATACGTGCGACGCTAAAAGCTCACACTCTGCGGCTAGGAGAGAGTAGTTCGGCTGTTTTGACAGACTAGGCATTCGGATCCTTTCCGGAACCCTAAGCCCTAGAGTGATTACAATACATGACTGCGGATATCCTTTTTGTCTTCGGGGTTTCCTAAGCATGAATCAAGTACTACCTATGTGATCATCACATGGCTAGACATATTTTCCAGAGTTTCACTCCTAGCAGACATTTAACAGGGATCTCAACTGAGTAGTATCGTATGATGGAAACATGGCCAACGTCACCGCCATCAGCTACAATCCATAAATGCAGGATCAATTACCTCATAATTGATCTCCTTGAGTCTGAGAATAGCCGGAATGGAAATTTTTTGAACTCTCTGAAAATAAAGATTCTAGACTGGCCCACGTGGGTCAACTGGTGTTGCGAAACTCGTTTTGTTTCACCGTGAAATGGCGGACGAACGCCATTGTTTCGGGTTGTTTCTGATGTATACAGAGTGCCTACTACGTAGGTAACTAACTAATTTTATTGAATTACATATGAGATTTTTCCAGATGGTCAGTCATGCAGTTCAATTCAGCCGGAACCTCGAGATAGTTGTACATTGCTACATAGTAAATAACGATTGCCGAATCCTGTCTGACCTGAGGGTGCGGTCCCCGCCATCGTCACGGCAGTTAAGGCTGGAGTCTGGACTCTGCACAACTTAGTTTAAGCCTTAAGGTAGTTATTCCCTGTCGATCTAGTATACTGTGGAGATTTGTGTCCCTCCTCCACTCTGCAAGTTTGATATATGTAACCTAGGGTATCTGTTTCACCGACACTCCCCGTAATTTTACATTTAGCCTGACATCGCGGGCTGTGGTACACTCCCGACATCCCGTCTACATAGTTTCAATGCTGCCGTTTATAACTACGTCCTCTTGACAGCGTACCTAGGGATCACACCGAATCTGCCTGGGTAGGCGACGCCTGAGTAGGAGCCTAAGTAGCAGTCTCTGATTTTGCCGGAATCCAGATCTCTCTCCACCAACCCCTGGACACTGGATAATATCCAGAAATGCCGGTCCTGAGGCTCTTAACTGCCGAAACCTCTTCACAGGAGATTTGAGGATTAAGGTTTCCCCGCATCAATTGTTTAGCTGATGCAGATCCTACCCACAGTACGGATAGGAGTTCTTTCCTTCCCGGAAATGCCTAAAATCAAATCGACGTGAAGAAAAGGCTAAATAGAAATGACTCGTGAAGAATATCAAAGTATAAATAGATCGCATTGGATAGCCATGGTGGTTGTTTTTTCTTTCGTTCATCGTACAAACTAAACCCATACAACTCTTAGTTGATCTTTCACGTCATTGACAAAGCAATCATGGGCATCTCAACTATTCTTCTCTCTGCTCTGCTCGCGGGGGGAGCCTTGGCTATGCCCGCTGCAGAACCTGTGTCGTTCGATATCCGGGATGAAAACATCACCCTGGCGCGTCGCGCTGAGGCGATCAACTACAACCAAAACTACATCGCTGGTGGTGCCAATGTTCAATATTCGCCCAACATCGCTGCGGGTTCTTTCTCCGTCAACTACAATACGCAGGGGGACTTTGTGGTGGGACTTGGTTGGCAACCAGGTGATGCTAAGTAAGAACTTCCAGCTTCTGCTTTTATCCTCAATCTACGATACATGACGTTTCGACTCATACTAATCCGCACTAGCCCCATCACCTACAGCGGTTCCTTCTCGGCATCTGGTGTTGGTATCCTTGCCGTGTACGGCTGGACCACCAACCCGCTCGTGGAATACTATGTCATGGAGGTTCACGACGGATATCAGACTGCCGGCACACACAAGGGCACTGTGACGACTGACGGCGGCACCTATGATATCTGGGAGCACCAGCAGGTCAACCAGCCGTCCATTCTGGGCACCTCCACCTTCAACCAGTACATCTCGATCCGCCAAAGCCCCCGGACGAGCGGTACGGTTACCGTGCAGAACCACTTCAATGCTTGGGCGCAGGCGGGGATGAATCTCGGCACAATGAACTACCAGGTCATGGCAGTCGAGAGCTGGAGCGGCAGCGGCTCTGGACAAATCTCGCTCAGCAAGGGCACTGGCGGTGGCACCACTACCACGCCCTCGG
The DNA here is from genome assembly GCA_001305275.1 of Talaromyces verruculosus. Lineage (NCBI taxonomy): Eukaryota > Fungi > Ascomycota > Eurotiomycetes > Eurotiales > Trichocomaceae > Talaromyces > Talaromyces verruculosus. Next base: position 63,714 of record LHCL01000032.1, read on the forward strand.
GGCCCACCAGCACCAGCACCGCTCCTTCGAGCGGAGGTACCGGTGCTGCTCAATGGGGACAATGCGGAGGAACTGGCTGGACCGGCCCAACTACCTGCGTGTCTCCTTATACTTGCAAGTACTTTAACCCTTACTACAGCCAGTGCCAGTAGGGAGTCGATTGAAGGCAATCTAGCTATGACGGGCGAGGTTGATATAAAATGAATCAGAACGTCTCGGAGTGTCGGAAAGATGTAGGGTACCTAGGTAGTGAACTATTTCTTGACAAACTTCAACGTTGAAGCTCGTTTTGACTCCTTTCTCTCATTCTCCCACCGTCTCCTGCCCAGTATGGTTGGATGGCTGAGTTAATCCCGTAACCATATTTACCATACATAGTACTGATTGAGCTCATCATCCTTGTGGGCTTATCGGACTAGCCTAGCATCAATCCGGCTAAACCGACAGGATGTGGGTGAAGTGGAGGTGTATTGGCGATACAGCGTTACCGTAACAATATACGCGGTCGACACGTGTGGGCAACACAACATTTTGAAATTTTGATAGAAATATTCCGATCTGATTTGTTGAGAAATACTAGAAACACGCATAATTTATGCAATTTTTGCTTCCTACTCAGAAATATAGTCGGTAAATGGCCTTTTTAATGCTTCATTGAATCCGGAGAATCGTAACAATATGCCCTAATTCGGGTTGGCGCAGTGTACCGGCGCGGCGTCATTTTGGCAGGCGCGTCTGTCCGCGCCTTCATTTTTAAGCCCCAGCTCCGCTGACGCTTCTTCCTTAGATACACCTGGAATGTGGACATCAAACACAACACTAGCTATCCTCGAGCGCAAACAAGCATCCTCTAAGCCAATTGCATCCTTTGTCAACATACATCATCACTGCGCATATATACCTTCCCTGATTACGCATACGATACAACAAACGGAACTTAGCTCTCGTCGCCACAACATGTCTCTCAAGCGCAAAGCTTCCTTTTCAAGCGAAGTCCTCCACGGCCGAAGCTTCGATACGCAACCTATAGCAGATGTGCCACATCATTTGAATAGCCGGACGAGGAAACGTGTGCGTGACAACCGTCCCGACCAACAAACAGTATATGGTGAGTTGATACTACTTTCCCCGACAATCAACGACAACAAGCTAATATTGAACCAGCAAACACATTGAGAATGCTTTTCCAAGCTCAGAAAGAGCCAATTGCGCCAGCGCCGTCCGAGGAACAGTCGCCATCTGTCGAGCCACCCTCAGAACCCGAAGCTCTAGATCCTCGTCAGCAGACCTTGCTCAAGTTCTTCCGACCTACACCCGGCTCCTCATCCAAACAAATCGACGGACGACATCATGATAACAACAGAGAGATCTTGGAGCTCGATGCTCAACCAGTTCAATATAACCCGGTAGAGATCGAATACGATCAGTCCAGTTCCACCAGTGGCTCATCAACTCCGTATTCTACCGGAGTCATGGATGTGGATATGGATATGGATATGGATGTGGATGTGGACCCAAACACAAACTATACACCGGAGAAGCGATGGACTGGCGGTATTAACTGGACGTGATGCCATTGATCTACCCCAACATCTACATCTCACATTTACCCTTTGATTTTACCGTTAGGCGTCATTCACGAAGCGAACTTCCTATTTTTCTGGAAGCGTATGAGTTTTTACTTTTTTTTTGACAGGCGCTTAGGACGGGATACCTTGGATATGTTTATAATGGCGTCTTGAGGAGTTATTTGCGTTATCCGTTCGATTATCTATGTCATATAACTTAGTAGGATTATTACATGAGCTCGCCGATAGCAGTGAAGAATTATGCAATAAAGTGGCTGTTAATTCAACATCTTATTTCCATTCATCAACTGACCAGGATATGATATTCCAGTAGAGGGGAATAGCTAGGTGACAAGGAATCCGATGGCGGCGGGGAAGCTCGTTCCCGGATGAATCATAACCGCTGCTCACCTACTATTTTACCTCCGACATCACACCTCTATCACCTAGGCATCACGAATTTGTGCTACACAAATTATAAAACGACCAAAATGGACAACTCGGTCCATATCAATTACCTTCAGTCTCTCTTAGGTCGAAACCTGCGCATTCACACCACCGACACTCGCATGTTTGTAGGTATCTTCAAATGCACCGATATGGTACGTCTCTTTCGTTTGCTTCACAACGCAAACTCCAATTCTAACTCCTCTTGCTTGACTAAATAGGATCGCAACGTTATCCTCGCAAACACATTCGAATATCGTCTTCCGAGCCAAACCGCCGTCCAGGCCGCCGCGGCAGAAACCGCATCTTCACCCGACAATGCGACGGGCAAATTCAAAATGGACATGACCAGCCGCTTCATTGGGTTGGTCGTTGTCCCGGGCCAACACATTACCAAGATTGAACTAGAGGAGAACCCTTATCAGATGCGAGTTCAGCCGACGGTGCCAGTGATGCATTAGTTAGACTGGATCCGACGGTATGAGATTACATGGACAAATACGGGAATTAAGAGACAGGCAAGGGCTTAGCATCATCCAATGACGATGTTTAGGATGTATGACTATGCGCATCGATAATCTCGGCAGCCACAAGATGCATGCTTGTCGGAACTATCTTTCTATTCGATCATCGTGGTTCGATAAACGACCAATTGGTATGGCAGAGCTGAAATGGAGGCGGCCCAATCTCCGGCAAGAAAGACGTACAGAGAGCCTCGCCAGTGCTGTTGAAGCACGCGCGCATGCATAGCAGGCACATGAGATGATGCATCGATCTCATCCAGAAGGAAGAAATCGGAACGCAAGATGAATGGTCAACAGGGCCACATACGCATTGACGGACATACGTACACCTTCATCTATACAAATCAACAATATCTCTTGTCTCTTTATGCAGCTAGACTCAGTCATGGGCATTGTCGATAAGCGAGATCCACTAAATACTCGCGGTCAAGGGCTTGGCTGTGGGATTGATGATGTTGAATTTACCTCTGTAGTCTAGACTCCTGGCTGTCTGGGGAACGCCGAGTAAGCATTCTCACGTGTTCATGTTCAGCTTTCTTAGCCGCCCAGCGATACGAAGCGATACGAGGCGTTTAGGTACCTTGACTGTCCCAGACACAATATAGACACATAAACACATGGCGATGATTGTACACATGTAATATATCGGTAACGCATGCGTATTAGATACTAACCTGGCGCAGTTGACGTATCAACACAGACAGGTCACGGGACGCTATTCAGCCAATCAGCGCGCAGACGAGCGAGGCCCAGACCGGTCTTGGCAACTCTGGCAGTTTACATAAGCAGGCCAGGCCAATCTGAGACAGAAACGGCGATAGATACATCCATCTCAACTCACCCTCTCTTTCCTGGCTATATCATCAACAAAAAACCTCGTCTACAACAAGCAACTGCTGCCGCTGACAGAAAGAGAACTCTTCGAATTTATCTCCCGGATAATTTCTCCTCCTTGTGGGACATACCATTGCTCTGCAAGAGTGCTTATCTCGAGGTTCGTGTTACAAAATCCCTGCCATGACGCACATTCTTTCGCTCATCGTATGAACGAACTCCGTATTTTCATTTCTGTTCCAACCTGCCCCCCTCCCCGCGCATGGCTGACGCCAACCACACGTGTTCTGTGCTGTGTTATGTATCCCTTTCTGTCGGATACTGTGCTCGACTACTACATACATATTATAATATTTCTTTTTCTGCTACATTCGTTCTTGGCCCCCCTGTTTCGGTAAGCTTTCCATGTGATGCGATTAGCAACCTGCATGTCCACATGCTCCCGCTGGAAATGAAGCTTCACGGGAGAAGTCTCTTAGACGATTTGCCCCCCGATGCAATCAGCTTTCCCTTTAGCTCCTGTGCACGGAATTTGTCCGCTGTTGTTTTTTGTGTTTTTGTTTTTGATTTCATCATGCTCAACACTATTTACATGATGTCGCTATCGTTCCAGGCTGACATTTTACCTGCTAGTGCGGTAGTTCATCTTCAGCTCCAGGGCTATCTTTGCCGGAAGCAGCCAGCTTATGCTCCGACCCTATCAGAACCAAGCTTCGAACTTTCAACACTCGACAATTTCCGCGACCTGAAACGCTTCTCGGTACCTGATCTATTCCTGCCCGATTTACTTACAATATCGCCGACCGGGAAAATCTCGCTTATCAGCCGATAGCTATCGACCACGCGGACAGCTTCAACAGCACGATCTGCTTGACTTGAGCATCGACTCTTCTTGAAGAAGACGGCCTCTACCGCGCTAGATTGACGGTCGCATTTGCTCGAACCTGAGCTGTCCTAATGGGCCAGGCTCAGTCCAAAGGCGGAGATCGCTCCGGCGACCCTCTGCAATCATACCCTTCGTTCTCACGCACCGATACCAAAGAATCTATCCGATCGCTCAAAGGCTCAATTAGATCTAAGATCCCCGGGTCCCGAGGTGGCGAAAAGAACAATGACAGTCCGAGGAACTCTACGGCAGGCTTCGGCGATGATCGATCTGACGCAGCTTCTGTACGGTCGACAAGCAGTCTGAAGCAACAACCAGTCGCTCAACAGTCGACTGTCTCGAATGATCCAATCCCCTCTCGCACCGGGACTCCTGAACCCCCTCCATCTCCCTCACAATCTACTTCGTTGAATCGAGGCCACAAGGATGTGGACGCTGCTCAACAGAGTGGCGAAGTCGATTTAATATCGGATGCACCACCCTCTGTTCCGCCTGTCACACCGCAGGCTCCGGGAGAATCCATCTTGGTGCGGCCAGAAAATCAGATCAACCCTGTTCTTCTGGATATTCTGGCTTCCGCGGGGTCCGATACGAGCACGTCGCCTGGTATGGGCATGGGAGCACTCAAGACAATCGATTTGGACGACATGATTTCTCGGCTGCTAGATGCCGGCTACTCGACCAAGATCACCAAAGCTGTTTGTTTGAAGAATGCAGAAATCATTGCCATTTGCACCGCAGCGCGCGAGTTGCTCCTCTCCCAGCCAGCTTTGCTAGAATTGTCGGCACCGGTGAAGATTGTCGGCGATGTTCACGGTCAGTATACCGACCTCATTCGACTGTTTGAGATGTGCGGTTTTCCTCCGGCAGCAAATTACCTCTTCCTAGGTGACTACGTCGACCGAGGAAAACAGAGTCTTGAAACCATTCTTTTGTTGCTGTGCTATAAGCTCAAATACCCTGAGAATTTCTTCCTTCTTCGTGGTAACCATGAATGCGCGAATGTGACTCGTGTCTACGGATTCTACGATGAATGCAAACGCAGATGTAATATCAAAATCTGGAAGACGTTTGTTGATACCTTCAACTGTTTACCTATTGCTGCGATCGTTGCCGGAAAGATTTTCTGCGTTCACGGTGGTCTCTCGCCCAGTCTTTCTCACATGGACGATATTCGGGGCATTGCACGGCCCACAGACGTGCCGGACTATGGTCTTTTGAACGACTTGTTATGGAGTGATCCTGCAGATATGGAGGAAGATTGGGAGCCGAACGAGCGTGGAGTGAGTTATTGTTTTGGCAAGAAGGTCATTATGGACTTTTTACAACGACACGATTTTGATCTTGTCTGCCGAGCGCACATGGTTGTGGAGGATGGGTATGAATTTTTCCAGGACCGGATTTTGGTTACTGTTTTTTCTGCTCCGAATGTAAGCTGCTCCCCCGACTGTTTGGTTTTCACTTTACTAACGACGGTGCAGTATTGCGGCGAATTCGATAATTGGGGTGCCATCATGTCGGTATCTGCGGAATTGCTCTGCAGCTTCGAGCTGCTCAAGCCGCTGGACTCGAGTGCTTTGAAGAATCACATCAAGAAGGGACGGAACAAGCGCCAAAGCATGCTCAACAGCCCTGTAAGTCCTACCAGATATATCATAATCTGACTGTTACTAATTTGTGTCAGCCTGCTGTCGTTTCTGCGCAAAGTTATTAGTCGACACGACAAGAATCTTTTCGACAATGGCATGATATTCGAGCATTACATAGATGATATGGTCATCAGCCGGACATGGTGTCTGCATATATCGTCACATCGTTTCTAAACGATTACCAAATTCACAGAAATGTTGTTGCTGTTCATACATCAGACACAGTCAGATCTCGCTTCTGGAGCATATTCGGCGACGTCTTATGAAGACTGAAGAGTCTTTACTGTTTGGATAGACCAGTCTATACACGTATTACTCAGATATGGGCAATCTCGAAAGAGAGACCTTACTCCGTCTGGACAGACGAAACGGCGCCCGACAAGAGCAGAGATTGAGCACGACGTGACCGAACAAAGCATTACGAGAGCAGAAGTACAGCATTATCGCTCCATGTATGAGTATTTTCAGATAAATGGGGTATTATTTTACAACTCGACGGGTTATTTAGCCTACGACTATCGCATAATGGCATAATAGCATGATGCAACTGCAATTCCGAGTTCGGGTATGTAATGGATAACAGGGTTCATCAAGTTTGATTTATTACTTGCTTTCACGGATGTCAGAGTAGGATAGGAGTTAGAGTAGGATAGAATGATGAAAGTTACCGACATACCATTGCATCCTTTTCTATGAGTAACAAAAGTAGGCTATCAAATGCGGACGAAGATGCATTTCACCGATTCAATTCAAACAGACTCTCCTTTTACACGAGAAAACTTGAACTGCTTCCACTGACTGCCGACTCCTGGCCGCAGAACATACAAACAAAAACACAAACTACACTGCAGTCGCTTGTATAGCAGCCTCATTCCTCTTCTTCATCTTCTCCTTCTTCTTCCGGCTCTGGCGCCCCCGTTTTCTCTTCTCGGCCTTGCTCTTCGTTGTGTCCTTGCTCTGAGAAAGTAGCTGTGCTCGCAAGCGAGCGAGAGAGCGTTTCCTCCTCTCTTTGCGTTTCAGATTCTGGCGCTTGCGATTGCGTTCCTTGTCTGTTTGAGGAGGGTTTTGGGTGGTTTGGGCATGGCTGTCGCTGTTTTCAACGGTGTTGAGTGTTGAAGGCTTTAGTTCTGTAGGGGTAATGGATGGTTCCCAGGGTAAAGTGTCGGTGGTCTCCTCATGACGATTACTTGCATCCTGACTGGTGGTCACCTCAGCGCCCTCTGCTGGAGTAACCGTATTTCCCAACTGCGAAGCCTCGCTGGTATCTGACGACGACTCATCACCACTTTCCGATTTCACTTCCATTTCCATCTCACTATCTGACCGCGCTCCTTTCTTACCCTCCAAAATACTATCCCTCATCCCCTTCAAAAACGCCTTGTACTTCGCCTTCAACTCCTTCGGCATCCCCCGACTCGCAGACTCATAGAAAACATTCCTCCCATCCTCAAAGTAAATCTTTTCCGTCTCCCTATTCAACAGACAAATCGCCGCAAAGCGAATAGCACAATTGATTATAGCCACCACTTTCTTCACCGAAAGTCCCGCTTCGAAGAATATGCGGCTTGCGTCGACGACGTATTCGGCCCATTCTCGACTTATGAGAGGAGGTGGACGATAGGAGCTGTTAGCGTCTTCAGGGGATGGATTGGAGTGTTTGGACCAGAAAGGGGAGGTGCGTTGGAGACGGAGGTGACGATCGAAGGAGTCTTTGCCAGTGCGTACGAGCGACTTTATGAAGTTGTTTTGGATGGTGGTGCGGACTTCGTGGATGGGTTTGAGGGATGAGACATCATTGTTTGGCTCCGAGGTGTCGCTTTGGCTGTCTTGGATTTCTGTTGTTGTGTTGAATGAGTGCTTCGTTGGCTTGTTGTTCCTGCCCTGGTTGTCCAGGGGGGCGCTCTTGGTGGTGTCACTGGGAGAGGTAGCTTGGGATTTTTCGTTAGAAGTACCACATTCTCCGCGTGAAGTCTCATCTAGACTCGCCATGATGGCTGAGGGTTGATAGTGGACCTGTCCAAGCTACTTGTCTTTCAGTGATGCTTGATATGTGCTGTCAAAATCTGAAATGCTAGACTGAAGCCATCCACATGTCACATGAAAGTGAGGAAGAAGTGAGATCGAATAAGAAGATGAGAGGAGCCTCAAAGTTACAAACAAAGAATTGTCAAGGACAAAACATCTCACGTCATGCTACAAACAGATTCTTTTGTGGCACGCTTCCAGCTGACAAGTAAACCAAGTGCATCGGGCGTCGAATTTGCCGGGTGTTGAGACTGTTCAAAAGGTATATGACTTATTGCTTCTGCTTATCTGCATAAAAATGCACAGGTTCTCTTGCAAATTCACTCTGCTTCATATCTTCAGTACTGGAGAATTCCAAAATAGGAAGTGCATAGAAAATTACCATATGTCGTATTATATCCGTATTACGCACTTATCCGTAAAATATTACGATACAGTACCATTCTACATAAATCTACACTTCCTCACCGCCCGGCAAAGATATCATATCATGCATCTATCAATTCCAATCAATTTTCCATCCAAGATATACATGTCAAACGATCTTCTCTCATTATCACCTTATAAATATACTTCCAACATGCTATTCCGATCTATAAACATAAAATCCTCCTCGCGGCTATTCGCATCAACTGCTCCAAACACTCAACCAGTAGCTGCGAATACATCCAATCAATCATCAACATCGACATCAACATCGACCAAGAAAGGCTCAAGATTGAGGAAGCCGGCTTTGAGTCTTGATCAGGTACGTATGGAGCTCCCGGATGATGTCCAGAAGGAGAGTAAGCTGATTTTTTGGGTCTGTATAGTTCATTCAAAGGCAAAGAGTCCTCTCATTCTGGCGCGAGATTATACGTGCTGTTTATAGTACGTCTCTACCAAAAAACCTTCATCATTAGATGAAAATCGATGGGCAGTCAGTAACTAAGTTCATGCAGAAATACCGCCATCAGCAACACGCACAGAATTAAGAGATTATGCGCGAAATGAGTTTAATCGGAATAGAGGTGTCGAGGATGTTGTACGTATTCTATCTCTTTCTCTCGGGGTTTGGGGTTGATTTGCTGACTACGTACAAAGGCACATATTAGATATCTCCTGTCTGCAGGGAAGACGGAGTTTGATACGATGAGGAGGTATATTGATGAACTTGCTTCTGTGAATCGATGACTCTGGACCAGAGGCGTGGCATCTTGTGTGATATTTTGGACGTTGTAAAATAGTATTATATAGCATGGTTTGGGACCGGTGGCAGAAAATATCGCATTGAATTGTTCTATATGTACAATATTGAATACAGAGTGGAGTCATACAATTCTTCCTTCTTCTCACCACAAATCCATCACCACGAAGATCCAGATTAATCCTCCTTCCCCTGCACCAACGCCTTGACAGCATCAAGTATACCCTTCCCCCTCTTCTCATCCCCTTCCTCCGTCGGCGCCTGATTCACATTCTTATCCACCACCCCCTCATCCTTACCTTCACCCTTTTCCTCCTTCTTCGTCGTGACCGCCGTCGTCTTCGTCGAACCACTGCCAGTCTGATTCGCCTTCTCCGAAACAGCAGCATGCCTCTCCCTCCACCCCTTATCTTCTTTTTCTCTCGCCTCCAACTCCCTCAACCACGCATCCCTCTTCTCCTGCATCTTGCGTTCTTCGACCTTTTTCTCAAATTCTCGACGCTGTTTGCGTTCGGTCTTGTAGTACATTCCGCCCGCGACGACGGCCAGCAACGTAAAGAATTGCGCGTAGATGCGCGCACGGAACATGCGGTTCATTTCGATGGAGTCTTTGGCTTTGCCGGAGCGGTAGGCGCGGTAGAGGGCATAGCATGTTGCGGCGCAGCCTTTCAATCAAAACCGATGATTAGATAAATGAATTCTTGGGGGTTAAAGACGGGGAAAGGAAGGGATGTACCGAGTGGGATCAATGGTTCTTCTTTTAGACGGCGTTTGAATTTTTGCATCGAGGTCTCCTCCTCAAAGTCACTGCCGCGAATTGAATTGTTCGTTAGCATTTGCGCTGAACTAAAATCGATTGAGAAGGGAGCATGGCGTACGGAGTGACGACTACATCGCCTTGGTCGGCCATGATTCACGCTTATAGTTGTTATCAATTGATTTTGATGCGGATGCAGTCAGAAGATGTGCGAGTCGTAAGGTGATTTTGCGGACCTGCAGGAGCTTCGATTCGTGAAAGTCCGTCCTTCGACTGAAATTTGAGCTCTGTCTATAGAGCAGCGGAAAGCCTCAGAGTATAGTAGAGAAGTAGTCCAGAAAATCAATTCCTGTAGTTCTGCATTGAATCGTGAGGTCTGTGCCTAGGTAGGTGAGGAGCACGCGGACTTTTTTTATGGAGCTCGTCCGATCGTTATCACCTTGCTGCCGGAGTTAGGTGATCATGACGTTGGATACATTACAATACGATACCGTACTATATCGTATTATTCAATGCATCTCGTATTTTAGTTACATGATCGCAGTAACTCTGTGAACTTGAATTTTGTCAGACTTGTTACAGAATATATACATATATAGACACATATAAGAAATGCGAGCCTGTCCTGCAGGTAAGACACACTCAAAACAACGTGACCTGAAACAATATCATCATCATAATTGGCTCGTTATAGATTTCATCATTTTCTCTTTTCAGCCTTTTTTCTGTCAAAGGAAAGGAGAGATATAGAGACGTAAAAAGAAAGAAACAAGAAAAATGTACAGTCATGTCAGTTACCAGCTCACCTCTGCCATCAAAACAGTCAGTATCTGCAGACGATCCTGCGCATCGCCTACCTCATCTTCCCAAAACCGTAACATATTCATCGCGCTAAGGACAGCCTCCTTCCACCCGTGCGGCATCAAGTCTTGCACCATTTGACTATGACAAGCCGCGAGCAAGATCAGCGCGCTTCGCGTGCAAGTCCGCAACATGAGCCATGCACCGTGATGTCGGTGCTGGAAGCCAGGCTCATTTTTGCGGATGCGCTCGGCACACATTTGTAGGCCTTTGCGGGTGTATTCGTCGAGCACTGGGTCGCGGCGTCCGTAGTTGATGGTTTCGGCCATGAAGGGGAAGTACATCCATTCGTAGCAGTCGAGGAGGTGGCCGCGAAGGACGAATTTGAGGACGTCGTCTTGTTCTTCGGGGGTTTGGAGGGAGAATATTGGTGGGAGGGAGGCCATCCTTTACACAGTCAGATCGTTTTAATCATCTCCTGTAAGAGGTAATACGTACCAGTCGATGGCTTGTGATTCGAATGCTGCGGTCATTTCGACCATATCCACGATCCGCGGAAAGCGACCTTTGTCCTGATGACGGAAAAGGTTATATAAGATGCGGTTGGCTAACCGACGTAATGCAATTTCTGCAAGATAGTAATACCAGGCTCGTGCAGAGTCGTCTCCCAGGTCATCTAGTGGTGGACTAGGAAATGAACTGGGATAAGACAGATCCTGTAATCCGAAACCTGGTAACGATAATTCCATTCGAACCTCGCTGATGACAATTAGCGACCATGTCATATCTGGACTATAAAAGGAAAAGCTTACAGCTCTGACTTGAAGCACGTCCAATAAATGCTCTCTTGTGAAGCTCGCTCCCGCTGCATACCGTCACCGATCAACATGTCGGCAGTGAGGGATCTCCTCAAAAATTCAAACCCTTGTGAGATTGCGGCAGCTTGGACAAAATGTCTCCATGCATCCATGGGCTGTTGTATGGTCATAAGATACACACCGGAGTAGAAGAAGCATTGAGCTTCAAGGACTCCGCTGCCGCGCATCAGTAAACCGATACGTTTCTGTGAGGCTTCAAAAAAGACTTTGGCTAATCCGAAGCTAGGGCTATTTCTCGTCATGAGAGATGTGTGTGGGTGGAGGTCGTGGAATGCTTCGGCAATAGAGCCTAGAGCACAAACAAGGAGCTGCAGATAGTTGTGAGCTTATCATGATTGACTCAGACTTGCAGCGAGGGTAGACTCACCACCAGGCATGACTGAGCATCCCAACCAACACCATGCATACAGGCAGTGTTCACATAGCTACGAATCAATTCAACATCTAGAATCGGATTGGCAATGTGCACACGGCTCAGGAAGCTGTCGAGCAGCCTATTGCAGGATCCGAGCTCCAAGCTGTTAATCAATGGGATGGCCTCACCAACAGGTGAAGTCATCGGGGAAGGTGGCATTTCATAGTTCTTGAGGACTGATTTGATGTCCAACTGGGCATCGAAGCGGCCTTGGAATACATCCCAGGCCAGCACGGTCTCAATGGTGACTGTGCTGAGATCCGGTCCGAACTGTAGGTCGGGAGGTGGAGACCCATAGCTGAGAGCTGATTGTTCGACCGATGGTGGTGCTGGGTGCACATTCACCTCTAACGGCTTGTCCCGGATCAGCTTTTCCAACTGTTCCAGGCGATCTAAGATGGCGAGGCTGGCCGGATCAAATCTTCAAATCATCGTTAGTACGGGCGGTCACCCGTTTGAGGAGAACATTGAGGACATAGGAAGGGGAAAGAAAAGGGGCCATACGACGACAGATCAGTCGGACTCGTGATACACTTCGCACCCACTTTCTCGCAGAACGAACACGACGGCTTCTTATTATCGCATTTCGTCCTCCGGGCTCTGCACACCTGACACGCGCGGTTTGCCCGCTTGCGCGGATATGCTGCTGTGCCTCTGGGTGCCGGACGGCGTCGGGTCATGGCAGCCTCTAGTTTGCTATGGTTGAGTTCAGCAGCGCTATCGGAGCCTGATCCCACAGTCGTGGTGGATAGAATGATTGCATTTTGTGTGGGAAACTCTGGTTCAGCGGCGTCAAGTAGTTGTTGCAGAGATTCATCCATCATGGCGTATGCTTGAAGATAAAAACAAGGGTAATTTGTAATGTGCAAAGTGGCTAGTGGTAAATGGAATACGAGTTACTGCACAGTCTGAGAGCGTGCGGAATATCGGGGGTGGGGCATTCTGCTCATGATCCTGAGAACATCGGCAAGAGAAATGAGAAATGAGAAATGGGAAAACGCTGGACGTCGTCCTTGCAATGGCACAAACACGGAGTTAGTTAATAGACGAAGATGGCTTGCAGTCCATCATACATCTGATGAGCATATTTGTGGTGGTTGTTGCTGAGTTGTGGAGAGCGGAGGGAGAAAATCTGGGGAAAACGTGGGTAAATAACTTAGGTTCTTCGTTACCAATGCTCTCCGGCAACTAACCTAAGAGTCCACACCAACCTTCTTTTCTTCTTTCAATACGAAAAACACGAACAGCAGCCTCAGCAAGCGAACCTGACTAAACGGCTAGCGCTTGCTTCATCCAGCCTAGCCAACGGCCGGACGGAAGAATCAGAGAAGGGGCATGGTCGGATGATGGATCCTTTCATTTCGTTTTTCGCCGGCTTGGCAACTTAGAACATTTACTACGTACAGTACAGATCCGAGTACTCACAAGGAATCGTTTCGAGGCTCGAGAGGTTACAAGCAATTCTCGGATTGGCTGGGTCGTGAGCATAGGCGTCAATAATAATGGCCTCTTTGAGCAAGAAATACGGGTGATTTTCCACAAAAGAGCAGGGGATGGAGGCATGGGGCAAATCACAGGGAGCCGCTGATACGTCTGTGGGGGAAATTGCAAAAATTAATATGCCAGGGGTCCATCCAGCGTCTGGCCGACATGCAGGGTGCCACATACGAACTACCGGTGTATGCGTGAAGAACATGAAAAGTGAGCTGGGAGTACGGAGTATTTTCCTATTCCAAGGCTTCCAAGCGGGGAGGGAGGCAATAACAACAATAACGACCACCTGGTCCGCTCGCTCGGCACTTCTCGTCAGAGGCGTTTCCATGCTCTCTCGACAATAGCAAGTATGATGCATGCATTATGTCGGTAAATGCAACCCTGACTGTTCAACCGATGATCTAAGGTCCGATAAAAAGCGAGATTGCGGGGGAGGCCCAGGATTTCAGGGCGCATATTGTCATTTGGCCCGGGCTGTTTCGAGACGCTGAACGTTTAATGAGCCAATTTCTTTTTTCGATTCTTCATAAATGGATGGGATCTAGTCTCCATGCCATACAACTATACAACTAACTACTCCGGGAAATAATGCTTACACGTCTCTCATTATTCGAATCAAACGAAACTCACCAGCTGGCCTGCCTAGCGGCACCGTTTCTGTCTCTCATGACTGTGAGTACCTAAGTACACACCTGCAAAGATACGGAACACCCCGGATGCCCCTGCTGATCTAGTCATAGAGCACATACTGGGTATGTAGATATTCCGTATTTACCGTGTAAGCACAGAATAAGAAACGCTGATCAACTCAGTTTCCGGATATCCTACTCCGTAGACTCCTGGCTAGGCTCTCGACAATAAACTTAGCATAAACTTAGCGCCCCCGGGGTGTGATCGGGTGATGAACTAGAGACGAGAGGAGGCTATTGCACATCATAGATTGGCTACTATGAGAATACATAGCCTATAAACACCTGTGGATCGCCCCCGGATAAATTGGCTTTGGTGAAAGTTTGTCCTTTAACCTCATACGTAGTGAGATGCATGCGTATCAACTCCGCACTGGACTGAGCCACCGAGTCTGGCTGTGACTTCTGCAGAGTCTGTCACGAACTTTTCAAGTAGCGGCATATACCGACTGTTCTATATTTACGAGAGCCGTGAAAATGACAAGTGTACATACGTACTTGTTTATGCCTCTAATCTTGGATAAATACATGTATCAGATTGATGATATGCCGGGAGTTGGAGCCAGCAATGAACTGCCGGAACTTCATCTCCAACTACTTCATCAGATCATATGAAAAAAACTACGAGAGACGAATTATTACCACCGCTTACTTTCGGATCGACATGTGAAGGACTCAAAATCGAGGCATCGATCGACTGCTCAGTGCTGGGCACAGACACGTCGATGGAGGCCACTTGGACGACTCTGGGCATGGGTACCTCTGACAAGTGCATGAACTTAATACTGTATTGCTTAGGCCTGAATCTAATGATGAATCATCGGAGAAGCCACAGCAAAATCAGTGAATCACAGGTTAAAAAGAATAAATTGCCAAAAAGGGACATGGACTTAGGGCTCGAAGCTAGGGTTGCTGACATAACAGCAAAATCAAACTCCGCGGGCAACTCTCCCCCCCAACGAGGAAAAAACGGTGAACCAGAGCCACATTCCACGGAGTAAACCCTTATCAATCTGTGCCACACCGCCAATTGTTATTGTTTGCTCTGAGTCATCGTGTTCAAGCAATTGGTCCTTTTTCAATTTCCAACTTTTCTATCCGAAGAACAAAGTCTATCAGTCTCCATTGTTCGAGGATTTCGAGGGCGGCAAAAAAATAATGGCCAACGACCCGGTGACTCCCCCGCGACGGCCTCATGTCAACGGCTTATCGATGACCGAGTATTCGTCCATACCGACTCCCAAGACTGAAAGAGCTGAGGGACTAGTCCGGGATAGCTGCAAGTCAGTCCCTGATGATTATATTCTGCCTACGGGCTACCCTGATGTACGTCCACTCGGTGCAGCTATCTGATCGCGACATTGACTGACCTTTTTATAGTATTTGCGATTGATTCTCACTTCACGTGTATACGATGTCGTCGAAGAGACACCCTTACAACATGCTACCAATCTTAGCAACCGGTTAGAGTGCAATGTGCTATTGAAACGAGAGGACCTATTGCCTGTTTTCAGTTTCAAGTTACGGGGGGCTTATAACAAAATGGCACATTTGAGTCAGGACCAGCGATGGAAGGGAGTCATTGCATGCTCTGCAGGTATGTATTCCCTGAAAATTCTCGGAGAAGCCAGCGCTCATTGATACAGGCAACCATGCGCAAGGCGTGGCTTACTCCGCTCGCAAACTCAAGATCCCGGCCACCATCGTCATGCCTTCCGGCACCCCGGCAATCAAACATCTTAACGTCTCGCGCATGGGCGGTAGTGTCGTTCTACATGGGAGCGACTTTGATGCCGCCAAAGCGGAAGCTCATCGATTGGAGAAGTTACACAATCTAACCAACATCCCACCTTTCGATGACCCTTACGTTATCGCCGGCCAAGGGACGGTTGGTATGGAAATTGTACGCCAGGCCAAGTTGCACAATCTTGAAGCTGTGTTTTGCTGCATTGGAGGCGGTGGACTTATCGCCGGTGTGGGCGCTTATATCAAGCGCATTGCTCCTCATGTTAAGATCATCGGAGTCGAGACATATGACGCCAATGCGATGGTACAATCGTTGAAGAAGGGAGAAAGAGTGATGCTTAAAGAAGTCGGCCTCTTTGCGGACGGAGCTGCTGTCAAATTGGTCGGCGAGGAGACATTCCGTATCTGCCAAGATGTCGTTGACGACATTATTCAAGTAACAACCGACGAAATCTGCGCGGCTATAAAGGATGTCTTTGAGGATACCCGTTCCATCCTTGAACCAGCTGGAGCTCTCGCCTTGGCCGGCTTGAAGAAATACGTTGCGACAAACCCGGACCCCAACGCACAGCGGGAGCTCGTGGCGGTCACTTCAGGCGCTAATATGGATTTCGACCGTCTTCGGTTTGTTGCTGAGCGGGCTGCACTTGGAGAGAAGAAGGAAGTTCTATTTAGCGTCACCCTTCCCGAGAAATATGGTGCATATGCTGCATTGATCGATATCGTCACACCTCATCCAATAACCGCTTTCAACTACCGCTATGCTCGCGAAGACGTCGCCAACGTTCTCATGGGCATATCGTTGCCTGCATCACTACGAACCAGTGAACTCCAACGTATAACCACAGAGCTCGAAAAAGCCGGCATGAAGGCTTCCGATCTCAGCGACGACGAGCTCGTCAAGACACACATCCGATATCTAGTCGGTGGACCCAGCGGCGTCAAGGACGAACGTCTCTTCATGTTCCAATTCCCCGAACGACCAGGTGCATTGCAGCGCTTCCTTGGCCATTTGCGTCCAACCAACAATGTGACTTTGTTCCATTACCGGAATCACGGTGGAGACGTCGGCCACGTCTTGGCCGGCATTCAGTGCTCTCCGTCAGAAAATGCTGAATTAACCCGCTTCTTGAACGAGCTTGGATACCCCTATGAAGAGTGCACCGACTCTGCGGCATATAAGATGTTTCTCCGACGTGACTAACTGCTGTATGGGTCAAATTGCAATGGATACAAAGCAATTTATTACGTTCTGTAAGATCATTTTGATTGTACATCATATTATAACTGGGTGGGAAATTTCAGTCGGTTCGGTGTTTTGTTCGGATGGCGTTGGTCAGTAGATACACCTACGATGGATGCAATTCATTTAAGTAGATAGATTGATAGTATCACTATTAATTCTTTTTCCGTTTCTATGTCAACTTTCGAGGTCCCATAACAGCTTTAGACTAACTTGATCATTTGTCTGATATTGGGATCACGTGACCTCAATTTTCACCACCAAGGTTATTCCGCAATATCTCCGATCCATTTCTCGCTCAACATCCAACGTCCACCTCAAACCGATTCCACGCCCACAACGCAATCCACGCTCGACTCGAGCACATACCGAGTACACGGGGACCTACAGTTCCGAAAAGAAAGACACAGTCATGTCACCCCTCCGCTCAGCGCTCTCCACAGCCTCCCGCTCCCTCCTCTCCATCCGCCAATTCGCGCTCACATCCTTCCGGCAGAACAATCATGCCTCGACGAGTCCATTCACACAATTACGGAATTTCTCGGCTTTGATGAGCCAGAGTCGATGGGGTGGGCTCTTGTTGCGGTCGAAGATTGCGGGAGGGATTAAGAACGGCAGCAAGTCGACGTATGTTTTGTCGCAGGTTAGTGGGATGAAGACGAGGTCGTCTGTTAAGAGGCTTTGTGATGGGTGCAAGGTGAGTTTTTTCTAATGAAGGTTTTAGCTTGGATGATTGGAGATTCTGACTGGTGTGGTAGCCTGTGCGACGGAAGAATAGAGTCTACATTATCTGGTATGTCTTTTGTCCTGCTGTTGATGCTTCGCGATGGTAGAAGAGGGCTAACCTTCTCTTTGTGAATAGTTCGAAGAACCCGAAACATAAGCAGCGTCAAGGCAAATAGACGGCAGTTACGGGTTCAGTTCAATCGATTCGAGTATGCGGCATTCCATCCCATTGAGAATGTCTGGTTTCGAGGGAGATATCTACAGGTCAGGCAGCTCAAACAAGCAAAATCATTGCATGGAATAGTCACAATACCTGGGGAATGCGTCACCAGAGAGAGGACTGATAGATTCGCATTTTGTATTATTGTCGGAGTTGGAGGAATTGGGTCCTGAATTTTTCTTGTCAGCATACACACACACACACACAACATACATGTATTATATTAAGGCCAGGAAAGATATTCCAAAATCTCAAATACCCTTTCAATTACCTTATCTCAATTATATACATACAATTTCTTCCCTCAGCAAGTCGTAGTACTAGATTTTGATTTTTGACTGGTGAATACGAGCAATATTACTGGCCGACCACTGGCTCCACATCACGTGGAAAGGATCCCTATCTCCGAACTTTTTTCTCTTTTACGCAAATTCACTGCAAAAACAAAACGTGTTTCATCGCGCCAATTGACTTGATTCAATTTTTCTGAGAGATAACTCTTTTTGGGATTATCTATTCAGATAAGAGGGGGCAAGATGAGAGTCCACGCGATGGTGCGACCGGCGCAAGTACGGGCCTTTTCTCGCCTTGCCAGATCAGCGACACGATTATTCCCGTCGCAGAGCCAGAATGCGTTGAGATGCGCTTCATTGCCGGGTTCTAGGCTTAGCGCTTTGCCCTTGAGAGCTACACAGATTACGTCTTCGCCATTGAGGAAATGGCATCAGATCAGAAATGCTTCGGCGGCTGCGACGGCGAGTTTGTATGTATTGTTTTTTCGGTATTCAACCGAAGGTTGTCTCTATATGCTAATATGATTTCAGAGCCGAACAAGCCGCCGCCGATCCTGAAGGACTCTCACAAGAAGAAATCATCTCGAATATAGACGCCGAGGAATGGAAGCGTATCTCGAAGGTCCGAAATATTGGTATAGCTGTATGTGATGTCCGCGTGTGATATTCACTGAATACTGACCTGAATAGGCACACATCGACAGCGGCAAAACTACTGCAACCGAGCGAGTCCTATTCTACACGGGTCGAATCAACTCCATCCACGAAGTCCGTGGCCGCGACAGCGTCGGCGCAAAGATGGATTCTATGGACCTGGAGCGTGAAAAGGGTATTACCATCCAGTCTGCCGCCACATTTTGTGACTGGGTGAAGAAAGAGGATGGCAAGGAAGAAAAATATCATTTCAACTTGATTGATACACCGGGTCACATTGATTTCACTATTGAGGTTGAGAGAGCTTTGCGTGTTCTTGATGGCGCTGTTATGATTCTGTGTGCCGTGTCTGGTGTGCAGTCGCAGACTATTACTGTTGATCGACAGATGAAGCGGTACAATGTGCCTCGAATTTCTTTTGTGAATAAGATGGACCGTATGGGCGCCAATCCTTTTAAGGCTATTGATCAGATCAACAACAAGCTCAAACTACCTGCCGCTGCGGTGCAGGTGCCTATCGGAGCTGAGGATGAGTTCCAGGGTGTCGTCGACTTGATCCGCATGAAAGCCATCTACAACGAGGGTCCCCGGGGAGAAACTATTGTCGAGAAGGACGAAATTCCCGAACACCTCAAACCCGTTGCTGAAGAGAGAAGGAGAATACTTATCGAGACCTTGGCCGATGTCGATGACGAAATTGCTGAGATCTACTTGGATGAGAGGGAACCCACCAACGAACAAATCAAAGCCGCTATTCGCCGTGCCACTATCGCATTGAAGTTTACGCCAGTGTTCATGGGCTCTGCGTTGGCCGATAAGTCTATCCAACCTATGCTCGACGGTGTTTGCGATTACCTCCCCAACCCCTCCGAAGTTACCAACCTTGCTCTTGACCAAAAGCGTAAAGAAGCTCAGGTCAAACTGCTGCCGTATGGCTCCCAGCCATTCGTCGGTCTTGCCTTCAAGTTGGAAGAAAGTAACTTTGGTCAACTTACCTATATCCGTGTTTATCAGGGTACTCTTCGCAAGGGTGCCAATGTCTTCAACGCCCGGAACGACAAGAAAGTCAAAGTCCCGCGTATTGTCCGTATGCACTCCAACGAGATGGAGGAAGTGCAAGAGATCGGTGCTGGTGAAATCTGTGCAGTGTTTGGTGTCGAATGCGCGTCAGGTGATACCTTTACCGATGGTCAGCTTGCATATACCATGTCGTCCATGTTCGTCCCCGAACCGGTTATTTCTCTCTCTATCAAGCCCAAGAACAACAAGGATTCTGCCAATTTTTCCAAAGCAATGGCTCGATTCCAGCGTGAGGACCCGACATTCCGTGTTTCATATGACGCCGAAAGTGAACAGACTATCATTTCCGGTATGGGAGAATTGCATCTCGACATCTACGTCGAGCGTATGCGTCGTGAATACAAAGTGGACTGCGAAACCGGTCAACCACAAGTCGCCTACCGAGAAACCATCGGCCGCCGCGTCGAATTCGACCACCTGCTGAAGAAGCAGAGCGGTGGCCCTGGTGACTACGCCCGCGTTGTCGGCTGGATGGAACCCTCCGAATCGCTCGAAGAAAACAAATTTGAGGAACAAATCGTCGGCGGAGCCATTTCCGAAAAGTTCCTGTTTGCTTGTGAAAAGGGGTTCAACTTGGCCACTGAAAAGGGCCCCTTGATCGGCCACAAGGTTCTCGGAACGAAGATGGTTATTAACGATGGTGCAACACACATGACTGATTCGTCTGAAATGTCCTTCAAGAACGCCACTCAACAAGCTTTCCGAAAGGCGTTTATGGAAAGCCAGCCTCACGTTTTGGAACCCTTGATGAAAACCGTCGTTACCGCCCCCATCGAATTTCAGGGTGACGTTATCGGCCTCCTGAACAAGCGCAACGCAACCATTAACGACAGTGAGATTGGCGTTGATGAGTTCACAGTCTATGCAGACTGCAGTCTGAATGGCATGTTCGGTTTCAGTAGCCATCTCCGTGCCGCGACGCAGGGTAAAGGTGAATATACAATGGAATTCAGCCATTATGAGAAGGCGCCTGGTCAGTTGCAGAAGGAGCTTGTGCAGAAGTATCTCAAAGCTCAGGCGGACCGACACAAGAAATAGATCTGGCGATCTATTTCTTCTTAACTCTCTCTAACGACCCCCCCTAATTTGGATATTGACGACCCATGCGAGCGAGCATCCAAACCAGCAGCGTCACCAGCATCTAGCTTCATACCACTTGTCTTATAACTACACTTACTAGAACCTTTTTCATATACATCCCTCCGACGACTGCTGATGGTTCTCGACATACGTCTATTATCCATTACCTTTCTATTCTCAAAATTATGTATTGTCTGAATAAATACCTTTACTGAGATTGTTCTATTTGCGTTTGGCCAATTGCATTATTCTTCATATCATCTCTTCTCTTCTCTTCGTTGACTTTTGTACGATACTTATCGCCGGAACTACATTTATAGTTATAGATTCGGATGGCCGTCATGAAGAAATGGACATGACGAAAAAGCAGGGCGTGCAATTATGGATGGAATCAAAAATGGAGCGGAGTTTAATTATCATTAAAGTCATAAAAGTTCATAGCGCTCTGCGTCTAACTATAGATCATAATCCTCTCACTGCCCCATATTTGGGATCGGTGACTTGATGTGGCTGTACGCAATAATCATGTTCTATATCGATACTATTCCTCAAACGAGCGCAGAATAGCCAGGGCCGCAACTGAATAAGCGCCGACTTGATTATGACCTCCGTATCCAACTTTCTCCCATCTCACGCGTTTCACTTGTTTCTTGGTGTTGCCTGCGGGACTTGTACTCGCCAGGGAAACTTCTTTCTCCCAGACCCTGGTCTCCGTTCTACCACCGTCATCGATACGTTCGTAGACAATGCTACCTTGGTGAGGTTGATCGGAACCAAGATTGTCACCACCTGTAGTGGCCCACATCCAATTCGTAAATCCCTCTTTCCAAGGAATCTCAGCATCATTGCGGGCATGAATAATAGTTATATCCACCGCCTTCTGAGCATGTCTTCTATCAGCCTCCTCATTTTCTCTCGGTTTCATACCCGTAAGCCGCGCCAGACGGGCATTAGATAGCCAAGTATCCACAATCCGAGACTTGATCCATGTCTTGACCTGCGGAAAGCTGTTTAGAGGCGATAGCATTGGCGGCGTAAGACCTTTGAGGCTGTATGATTCAATGAGGCCGGGAAGATTGCTGAAAGATGCGACCAGAATGATACCGGCGAATGGTTCGGGGTCTGTGAGTGCTGGTTGGACGGCTGCTGTTTCAGGGGCGCCGAAGGCGAAGCGTTCAGCGACTGCGGAGGTTACGGCGGTGCCGAGACTTAGTCCGGTGATCACGATGCGTGAAGGTGATATGTTTAATGGGTGGGAGGTGAGGAAGTTGAGTAATGTTATGCCGTCGGTGATGACGCCTTCTTCTGTAGGAGTTCCTGTGGAGATGCCGTATCCTCGGTAATCAATGGCAAAGACATGGAGAGGATTCTCTGGGGTAGAAACGCCCAGTGCCATTCGGTACATGTCTGGACGGATGATGGAACCGAGATGAGCTGCATTACCGTGAACTATAGAGGCTGTTAGAATAGTCGAAAGGGAGCACTTTTGCAAGTACCATAAACTTACAACTCACAACAGCCCGAGCATTGGGATTCTCGGAGAGTAGCTTGTATGCCATTGTGCTGGTGTAGTCTTCGGCTGGTCCGTACGACCAGTTATCATTCAGAGACTCTTCATGCTCTCTACAGAGATGCAATGGAAGTATATGCCATCCATAGATAGTCTCATTATCTACGGTTTTGAGATAGAATGGCTGTACTTGAGTCTCTTTGTTGGACCATTAGCCTGGTAAAGAAAGATAGAAAAGCAACGCTGCAGCATACTGAGAAATCCATAGTTTTCCACGTCATTCAAATCTTGCCAGAAAGCTGGATTGGCAAGGTTCACATACAGCGCCCTTGAGAATAAGTTAGCACCACGCAACGTATACATAGTGTAGTCAAAACATACGCTCGTTGAACGCATGGATATGTCATAGCATATAGCCATGATACATACGCAAAGCCTCCGGCTACCAAGGCCCAATACGCCTTTCTAAAGATGGGTTGAAGTTCAACCATGCTTGTTAAAGTGTAGCTTCGAATTCGGCAATGAGTTCCTGAAGGATCCGAACGGTCGAGTCACAATTTTGGTGAAGCCTCTCAACACATTGGATCAATTATAAGATGTCTGTATCGAGAGAATATGAGATGAAGAAGTGAAGAGGAAACTGCAAGAAAGATGACCAGCACCTTCCCTAATAGTCAGTCAGTAGATGCCTGCAAATTCAGGCCATTGACGGGCACGGGGAATCACATGTTCCGATGATTCGATGTCATGCTATCCGCGAATAATTAACTTTACGCGCAAATATCTCCGCAAACTTCTAGCTTTCAGACGCGTTCCATCTTCAACATCAATTCTTCTCGTCACAGTCATCAAATTGGAGAACCTGATGTTGCCCGACTCATACAATACCCAGTTCCGACAAGCGACATAAACGACCATGGCGGAGAAGCGCAAACTCCCGGCGCGTGAACGTCGACAACCGGCTGCCAAACGACGAGTCTCTGAGGCCATTTCCGAGAGCTCGAGCAGGAGAAAGAAATCAACTCCTGCGTTAACCCAAGCCTCTACACCAGCCGCTGAGCCTACACCTGAACGTCAAGCGACTCCCGAACCGATCGAAGAACCGCTACCCACGAAGATTAAAGATGCGGACCCCTTACCAACGAGGATAAAAGCTCAACCGTCACTTACTTTGTCCGACAAAGAGTATCAGTCTTTTGCAGAGAGGTATATACCCTTTATTCAATACTTTTAGATTATATCTGACGTCTACTTTCATAGTGCCATTCTAAGCATATCCCTCGACCGATCTAAGAAAAAGTGGCTCAGTGATGGCATCTTCGAAAGATATTGGACAAAACCGAAGAAGACGAAAAGGGAGCAAGTGGAAGGCAAAAATCCTCCTAAAGATTCAATGACCAAAATTGGACCTTGCAAGATTATCATTGAGCCCCATCATTTCGATGGAATGATTTACACAGTCAAGGATCCCAACGCGAAACCGACCGTTCAAATAACTACGCCGCAACGGCACATTATTCACTACGGACCTCCGCCACCGCAAGCCGGATACCAATATCAACATTATGCCCCTCCCCAGCAGATGCGACCTCCCCCGTATCCTTATGGTCAACCTCCGAATGCGCAGCATGCTCCCCCGCGACCTCCGCAGCCACCACAACCAGTTTCTCGCCCACCCCCGCCACAGGCACAGGGACCTCCGCCTCAGCCTGCGAAACCGAGCCCGGACCCTGTTATTCAAATGCTTGCAACAAGAGCAGCTTCGGATCCTGAGTTGAAAGCATTGATGAAGATTGTGGCGTCAAGCAAAGCGACCCAGGAGCAGCTGCGCATTTTTCAGGGCCATATTGATGAGCTTAATGCTATTATTCGGCAGAGAGAAAGGCAACAGCAGCACTATTATCAACAAAACCCACAAGTACCGCGCCCTCAAACCACTCAACCCCAGAATCCGCCACAGGCTGCTCCACCCACTGCGCAGCAATCGCAGACAGTGTCCACTCCATCAACACCTGCTCCTGCACCCTCGTCTACTTCTCAATCATCTTCAACGCCGGTATCTACAACCAGTACCGCGAAGCCAGAAGCATCATCACAATCAGGAGCACAAGCCTCTCCTCAAGCTAACTCCACCAAACAAGAAGCAGAACCGCAGGCTGCTTCTACCGCTGCTCAGTCGAGCAATTCTAATGTCAACACTCCTACACCTAACGACACTCCCAGGATCAAGACAGAGCCTGGAGCTTCTACAGCTGTAGCTGCTTCACCTGTCCCTACTCCTGCAGCTTCAGTAATTCCAACTCCCACACCAGCTGCTACTGCACCAACAAACCCAGCTTCAACTACTACAGCTCCTGTATCCACTCCAACTGCCCCTTCGCCAGTTCCGTACAACGCCCCCAAAGTGTCACCGGTACCTGGTTACCCTTCGGCAAATCCATCACCGCAGCCACTTTCACCGTATCCTCCAGGTCCATCTCAGCACTCACCATACCATACCCCTTATTATCCTACTGGGCCACCTATCAAATCTCGCGGTGCACCCCCAAACTATGGCCCGTCAAACACTTATTATCAATCGGTTCCAGCTCCTCCAGCTCCCAAGCCTCCTATCAAGGCCGTTGTTTTTGAGTTCACTTCTCCATTGACTCCGTACGGAAGCAGCACATCCGGTCATGCTGGATCGGGAGATCGTTATTTGTTCCCAGAATATACAATCCTGGAGTATCAAGCTGGAGGAACGGTACTACTTGCATCTTTTTTGCTCGTGCGCAAAGTTGATCCCAACACGAAATTTCCTCTTGAGTTGGCTGCCGATATTGCCCCCAAGACCAAGAGCAAAGCATCTAAGTCCAAGAAGAAGGACAAAGGAAAAGCTGCCGATCAAAGTGGACAATCTACACCTGCTCCTGATAACGAAGCAAGTGCTGCCGGTGCATCCACAGAAGAAAAGAAACAACCAGAAACCAGCGGCGACAAAGAAGAGACCACAATAACAACCGAACAACCCAAAAACGAAGAACCATCAAACTTGAAAGAGTACTACCAACCCATAACAATGCGTTTCTACAGCAGCAAACCCGCAACCCTAGAACCACTATCCCGCATCGTCAAACCCGCCGCCGAAGTCCGAAAATACATGGAAGA
Organism: Talaromyces verruculosus; assembly: GCA_001305275.1. Lineage (NCBI taxonomy): Eukaryota > Fungi > Ascomycota > Eurotiomycetes > Eurotiales > Trichocomaceae > Talaromyces > Talaromyces verruculosus. Next base: position 89,566 of record LHCL01000032.1, read on the forward strand.
AGTCATGGAACGAGCCGAGCGCGCGCCTGCGGGGTTCTTGCCGTTCCGGTTACCGCGCGAAAAGCCGCTTGAGATTGTCGATGAGGTTGATAAAGCAGGTACACCTGCTGCTGCTGCTGCTTCTGCTCTTGCTGGTGAAGATGCGAAATCGAGATCGAGGACTGAAAGTATTGCCGTCGCGACTCCGAGGGAGGTGGATAATGGTGGTGATGCAGCAGAGGATGTGGAGCAGGATGATTTGGAGTTTTTGTTGAAGGATCATTATGATGCGCCTAGTGGGCTTGTGCCTATACGAGCTTGATGGCTCTCGCGGAGTCTGTGAAAGATAGATTAGTATATAAGAAGGGAGAACTTCATTGATTCATTCCATCATTCTAGATCATCAAATGACATTATTCCGCCGCGTCAGTATTACGAAATCCTAGTGAAAATCAAGACCATTCACAATCCCATAGCAAACGCCTCGCACCACCATATGTAACTAGGTACCAGTGGGCGATTAAATACTCCCCCCACTCCTCTGCTGCGCTGAATCACCAATAATCCCCGCCATTTCCAACAACGCCCTCGCATTCTGATACTCACTATCCGTGCCACTACCCAATTTCACATTCACGCCCTTTCTGCGCTCTGCCTCGCGGGCATCGAACTGCCATGCCACGCGTTGTTGAGATATTGCGTCTCTTCCCGCAATGTCTCCTGTTGCTGCGGCGAGTAGAGGCGCGGGCTCGATTATACCCCATATCTCGAGGTTGTAGATATCTATGTGTGTTGTTGTGGGTAAGATGGGTGGGATGGCCGATGCGAAAATTCCCGTACTGCCGGTAAGGTAGGAAACGTGTAATTGCGCGGTTTCTAGACCCGGGTCGATGATAAGACTTCCCGCTCCATGTGGAAGGGGGCCTTGTTGTTTATGGATGTTACCGTTACCGCTGCTTTGACGACGATGTTGCAGATGGTGTTCGCGAGGGGAGGGGACGCCGGGACCGTAGTTTGTTCTGTGTTGTTGTGCCGAAGCGGGGATTTCGCAGCCTATTGCGATGCCGGTTGTGGTTGAGAAGTAGACCGTTGGTGTTGTTGGTGATTGCTCTTTTGTTGTCAAAAGAGAGGGATTGCCGGGGAGGACGGAGTGTTTGGGGTGGATTTGGAAGAGGTACGGCAGTCTGGAGCGGTCGTTTGCGTTCGGGGTGTTTTCGTAGGAGGAGGATGAGGGTTTCCATGGTTGAGGGATGTATGCGCCGAATGTGATCAGTTCGTCGGGGGATCCGGAGCTTCCGGGCGGTGCGCCTTGAACGATGAGGATTGAGGGGGCTTGCCAGGTGAAGACGTTGTGTTGGAATGAGGTTAGTGATTCGCCGTGCGCGACGGTTGAAAAGACGGGGTGTAGACGTATGTCGCTTCTGTAGAGATTCTGGCCTGAAGAAGCAGGTAGAAAGAACGAAAGGTGCGACATCATGCTTGAAGTCAGGATTGCAGACTCGAAGCTCCCGGGAAGCATGATTGTTGGCGGCTGCTCTTCCACATCAGTCGGAGCCTCTGCCAGCGGAGGAGATTCGGGGGAAGCTCCAGACGCAGCACTTTGTTTTCTAGACAAATCCAGATTCTTACTGAATAAAAGATGCTCAAACAGCGGCGTCAACGGATCAAAAAGATGAGGTAGACTGAGCGTAACAGTCTTTGCAAAGCTCTTATAACCAATACCATCGCGAATCTCCTCCTCCGTAAAGCTGGCTATGATAGTATCAGCCTCGCGTTTGACGGCAGCTTGCTCCTCCGAGCTCAGATCGAAAGTGTACTTGGTAACCGACTCGAGTGGTTTCAGTGGCGCAATCACAAGTAGCAACATAAGCAGGCGGCGGAATGTGTCGACAGATATACGCGCTTCGTAAACAGCCCGATCAATCCGCTGGTCATGTTTGAAAACTTCAATGGCGTCGAGAGACTCCAACGCAGCAAGCGCCAGATCATCATCGTCTTCATACTCATCATACTCGTCATTTGCAGGCGCATCAACCGAAAATCCCTGAGCATGCGAAGAGACTTCTGTTTTAGTAGCAGACGAACCCTCATCCCTCTGCTCCTCCTGCACAACCGGCCGCCCAACATCCGCCAAACTCCCAAACAACAATTTAACCCGATCCTTCCGTCCCCTCCTCAGAACTTTGCCATACCTCTCCGTCAGCAATACGACGACTTTCACCATAGCATCGAATGTCAAAACACTGGGTGCAAGTGTCTTCTGAAATGGGAATGCGCCCAGATATGAAACCATTCTAAACACAACCGGTCCCGCATCAAGGCGTCCATCGTGTCCGCCATCTTTTTCATTAGTGTAGATGCCATCCGGAATAGACAAGAAATCTGAAAGTAGTTTCTCATTCCAATACCGAAAACCCGCTTGATCGAGAGCTCGAGAATAGAAGTTATCTTTGAAATGCGTGAGTTCTAGGGGAGTGAAGCATTTGGTGGCGAAGCGTTCGGCGAGGACGACGCTAAGCTGTTCTATAGTTAAAGTAGGATGAGCTTCTCATTTACGAGATTGGGGTGAAGCTACACTGCCAATAGAGAAAAATGGGACGTACCAGGTGTTGAAGCACCCTCGAGTCCGCTCGTAGACTGCGATGCACCCATTTTGTTTGCCCGATATTCAGGTACTCAGGTATGGAGTCGTATGTTTATGGAGATGATGAAGGTGGGTTTGGTAGTAGTGTTCCTGGAACTCGAGCGACGGTCGTTTCCTTGTCAGAATTCTCAGTCAATCCATCTGACTGAATGCAGATTATCATTTTCTTGTTGTTCTGGTGGATATTGTATAAGTTACAGTAGTTTACACATGATGGATAATGGATGATGAAGAGGTCAAATTAAGGTTGTCTGATCTCCGGCCAATGACTTCATCCACAACGGGGTGGGGCTGTTAAGGCTGAGTCTGGACTCTACGTAGTACTCAATTCAGTTACTTTACAAGAATTCATCTTTCGTCTTTGACTGAATAGTGTCTCAACCGTTCATGGATTTTCTAGAAGAGATAGTACATTTCTCATCCAATCATTCCCAACCTGCTAGATAGCCCATAGCTTTTATTTATCAAAAGATAAAATCAGACCTCAAAAATGCTTGGGTAACAAACAAAGCTCCCCCCAATGTGTTTGTTATATATGTTCAGAGTACGTTCGAAGATGAAGCCAATTATAGAAGAACCACGCCCATTCCACCTCGCTTCTTCTCGTCGGGAAGATTCTTTTCGTTCACTCCACCGAGAACAGGGGCGGTGCGATAGTTGTATAGATAGTAGTGTAGTTGGCCGTCACCGGCGCCGAATTTGAGTTGTTCAAGGAAGAGGGGGTTATCCTGGAGGGTAAGGGCGTTGAAGACGTCGAAGCGAGCCTGTGATTGTTAAATTAAATTCTTTATATGCCTTTGAGATTTGTGCATACCTTCTTAGCTTCAATGAGAGCATCATTGATCAATAATTGCAACCTCTCCTTGAAACCCTTCTCCTTCTCATTGAACGCAGTTTCTGTGGCGTAGTAATACAAGTATGCTGCGCGGACTTCCTTGTGTTTCGGGTTCCCAATAACCGACGACTCCAAGTTATAGAAAGAGACAAAGTCTGTGATCTTTTTCGTTTGAGGATCTTCTACCACATAAGACCACACGACTTGTTCGCCACGGGACTCGGTATGAAGTAACCAATGCTCTATCTCCTCTTTGGTAAAAGCCGGATTGACTTGATAACGGCTCAGAAATCGCTCAAGCAAGTCGTAGGTCGAATCAAGATCCTTCTTTTGCATCTTCCGTAAACCCGGTGTTGCCGTGCTGCTTGGTAGGTGGTTCTTCGTGATCTGACGGGCTTTGGTAGAGCCAGCAGGCAATGGCGAAAATCCGACTTCATACAGCTTCAACCAGTCTAAGGGTCGATGGTAATACCGGCAGGATGTCACGGGTTTGGGTAAGACGATACCAACGGTGTAAATGGCTTGGTAGATACCTTGCAAGTAACAGCGGCGAGTGACTTCCTTGATCAAGACGGGCGCAAGACGTTTTGAGCGTAGTTTCTTGTGCACGCAGAGGAAGTTGATTTCGATGACTTTGAGTCGCTGATCGCGGACTCGAATGTATGTCGGTACGCCGCAGATGGAAGCGACGAGTTTGCCGCTTTTGGATGCACGAACGCCTACGTGCCAGTCTTTTTTCCAGCCTGGAGATGTCAATGCCCTACAAGACATGTCAGTTATACCTCAAAAGAAATTTTGAAAGAAAAAAAAAAAAAGGGTCTTCAGACGCACCAATTAAGGAATGCCCGTGAATAATTGAATCGGAACATCGCATTATCATCCTCCACATAATGATTCGACAATAACTCGTACAACTCAGCCACCTCCTTATCATCCTCAACATCCAGGGTCACCCACTCAAACCCTTCAATAAGCTGCGGCGGCTCCTTCGAGACTTCCTCCGGATTGATAATCTTAATTGGGCCCTCGGCAAGATTCTCCTGGTCATCGAATCGCGGCACAGGCTGCGTCTGCCAAAACTTGTAAGAAGCCATATCCTTCGCATTCTTTTTGCCCAACGATAAACCTGTCAAAAGGTCCGCAACATCCATTTTGCCGAGAGTCTCGACGGCCTTGTCGTGTGGCATATTCGCAAGTTCGCTAGCTAAGGCGGGGTTCATCGAAAGCAATGCCTCGAGCATCTGGGGTGTAACATTTTTCTCTTCATCGGAAGAACGGCCAAGCTTTTTGCCGATTTTATCTTTCGTGTTTTTGGTGAGGGGTTTCTTCTCTTTCGGGTCTGACGATGAGCTTTCGATTGTACTGTAGGTGGTGGTGTTCTCCGCATTGACAGCAGGGCTGTCTTGCGCATTGTCGTCGGCGACGTCCTCAACGCGGGCTTTGCCCTTGGAATCCTGTGATTCTGCCATTTTTGCGGGATGCAGATATGACAGAGAGTTCACAAGTGTGCTTTTCAGAGAAGACAAGGTAGGATCTAGTACAAAGATTCTTGATGAAACTGTCGCGCTTACTAATAATTTGGCAACCCCGCATTGCCAAAACGGAAGGCGGTGAGAGGGTACCTAGGCATCATTATGTTGAAGCCCCAACAGCAAGCACATGCTCAACATTCATCCCAGCTACCCCAAAACTCCCTGAAGGCTCATGGTTATGCCGATCGATCACCGAGGTCCAAAAAATTGGTTTACAGTTTGAGGCTTGACGAATGGCAAGGGAGAATCGTTCGCAAGGGCCTTTGTAGAGGTCATATTTCTAATTATCGCTACTATATGGCACAAAATTTTATGCGTATCTCCCGGATATCCTCTTATACAACGGTCTCTCCCGGCTTAGTCTCAATGACATCCAAGAAACCACCCACAAGATGCAAACTACCAGTCACCAAAGTCTTGACCGGAGCTTCGTCGGACTGCTTCGAAAGATCACGCACAAAGTCAACCGCTTCCTCAATCGTAGAAAAGACCAAAGTCTGCGCCTTCGGGTCAATCTCCTTCCAAGACTCGGCGAGCTTGTGCTGAACGCTCAGTTTCTCCACCTCGGACGCATTGGCGTTGACACTGACAAGATCAGGTCTGTAGCCCGCATTTTTGTATGTAACGTTGGTACAGAAAATGGCATGTGTAAAGGGCTGCGCAGATCCAAGAACTTCGGCTAGAGTCTGATGCAGCGCCCGTGCTAATGCTACGCTGTCGCGGGTCTGCTGGTTGAAGATGAGGACTCGGGGTTTTTGACTCTCGGTATCATTGACCAATTTTGAAGCGAACCATTCCCCGGCCACGCGAATACTTTCGAGCGTGTGCCCTCCATCGATATACCAAGAGACTGTCTTTTCTCTGCGAGTTTCACACCTCCCGCCAAGCCTAGCTTTTTCTAAACCAGCTCGGAACTTCTCAGGTAGTGGTGAGCCGAATATATCAGCCGGAATCCCCTGCTCGCCTCGACGCCTCAAAAACTCCGCAGCAACACCAACAGCTATATTCGCATTCGTATATTGAAAATCCCCATCCAGCCCCAACCTCAATTCACTACCCTTCTTCAGTTCCAGCTGTCCCTGCGCAACAATAAGCTCCGTCTTTTTCTCCTCCGCTCGTTTACGCAACACCTCCAACGCAGTCTCCGGCTGAGGACCCGTAAACGCCTTTGCGCCTGTCTTGATTATACCACCCTTATGCCATGCAATCTCCTCAATCGTAGATCCCAGCATAACAACATGATCAATCCCCAAACTCGTTATGCCAGACACAACCGGCTGATCGATAATATTTGTCGAGTCATATTCACCACCAATCCCACATTCAATAACAGCTGCATCAACACCTTCACTCAAATAAGTGTGTAACGCCATAAGCGTGAGATACCGGAAATAGACGGGTTTCGTCCCCGGGCTTGAAGGGTCTTGATGTCCGGCGGCTTTTGCGGATTGTTCTAATCGGTCCCAGACTTCGAAGAAGTAGCGAGCGAATTGGGCCTCTGTCAAGGGCTCGCCGTTTATTTTTATTCGTTCGCGCGCAAATCGTAAATGAGGAGATGTGTAGAGCCCGACTTTGTGGACGGTTGATTGGCCGCTACTCGTCGTTGTTGTCGTTGTCGAGGGGATGTATTGCGTTAGAATGGAGGAAATGAATGCGGATGTTGAGCCTTTGCCTTTTGTGCCTGCGATATGGATGACGTTTAGACGGTTGAAGTCGGATGGCTGCGCAATATCACAGTAGTTAGCACATGCAGGCCTCAATTGGTCGCTGTGAAGGGTGTACCTCATATCCAATTTTCCGACACCACTCAATCATTTCCGGAATGGCATATTGATTCCTATTCACACCGGACTGTCTAAATGAATTAACGATCGCGAAATTCGACTGTAACGTATTCAGCGCCGAGATAGCTTCCTACAAATAAAGATCTTGTTAGTCGCGGATATGATCATTGAGAGAAGATGCAACTCACGTCATATGTTCGCCCCGCCATTGTGAATGGCTTAAAAGAGATTGAGCGCAATTGCCGGGATAATGCTGAAGAGGTTTGAAATCTCCAGATCCGTTGCCAGGCGAGCATTCGGAGAAAGGGGGACAGAAGGCGCGGGGTATAGAATGTTTTTGTAACGGTGTCAATTGAGGTGCATGAAGGTGATTTTTCTTGCGAGCTCCGGAGTTCGGCCAGCGGCTCGCTCGCCGATGGACGACGTCCCGATAACGATAAGGCTGAATGCCGACATCAATCTACAATTATTACATTGGACAATCCTGACTATTATGGATGGATTAACCTAACGCTGGCTCTTTACGTGCGCTATATGAGTCATTCGTAAAAAATGTTATGAGTCTAAAAATAGCAGGTAGAAGTGAATATGTAACTAAAAGATATAAGAAGTCACACGACACTAAAGAAGAAGAGAAAACTGCGTCGCGGTGAATTTGTATGCTTCAAGATGAAGGCATACTGCAAAGAGGAGGAAAGTCTACTCAAGCCTCTTTTTGCCCTCCTCCAAGTAACCCAAGCGGGCATTACTGAAACCGCGTTGGTGTCGCTTATTGACCAAGAAACGGCCAATGAGTTTGTCAGAGCGGGCATGGTTGAGAGCTTCTTGGTAGCCTTCTGAAGCTGCACTTGGTGTATTAAGCTTGGGCCAGTTGACCTGCGATACGTCAGCTGCTTGAAACCGAGACGAAATATCAGTTTGAAACTTACATAGAGCATTCCATGGCTAAATATAAAGTGTGATGCCCATGCGCCGATAACGATCCAGACAAGTGTGAATATCCTTAACGGCCAGACTGCAGCATCAGGTAGGCGGCGTGTGAACATGGCAACCAGCACCATAAACACACTTGCTGCTAGGAGGTAAGGGATCGCCTGGATAATGACAGGTCGGCGATCAATGAAAAGCAAGAGACTGCCCAACGCCGAGTCTTGCGGCAAATAAGTGCCGAGGAAAATGTCGAACCCGTCTTGTCGAGGACCGTCCATAAAATTATTGCGAATATAACGGGTGACCGAATTCGAGAAATCTTGCAACATTCCAGCGCCCGTACGTTGACCTGTCCGTGTGAAATCGGTCTTCAAAGCTCCAGTGCCAGAATATGCTTTTGAAACAACATCAGCATTGTCAGCCCAGATATTGCGGAAGATGTTTTCAAATTCCGGATCATCGCTTGCTGACTCCCCTGGTCGCAGAACACCAGCATCCATCAATTGGCGGCTTATCGCCCAGCGACCAAGCATACTCTGTACAACGTTTGTGCGATCAAGACAATCCATGCAGTTGGTTCGTACAACACTACTCTGCTGAGTCCGGACTTCCAAGCGTCCGTTGGCATCACCAGGGCTCTCAATGCCTCGGAAGTATTGGCCGCGCACGAGCCCATCTTGAAGCCGATCTAAAAGAAGTTGTGCGCGGTGCCATTGTAGGCCTTTAGTCTCGTTGTGAAAGTCAAAGTAAATATAATGAATTCGGTCCAGAAGTTCCTTTCTTCGCTCAGATTCCACAATGCGTAGTTTCTCGTCGGTGAGCGGCTGATCTTGTTCGGATGTCTCTCCTGGTGAGGATACTAGTGTTCGGACCAACTGCTCGTAGGCCTTCTTGACTCGCTCTTCTCTGCCCTTGTGGTTCACCAGATTCACCAGGTAATTCTCACCGTAATATTGAATCTGCTGAGAAAAGTGTTTCTGTGCAGCCTCGATAGATGTCTCCACACTCTTGACTTGGAGCTTCGGGGTGTACTTCAGGTTGTTGACCTCGGACCAGAAAACGGGAACACTTCCTCTAGTTTGAACATACGCAAAGACCTGCAAGTCACGACCAGGCTGCTCGGACTTTCCGCTAGGTAGACCCTGACCACCAGCAAACCCGGTCAAGCCACCAGTGGTATCGTTCAGGATGGCAATCTGTTCCGTTTCGTTGTAATTGGACACATTTCCGTTCTCGTCAATACCACGGGAGAAGTAACGAGTGCCGCCTCTGTGTCTCGACCTTCGTGTAATTAAAGCGAATGTAAAGGAGGTGTGCTTAACCCTGGCAGGTGTAATGCGCAGCATGCCGAAAATAACAGGGAGAATATAGGGGTCCACACCAGGTTGCGGACTATATCTTGTTCCTGTCGTATCGCTCGTGCCAACACGGAAGTCAATCAAGTCTGACTGGATGAAACGATTCCAGAAGAAGCGATCGTCGGCTCGTTTCCATAGTGGGGTACTCGGGTCACTCTGCGACTGTCTCTGGAAGCTGTTTGTGAGGTCGAGGGAATATGAAAAGTACATGGGTCCTGTTCGGATCAAATCCTTCAATAGAGAAAGATATGTATCTTCATCCTTGTCGTGTAGTGGGCGCTCGCGGAGAGGCAGAAATTCGGTCGCGACAACTTTGTATACCATATGGCCTTGGAGACGGCCCATCGGCTGTGCTTTGGTAATGACGATAATGTACTTGTCTGCAAAAAATAAAATCAGCGGTCACATCATGCGATTGGAGAAAGTCATCTAGTACCTAGTTTCAACTTGATGATACCGAGTATTCCAGCAATGCTAGACACTCGTTTCGAGCCGAGGAGAATACCATCGTTCAGACGCAAATCGCCGTTCGGGCGGTCCACCACCAGAGTCGGAGCATTCGGTGTAGAGGGTGAAGTAAATGCGTAGTGAGAGGGAGAGGAATGGAGGTTGATATCCTTGAACGGTAGCACCGGGCGTGCCATGATGCCAACACTAGCGGAGAAATGGTAGACTGAGGATTAGAATCAATATAGCAGCATCAGTGGATGATACAGTCTGATCGGAAACCTGGAAGAAGATTCAAGCGAGTGTTGACAGCTTATCAGCTGAAGGAAGATAAAAGAGAGAAATTCAGCCAAAGGAAGGTTATGTTATGAAGTTACCTAGATCGAGGGAGCGAACTTGGCAGCGCATGGCACATGCTATGATCCTGACTAAGCCTATTACGGCAGCTAACTTCGATCAGCGTCTGTGGCTCTGTGCCACAGTGGCAGGCTAAGCCTTCATGTGGCTAGTGCATCATGAGTCCTCCTTCTCTGGTCAGTTGCCTCCGTCATCCCGCGGGCTACGGTAGAGTACAGCCAGAAACAGACAAGGCCGCCGCCATCAACTCCCTCATTTCAACCTACCTCAACCACTCCCACACCACACACCCCCTATCTCTCTCGACTACGCACATACGATAAGGTTCTCTCTCAAGCAGCTGGGGAACTTCCATTCGTCTTATACTCGAACAAATCATCGCCCGTCCAGATACCGAAGATATGGCTGCGAGAGCACCAGTTGGAGGTCGCCCCGGTGCGAGATTCGCCCAGTTCAAGCTTGTCTTGCTCGGTTGGTTTACCTTTCGGACTCATATATGAAGATACTTACTGACCCGATTTTACTTTAGGTGAATCTGCTGTTGGAAAGGTAAATTAGGCATCCTCGTTCGGTCGGCGGCTATCTTATACTAATCATGATTGCGAGTACAGAGTTCCTTGGTCCTTCGATTTGTCAAGGTTGGTACTTCTGCCACACTGCGATGGTACGATAGATTTGCTAACGTTCTATAGGACCAATTCGATGATTACAGAGAATCCACGATCGGCGCCGCCTTCCTAACACAGACTATCTCCTTGGACGAGAATACGACAGTCAAGTTCGAAATCTGGGACACAGCAGGCCAAGAACGATACAAGTCATTGGCACCCATGTACTATAGGAATGCAAACTGTGCTGTCGTCGTTTATGATATTACACAATCGGTTTGTTATACCTCAACCAACTTCTTTTTGCAATCATGGACTGACCTGGTCTCTTCAGGCATCACTTGATAAGGCGAAATCGTGGGTCAAGGAACTGCAGCGTCAAGCCAACGAGAATATTATCATCGCCCTAGCCGGAAATAAGTTGGACTTGGTTACCGAGAACCCCGACAAGCGTGCTATTGCGACTGCCGATGCAGAGGCATATGCCAAGGAGGCCGGATTACTCTTCTTCGAGACATCGGCCAAGACCACCACCAACGTCAAGGAATTGTTCACTGCCATTGCAAAGACGTTGCCACTTGACCAGGCAGGACCCCGGAATTTGCGAACCAACGCCAGACCTGGTGTCGATCTCCGACCGGAGGCTGCCGGCACCCAGGGAGCTAATGGTTGCAGTTGTTAATCTATCTATTTGCGCTCTTCGAACGGCGAGGTTCCTTTTTTGACACATCCTGCGATATGTATGCATAGTACATGCCCTATCAAGTTGCTGCGACCGTGACAGGGCTCTAATTCTGTGGAACCAGGCAGGAACAATAACTCGGTCCACATCCGGGCTGCCTCTGCTTCCTCTTCTTTCCTCTGGTGCATCCCCCCTTTCAGTGCACACATAATTGGTTGGTCTCGCTTGCTTTTCGCAATGGAAACTTGGGCCGGTGGAATTCAGGCCAACTATCTTGCTGTTTGAGGGTTGATCCCTTTTCTTGCTGTATTTCACCTTATTTTTATGTCTACTGTTCAACTTTTTTTTTTCGAGGGCGTCGTTATACCTGCTGTTGGTCAGATTTCTTCGTTTGTCAAGCTACTCGAGCTATTTCTTATTTCCTATCTCTCTTATTTCATACAATGGTCGCCGCGGCATCCTCTTCACTAGATCTGTCTGTCGTTAGTGAATGGCCCGGGCAGTGGTTGTCAGGGCTGCTGTAATTAATTGCGAACGAAATAACATCTATAATTCTGGAGCAGTCATGTTGCAATAGCCATCATCACATCATTATTCTCATAGGGAATTGTTGAGATCATAATTTTCTAGCTCGGGACAACCAGGTACCCGCTGCCAGCCAGCCGGCACCAATCGTGGCCCACTCGGAGCAGATCGTAAAATGCAACAATCTATCTTCCGTCACTTCGCAATACTTGCTAACCACAACATCTCCCTCCATCCACCACCACCAACTCAGCCGACATCAGGGAGGGCAGCCCGCCATGCTGCGCTACTCGGTATTGTCAAGTCAGACTCGGCTGCTGTCCGCGAGCAGACAGCGGACAGCGACGCAATTGCTCGCAAATCCCATTGCAAGCAACCGCATCATCACCGGCCAGGTACCGGACTCTCGACCCTACTGAGGTATCCAATGGATCTGCTAACGCTTCGTCCGTCGTTATAGAGATTTTTCGCAGACCATAAAAACGTTCAGCCTACCAGTCCGACCCCGGTGTCTCCCGAATCGCAGTCGCTAGTCCCTCCTCAGACTGTTAACCCGGTTACTACGACGCCAACTGCGCAGGTTCAAACTTCTCCCCCATCATCTATACAACCACCTCAACCACCGGTGGAAAACCCGAGCAGCAGCCCAATCCCGCCACCTACGCCTAAGAGAAAAGGGCGTTTCCGACGATTCCTCCTCTATCTCATCCTTACATCAGGTATAGCTTACGGTGGTGGTGTTTTCCTTGCCTTGAAGTCGGACAACTTCCACGACTTTTTCACCGAATACGTACCCTACGGTGAAGAATCGGTTCTTTATTTTGAGGAACGCGACTTTTACCGTCGGTTCCCCAATGCCACGAGACACAGCAACCGTCTTCCTCCGATCCACAAGGAGGAATCGCAAAAAGTCACTATTCCTAGCAAAAGCGGATTGTCTTGGAAGGTTTCAGAGGAAGAAACCGACAGTGCCAGTTTGACTCAGAAAGGACCCCATAATAGCGCTGTTGACGTGCCCAAGGATGCTTCTGCATCCAAGACCGTGACCAAGGCCAAGGAAGATCGTGCCGAGAAGAAGGCTCCTGTTAAGAAAGAGAAAGAGACTGCGGCTCCTCCAGCACCCAAGGAAGATCCCAGGACCCCTGCTATCGCTACTCCCACTACCCTTGAGCTTATCAAGGTTGAAGGTGCCGATGAACCGGTCGTCCAGGAACTTGTTAGAATATTCAACGATATAATTACAGTCATCGGTGCTGATGAGGGTGCTGCTGCCAAATACGCAGCCCCTGTCTCCAGAGTCCGCACTGAGCTGGAAAGCATTGGCGAGAAAATCATCTCCCTCCGGACCGACGCTGAGAAGGCAGCCAAGGAGGAAGTCGAAAAGGCACACGCTCTCTTCGATGAATCCGCCAAGAAGCTCATGCAGCAGATTGAACAGGCTCGTGCAGCGGAAGCTGCTCAATTCCGTGAAGAATTCGAATCTGAGCGGGAAAAGCTTGTGCGCGCATACCAGGATAAGATTCAGACCGAACTTTCAAGAGCACAGGAGCTGGCTGAGCAACGTCTGAAAAATGAGCTCGTGGAGCAAGCAATCGAACTGAACCGCAAATACTTGAACGATGTTAAGGAATTGGTTGAGCGGGAACGTGACGGTCGTCTCAGCAAGATCAACGAGTTGACTGCCAACGTTAACCAGCTCGAGAAGCTCACCACAGACTGGAGCGATGTCATTGAAAGCAACCTCAAGACCCAACAACTCCAGGTTGCCGTCGACGCTGTCCGTTCAGTACTTGAAAGCTCTACTGTTGCCAAACCCTTTGTCCGCGAACTCGTTGCTGTGAAGGAGCTTGCTGCCGACGACCCAGTTGTCGCCGCCGCCATTGCATCCATCAACCCCACTGCCTACCAGCGCGGTATCCCTACCTCCTCCCAAATCATTGAACGATTCCGTCGCGTTGCCAGCGAAGTCCGAAAGGCCAGCCTCCTTCCCGAAGATGCCGGTATCGCCAGCCATGCCGCCAGCTTCGTTCTCAGCAAAGTCATGTTCAAGCGCGATGCAGTGACCGACGGTGACGATGTTGAGAGCGTGCTTGTGCGAACAGAGAACTTGTTGGAGGAAGGAAACCTGGACGCAGCTGCCCGTGAAATGAACACACTCCAGGGTTGGGCCAAGATATTGAGCAAGGATTGGCTTGCAGATGTGCGACGCGTGCTTGAAGTGAAGCAAGCTCTAGAGGTTTGTCTACCCTTCCCCTCCTTTTTTTTTCTTTAAACAAAAACTAACAGAAAATTAGGTGATGGAGACCGAAGCTCGTCTGCAATGTCTACGAGTCGAGTCTTGATTTATTTGTCTGTTGTTTCTGTGATTAAAAAAGTGTAAAACATAACTTTCGCCACATGTAGACCCCCCAATATGATTCATTTCCTCTGTTTTGAATTGGCGTTTCTACTACATAGTTAATAGAACTGCATTTTTTCAGATAGTCTCGTTATATTGCTATTGAATTATGTATGACAGTTGACATAGAATCAGGAATAGCTGACTATAAGTTCCTTATTGACCTCGGGATGGTTTAGACAGGCCGATGATGTTGAGGAAATACACATACAAACCATCACCGAAAGTCCTCATGTGGGAAATCCAGTGATTACATATGCCAGGTGAGTTCTGAAATTTGTAAAAGGTGAGACGCTGATCATGAGAGTGCATGATTCGATGGTGGAAATATTCCACGGTCTGCAATATGAGCCCCTCATCTGGGCAAACGTACCTGGAGGTTGGTTTATTGTGTGTCATCAATCTAGACGTCCAAGGTTTGATTAAGATAAATTCCCCAGCGATAAATTGATGATATCGGTACATATTATAGAGACTTTGTATGTCTATAATGGCAATAGGATTATCGCCATCAAGATGACAAGGGGCTCAGCAATATATCAATGTCAATATCTACATAGACATGAGGTATTGCATTGCATGGGATAGGTACATCCTGGATGGGTTGTTCCCTCTCCTTGGGCTCTACGCATAAGGGGCCCTAGGTGGTTGTAGGATACATATGTAGACTAATCCTGTTTTCTTACTTCTAGACAAGCCACACGTGATGCTTCGATCAATTGGGGAAATGCTGTCTTCCGGGGTGGCTCGATTTGGGCAATTAGGGCTTGCGCTTCCGCAACGGCTCTAACGATTTCGACGAGCGGGTTTGTAGAAGAAAGACCCCTTTTTGAAAACAAGTGCAGATCCGAAATGTTGTCTCTTAGTTTGATAGGGGTGCTAGAGTATATGATAGGGAATGAAACTGTCTTGTAATTTTGATGAAAGATGGGGCAGACTACTGCACCATCGAGTGGGCCTTTTTTTCTTTTCTTTTTTTTGGCGACATCCAGCCCTAATTGTTCCTTTCAGCTAGCTCATTTGTGGATGGTCCATCGATTCGAACTCCCCAACGAACGGGCAGACACCGTTACGGGGTGTTGGGGATCAGTACTTGCAGTTGACGGCACAACTATTTAAGGAAGCGAAGATCTGCCTAAAATCAAGCACACAAACTATTTGCACAAACATATGGAATCCACAGAAGGAACAGGAAGAAACAAATAGTTCGTTATTTTACCAGTCACTCAATCTTATATTTTCAAGAGATCAGGCCGTCTCTCTTAAATACAGATTCATACTCACACAATTCGCATTCCAGAGCTTTCTATAACCTCAATCCTAGCCTACGCCAACCGCCGTACACGTACGAATTGCCAGCAACTCCAAACAGTAGATGCAATCTTACGAGCGCGCCCACGGCCAGCGAAGCCGACAAACTACAGATTGGCATAATAAATATTCAACGGAATATATATCAATCTCGACGTAGCTCAAATGGGGCTTTATTAACAGGAAAATATGGCAAGATTTAGGACATACATTTCTAGGCAATAAGAAGATAGAACAATACAAAAACTATGAGCTATATACTCAGAGGCAAAACTGGCGTTATATAGTATGCATGATTGGCAGATACCGTATTGGCAAGTTATTTAAGGCCCAATTGGTTGCCTGAATATCTGCCTCCTCGTGCCACAATCCCGCCAAGCTTGCTCAGCCCAGCCATGACTCAACCGAGAACTCACGAGTTCATAAACAACTGCAACATACTCTCAAAATCAACTCATCCTATATATTTCTACCCATGCCAAAGAAAAAGACCAAGCAGAAGAATCCTAGACCACCAGCCGCCCAGGATGGGAACTCCGGCTGTAGCTGCGACTGTGAATGCCACGCTCCCGCATCAACAGGGATGCCAATTCACATCCTCTCAGACATATGTCATCGAAAAGGATGGCATGAACCCGGGTATTCAATGGTAACCCACCGCACTGCCTGTTCAAGCCACTAAATCAAATTAAGTCCTCGCTGACAATGGCCAAGACACAATCTACAAATGGCTACCTAGCCACCGTATCCATAAGAAGCACATTACCTAGCGGCGAAAGCATCATACTCCCCTTCGAGGTGCCGGGTAGTCTCCGCGCTGCGTTTACTGATACAGAGGAGATTGCAAAAAACAATATAGCGATGTATGTCCTCTTCTGTATAGGTGAACACAACTTAGACTTGCCGCGAGGGTGGCGCGGTTTGTGGAAGAAGGAATTTGAGAAGATCAGGGCAGTTGATATTAAGGAGGGGAGGGGTTGGATGTATTCGCGTGATTTGTTTCAGGCGTATAAGAGTTTGTAGGACTCGCTATTATTAACAAGGTAACAAATTCAGAATAAGAAAGAACCACAGCCAGGTTAGCCTAAGCACTACTACAAGGACAATGCTCTATCTTAGAAGATAGGGACCTCTTATATAGCCTTACGCATCAAGGTTTATTTTCTCTAATGTCATTTTTTATCCTAATCAATTGAGGGAATATCATATTGCAGGTCAACTGACTCACTGGCTCAACCTCCTTCTACCAGTCGACTGAAGAATTTGACAGGTTTTTGTGCATCCATTAGCCCTATGTATATACTACCTAACTGGGTAATACGGGCTGATTGTGTAGTTTGCACTGTTTGCATTGCCCAATTCAACCGCCGCCCGACTCACATGAAAGTCCGAAGATGATCCCTGTAAGTCATCTGCAACCAACAAGTATTGTTTGAGAGGATAGTTATTTTCGCGCGTGTCTGACAAATAGAATTATATTGTGCGTCCTATACCTTTGCGTGGCAGAATCATCACCCCCCGTTTCATCGCATGATCGCAACTACCCGCGGCGACCTGTTTCCGTCAACTCAAACACCGAGATGGATTGAAGACGGCTGACTGTATCGATACAGTTATACTGAGGTTATCTGACGTGGAAGAGGAGTGCAAGGGCACGATACGATAGATCAGGGGTTACACAGATGGAAAGCAGCCCCGGTACAGCGCCAGAATCGGAGGGCACAACACTTGGCCGCAATTCCAGGGATACGAGTCAACCGAACAGGACAAAAAGAAACCGGACATCTGGTGGCGGCTTCTTGCTTGACACTGTATATACTACAAATACACGACATGGCGGCTCTACGCAGCGTGCGACGGAAAGCGAAAAGCGCCGACACGATGATGAGATCATAGTCCCGAAGAAGAGGGCGACATCTGACCGGGGGAAACATCAGTCAAGAAGGTCGTTGAGAACATCGCCGTTGGCTGCGGTGACGAACTTGACTACTTCTGAAGGCCATGATTCCAGTCAGAACGAGTCTGCAGCCTCAAGACATGCCTCCTCTCGCAACTCATATTCGTCGAATGTTGGCTTGGATACAGACCCGGTGCAGATCGTCAACCTTGCACTGAATCTGAGTGAATCGAGGAGAAGAGCTACCAATGCTGGGCGGGCCCCGTCGAGTCCTTTGCCAGGCATTCCTCGGAATATACCAATCCAAGGCTTGTTCCCATCTGGCGACAATGCTAGACCTCTAGCAGGGAACAAGGTGCCACGACACTCTAGTTTGTACTCGGATAATAGAATTTCTCGCAATACTGGTCCTTTGACGCCATCGATACCACAAGGATTGAATAGTCATGGGGTTGCTGGAATGTTGCCGCTTCCCGACTTGCAGGATGTGGATATTGCATGTTCTCAGGCGACGTTGGTCAGGATTGAAAAGGCAAAACTACATTTCGAATTATTTTCAAAGTATTTGGAGTTGCTGTCTTATCTGCCTCCACTTCAACATGCATCTTATGGTGTATCTCCCGGTGGCAGGGCGTATAATCCTCTCCAATCGATCCGAAACAGAAAGATTCGCATACGAGAGAAGAACTTTAGTACCGCCGATGCAGAAGTATGGCAAGACGTATCAAAGGTTGAAGAATGGCTTTCATCAGTTAAAGCGGCTCACGAGCAGAACAGCAACGATCCGTATCAGTGTATAACTCTTCCGCCTTTTGATGGTCACCGTGAAGGAGGATTGGTGGAACAGCAGGATTCGTGGCAGACGACATCACCGCCATCAAGTGTGAGAGGGATGACTCGGTCCGGTACGACGAAGGTGCAACGGCCACGGCTGGAATGGGCCATTTCCGCAGCGGAGCTATTTGCGGACGCCGTCTGGATCGAGAGCGGTTCCAATAAGTCGAAGATATATGACAGAGAGGGAGAGAAACTGTATCCAGATTCTTCACAGCTCAAGTTTGCCGGATCTCGTACATCTATTGAACGACCAGAGTCAGCTCAACAAAACGAAACCCTACCGACAGAACAACCCGTCACTTTACCGAGCTTTACCACTAAACGTGAAGCACGCGCTAGCCATGAGCATCTGTCGAAGTTATCCAACGGACATACCACACCTCGAGGCCAAGTCGCTGGCGGTTATGCGCCCAAATGGACACGCTCAAGTAGCATATCAGACGACTCGAGCAGTGATGACATGGTTCCGCGAGGCAGAACGCGGCGTATAAGCAGAAAGGCAAAGATGAAAGCAGAAGCTGCTATGCAGGCCGAGAAACTGCATAGAGTACTTAATGGACATTCAGACTCATCGAATGCGGTTTCCAAGCGTTCCAAACCAATCTCGCATCCATCTTCAGTCAAAGCTGATGTCGACAAATCCCAGATGCTGATTTCACATGCAGGCAGTGTTACAGGCAAGGAGGAACGTGGAATGTCTCTTGACGAAATGGATAGTACTGCGCCAAACTCTCCGGCTCAGGGTCCTATATTCCCAAGCATTACCGCCAAACTTTCGCCGCCGTCTAGTCGTTCCCCATCACCTCAGAAAAGATTTCCACGTATCATGGAGACGTTACATGAGAAAGCAAAACCTCGCCGTCATACTCATGCAGAAGGAGAAGGGTTGGATGAAAGTCCTTCGGGTGATTCCGGTCTACGCAAGAGACCAACGGTGGATTCAAGCCCTAGGGATAATATAAGCCCTCGAGCACTTGAACCCAGTCTTATGCCTGAAACACCACTAGGTCACGATGTCATGCTGCTTGATGACTTTCGACGAAGCGACACCCATGGCTCCTTCAAGCCGTATGGAAGCCACGAGTCGAGGCTCAAAGGGTTCCTGAAAAACAGTCGGATTGCCGAAATCGTGGGAAGTGAGGTTTCCAAAGTTGGAGACATGATACGTCGTAAAGACGGGGGTGGGCATTCGCGGCAATCGTCTTACGCGTCAAGTATTATATCCGATCTTCATGATTCGGACGAGGAACGGAGCGAGGGAGAATTGACGCCTAGCAAGCGTAACTCTCTGCGCAGAGGAAGTACATTTTCAGATGAGGAGTCTGGTCTACCATGGCGCAAGCCGAATGGACGGACAAAGACATTCTTGTCTAACCTGCCTTCCATTGGTCCATCTCTTCGCATCAACGATCAGGAGGAGCCTTATTATCAGCAACCAGAAAGCAGCCGCGTCAGTGACGTACACTTTGTCAGGGCACACCCAGATCTTACGGCATCATCTGTAGATACCACACCCTACAGCGAACGACGGGGGAGTTACGGATTCATACCTCCTTCTAGCAGAGACCTCAACTCAAAACTACACAAACACGACGACGAAATCACCCCCAGCGCCGCGCTCCCCGGAGTCGGACGCCCAGACCGACCTCCAGTGACCGGACTCGCAAACGCAGAAGCATCCGCAACCACCGACCGCCACCACCACCGCCCAGCCCTTACGACAGGCAGTCACGGCTGGAGCTTATCAGACCGCAGCGTCCCAACATTAAACGACACAAACCTTCTTCAAAAACGCGAAATCCTCCGCTGCCAAGCCTTGCTGCTGTCCTCCGGCGTAAAGGCAAGCGAAATCGTCCAACGATACGAAAAACCTCGCGACCCATCCACCACTCCACCGCCCCGATTTTTGGTCAGAAGCCTCGTCAACGCCCAAGCGCCCATCCCACACTCCCTCCCGCGAATCGACGAATTCAACTACGCAGCCCGCAACCTCCTAGAACGCCTCGAGAACACAAAAACGGGCCTCAACAAATCAATGTACCTCTTCACCAAATCCACTCTCTTGCCACTCGAAAAGGAAATCGATACCCTCGAAGACTTCATCACAAACCACCTGACCCCAAGGGTACGCACGGCAGCCCTCGAGGCAGAATCCCTAAGTACACAACTCAATACGACCAGCACCTTGGAAATCAAACAGCTCAGCGATACCCTGGACAAGGGATTACGGAAGCGCAATCGTCGTCTAAGGTCAATACGGAGAATGGGATTCTCGTTGTTGGAGTGGACGCTTGTGGGTGTGATGTGGTGGCTTTGGTTGATTGTGATGATGTTCAAAGTCATCAGAGGTGTTGGGAAGGGGGTTGTTAAGGGTGTGAGGTGGATTTTGTGTCTGTAACTTTCTCTCTCTCTTCTCTCTTTTCTTCTCCTTCTTTTGATTTATTATTTTTTTTTTTCGATTCTCTTTGGGAGGATTGGTTATACTTTTAATTTGTATCATTTACCTATATATTTAATACCGTTTAGGGCCTGGCTGGCTGGGCGTGTGTCTATAGCGTGTACTATACCCATATTCATCAATTTGATATTGCGTCGGCTATCATATTAGCATCACCATTTGTATGAGAAGAAGCTGGTCTATTGTATTCCACTATTCCATAGAATTTTAACTTTCCACAGCCTATCCAAGCAGACGTCCAAGCTTGGTGTACTTGCCAACTAGGTACATGAAGTGCAATTGGATTAAATACGGGGGCCCTCGACAACATCTCAAAATGCCCTAATGACAATCAGCAAAAAAACGAAATTTTCAACCACGGAGGCGGTGAAGAGTAATGTCCATCCTAGTTGTCATGTGAATCATGAATAGGAGACGTCTCGAGTTGTCGCTCAGACCACGACACCGGTATTTCCATTCTTGATGCGCACGGATCGAGCGAGAAAGTTGCGGACACTCTTGCGCTTGCTGACTTTCTTTCCGTTCCCAGCTCCGTCTCCTGCAGCATCGTGGTCATGGTCGTCGGGGACTTCTTCATTTGAACGAGTCGGATAAATGGATCTGCCATCTGAATCGAGACCGGCGTTGTTCAGGGATATTTCTGGCTGCTTTCCTGCGGCAGACGAGTCTGACTCTTTTGCGGTTGCAAACATAGACCAAAAGCGTCGGAAAGTGCCGTACTGCTGGGTTTTGGCGTGGTTGTCGACAACAGCTTCAGCCTCGTTATCGTCCTGGCTTTCTGTCGATTCGTCACGGAGCACGTAGTCAAGTCCAACTGGCATTTTGTTTGGGGCATGGCACAGAGTGTACACCATTGGAGGGAGAGGGATCTGGCTACGGTTGTATCGCGAGAAGTACTTCCGACTGGCCTCTAGAGATTCGAGACGGTCAGGTGGTGTGATAAGAATTCCTCCAGAGGGAAAGAACCGCGCATACGGGTGATTCTGGCGGTAGAGAGCACAACGTCTATTGAAAGCAGAGAAATTTGAAGCCAGCGTCACAGCACAGAGGGGGATGAACTTGATATTAGGCGAGTCCCTGAGGGTGTCGACATCGGCATCGGCAACGCACTCTGAGTTCCTGAGACGAATGCAGAGAGCCCACATGTCGGCGTACATGCGAGACACAACAAAGATCTCTCCGATGCGCAGCTCAAACTCATCTGGAGCAATGCATTGCTGCGACAAGTCCGTGAAAGCTGGCGAGATGGAGATGACAACGGAGCCTTCCTCGATGGCAAGGCGTTCGTATTCGGTTGATCTCACATCGCGGTAGGACTTGAGACAGTCAGCGCCTTCAGAGGGGTCTTGAGTGATGGTTCTGATCTGTTGGAGGCTATCCATCGACAAGTTATGCTGACTGGCATACAGAACGGCGTCAATGGATGGATTGCGATCCATGTTGGCCGTTGAAGGCCCTCCAGTGAGGGTGTGCGACTAGATGATGGTGTGAGTCAGTGGAGTGATGAAGGATGGATGAAGGTGATGGATGAAAGAGATAGATGCAGAAAGAAAGCTGTGTGCTGGTTGGAACTGAGACAAAGGGGGGACGCACGAAAACAGCAGGCTGGAACTGTTGGTCTCTCGGCGTCAAGTTCTCATCCATGAAACTGATGTGAGCTGCATTAACGATCAAAGGATCCTGCACCCAGGTAGCATTTGGCACCTGCACTTTCATATTATTCAGATATGAAGCGCCATACAATCCTGTATCTGAGAGAGTATCATCAAGAAAAGACCTGGGCAGCTTGACTATCTGATTACTCGGTACCCTTCCACACCACTTCGACGACGCAGAACAGAATTGACATTGCTCGCAATACTCGGCTTCGGCATTCGGGTCGTGATTATACCCAAAGAACGAGTACGGCGATCCATTCGACATAAGCTGTTCACGATGTATACTCAGGATTGGAGGACGGTAGAAGTACTCGGCATGTCTGCGCTCAGAGGACAGGCTTCGAGAGGAGATGGAGTCCTCAGGGTCGAGTTCCTCGTTGTTTGCGGCTTCGCAGTGACAGTTCGTCCGGGGGCATGTGTACTGTATTATCATGTGTGAGTTTGTGCACATCAGCAGAATGGGCAGTGCTTACACCTTCGGTGTAGTTGCTTGACGGGAGAGAGGAGCCAAAGCTGTGTCGTCGGGGGCAGTCTTGTTGAAACATGGCGATGCTGCGTATCATACAGTCATAAGCAATTGAGATACAAAATGACTTGATGCTTATACAAGGTTGAAGACTGTACAATCCGAAAGAGGTCCAGGATAGTACTCTCTGGTGCACACACGGAAGGAGCGACTGCCAGATACCAGTACATTGATGAGCTAACCAGACAGAACATCAGAAAGTACATCACCATCTTCCTACATACACTATGATCATGATCATCCTTCATCTGTGTATTGTGGGTAGAGTCTACCCCTGATAACTCCGATTCTGATGCCTCATAAACTCCTCAATCTTCTCATCCCCGGCATTATCCACATGCTCCTTTGCAGCTCCAAAGCCGTGTACTACCTCAGCATCGTATTCTTCCTTTTCTGAGCCATTTGTCTGATCTTTGTTGACTCTCAAGACATTCTCTTCAACGAATGCGGTGGCTATGCCGTCAGACATTCTTCTTCCGCCTATGTTTGGATGATAGTGACTTACTCTTCTGCACGGTCTCGTGTTGTCCGGTTATATCGGCGATTTTGTCGCCTACTGTGTTTACTACATTGTCTGCCGTTTGGAGGACGTTTGATGTTGTAGACGTAGTTGAGCCGGCTCCATTGGATGGCATGGAGGCATTCGACGTGACTTGATCTCTTTCAGTCATTTCTCCGTTGGTCTGAGGGATTGAATGTATGTTCTAAGAGTACATAAAGTAGGATTGAATAAAATGAAGAAGGGAGATACATCCTCTTATGACGTCGTGGGTAGTACTCGGCCCACCTAACCATTGGCATCTAATATACTTACTGCGTAGTACTCAGCTATATTGACAAGAACATATCTTTATCTTGATATAATCAAAGTAGACTATAGCCTATACTCATACTCATCTCACTAACACTAGGAAGTCATGTATGACATGCAATGTAGCAGATAAACTTCTCGGTGAGCCCTTAAGATTTACGGCATGAGAGGCAGAGCGGGGAGCGGAGATAAAAAAATAAATCCCGTATCAAATTTATCAAATTTATCCCCCTTCCTTGTCAACCTCTCAACTCTGGCGCATTCAACATTTGGGAGAGAAAGAAGGAGGTATAGACGTCAATTATCCGAGCAGACCAATTATTCATCGCATTTATCATCAGAGACTTTGAACCCAGACAAATCTCGTCCAATCTACCCATCACAACCCCGCCAACACTCCTCCCAAGAAACAACAACATGACAATCCAACCCCCAACCCCAATCCCAATAACAATCCTAACCGGCTTCCTCGGCTCCGGCAAAACCACCTTACTCCTAAACCTCCTCCCCCAACTCCCGCTAACTTACAAGCTCGCGCTCCTCAAAAACGAATTCGGCGACCTCGCAATCGACTCCCAACTCGCCTCCGAACAATCCATCTCCGGTGTCCGCGAATTGCTAAATGGCTGCATATGCTGCAATCTCGTCGGCCAATTGGGCGACGCCCTGGCCCAATTACGCACAGAAGTGGCACCAGACAGAATCGTGATTGAGACGAGCGGAAGCGCCTTTCCGGCTACATTGGCGATGGAAGTGAATCGCCTCTCAACCGAGAATCCTACTACAAAAGGGTGGTTTGTGTTGGATGGAGTGATTAGTGTGATTGACGTTGAGAATTGGAAGGGTTATGAAGACACGAGTTATACGGCTAAGATGCAGGCGCGGTATACGGATTTGATTGTGTTTAATAAGTGGGAGCTTGTGGATGAGAGGAGGTTTGATGAATGTCTAGACAGGTTAGGGGATTTGGAGCTTGAGGCGCCGACGCCGTGGGTTAAGTCTGATAAGGGGAAGGTGGATAAGGATGTGTTGTTGGGGATTGATGGGGCGTTGATTTCAAAGGGTGGGTTGGATGGGCATGGCCACGACCATAAGCATGGGCACGATCATGGGCATGATCATCAGTCGGAAGTTGAGGTTCTATCGTTGGCGCTGCCCGCATCACAAGACAACGGGGTTGTAGACCTCGCCAAGTTTATGTCTCTGCTCAAATCATCATCCAAGGAAGAAGTATACCGCATCAAGGGTACAATCCGGTGCTCTGCATCCCAGATTCCTGAAAACTCTGATCCGACGTTCCTCACTTCTTCGTCCGCCACCCCCTCCTCAGATTCTAATGCCACAACATATATTCTCAACTGGGCGTTCGGAAGGTGGACGTTCACGCCTACTTCCACGCCTACCACGGACGTGGCGCGGTTAACCTTCATACTGGCGCGGTACGAGTCTGCGAAGTGGAAGAAGAAACTTGAGATTGGCGACTACGTCGCTGTTCAGAATTCTGCAAATAGTGAGATCAAGGTGGAAAGATTGGTATAGATACCTGAAATCGCGTATAGATACGATAGAGTACATAGAATGCGAACCAAGTCTATTTCTATATTGCTTCTGCATTTGCAAAACTCTAACTTGACTATAGACAAAAGTGATGAACTATGAACTATGAACATGAACATGAACTTTTAGGTGAGTTATAAGTCCAGGACTTGTAACTCACGATTATCTATTCTATTGCATGAGCAAAAGAAAGAAGACAAAAATCAAGAAATCAAAAACAGAAATCCAAAATCATAAATCAAAAGTAACGACAGTAAGAGTATTAACTAATACTCCAACAAGGCGGATGCTCCGCTCTCGCTGGACACGTAGATGACATCGTGGTTGTCGGGGAACCCGTTGAAACGGGTGGCACTGCAACGAGTGTAAGCGCCCATGTCCTCGAAATACAACCAGTCTCCAACGTCCACCAAGCCTGGTAGGACGATCTGCGAGCTGATCACATCGATGCCGTCGCAGGTAGGCCCCCAGATGCTGTATTCTACACCGGCAGGAGCACAAGGGGAGTCACCAGCAGATGGGTCGGGAGTGGACGAGCCTGAGGCGGTCAAGCCTGGAGTAGGAGGTACACTGCCATTGGCACATGTCAGAATCTGAGCAACCGGGTGTTGGTGATCGAAGATGATGTTGGAAAAGTTGCCGTAAACACCATCGTTCAGATAGATCATGTAGCTGCCAGATGAAGTCTGTGGGTCAAACACATCACGGCGAGCAATGACATTGGCTGCAAGAGTAAAAGCTGCTGCAACGTAGTAGCGGCCTGGCTCGGCAATGACACGAATGTGTGCTGGGAACAAATCATCGACTGCCTTGCTCAGAATAGCAGCGAACTTTTCAAAAGTGTCGCCACAGAATCCACCACCAACATCGAGGGTGTGCAGCTCATAGCCGACTTCAGCGGCTTGATCAAACACCCAGCGTGCATCCTGGGCGGCCTTGAGGAAAGCGCCTGGATCTTCAGCTCCGGATCCAACGTGGAAGCTAACACCAACAACATTGAGCTCAAGTTTCTTGGCCAAATCCAACAACGAGCGAGCAGTGTCCAAAGAGGCACCAAACTTCATGCTGAGACGGCACAGACTGGTGGAATCATCAGTCAGAATACGCAGATACAGTTCAGCATCCGGAAAGTCGTTCTTGATCTTGTATAGCTCGTCTGCATTGTCAAAGGTCATCTGCTTGACACCTTTCTGGCGGGCGTAACGAAGGTACGACCTGGTCTTGCACGGCTGGGCGTAGATGATCCGACTCGGGTCAATGCCCGTCTTGAGAGCTAGGTCGATCTCAGTCTTCGAAGCACAATCGAAGCCATTGCCTAGCTTGGCCATGAGGCGCAAGACCTCTGGGTCGGGGTTGCACTTGACGGCTGTAAAGGTTAGCCGTGTCCAATCAAGTAGGACTAGAAGAAGGCTCACCATAGAAAGGCTTGACACGGCCTAGATTCATCTTCCACCGCATATGCTGGCGATAGACCTCGCCCATGTCCGCGACATAGAACGCATCCTCCTCGCCAGGCTCGCAGCCCGCAGTATCAATACGGTCAACGCGTTTCTTCAATTCACCGAGTATCATCTCCTTTGGGGAGGAGTGACCTCGCAACACAAGAGCATCGTTCACTCCATGGTCAATATTCAAATAGGTCACAGACGTATCTGGATCTTTCGTATGAGGATGATAGTTGTTAAAAACGTATACATCATCAGGAGTGAGAAGCGAAGGTGCCATAACCATGCGGTCTGCAACGACGTAAAAGCGCGAAAATTAAGTGAAAGTTGACGTAGTGTTAAGGCGGGCGAAAAGATTCGCAGCTGTTGTAAAGTGGGCTAAGCCTCCTCGACCCTTCCCCCAGAAGAGGAAGAACCGGCAGAGTAACCCTATGCGGCAGCTCAAAGAAAATGGGAGAATCAGCGGGCGGAGATTGGGGGGACAAAGGCGCGCCCGTAGAGTCGAGTTTGAGAAATTCAGCGGTCAGCAGGGGGTGGGATGTTGTTGAGAGTCTGTCGAAGACGATACAATGCGACAATTTGGAAGAAGCGCGAGTTTGCGGCGGGAGCCGTGGTGAGGGGCCTTTGGAAACACCAAAGGCGAGACAAAAGGTTGAAAGTCTGGAGTAATCAAACGTTAGGAATAGTCGATAAAAGAGGGAGATAATGAGTTTGTCGAGTTTGTCGGGGATCGAGGTGGAGGGAAATTTTGAAAATTCTGACGGTGGTGTATGTGTGGTGACTGTGGTGTTCTTAGGGCACGGGCATCCATTGACGAGTCACACTTTCACACTTGACGCAGTCTCGACTCGAAAGACCGAGGATAGAGAATTGTGACTGGCGACTTACCTGAAGACAGACTATATAAGTGACTGAGGCGATGAGTGTAAGAAAGAACAGGAGAACAGAAAGGATGGGGGAGGTTGATAAAGAAGAGAAGTTGGTCGTGGCGGAGAGAAGAATGGCTTTGACTGTGGGGGGTCACAACGATTTTTGCACGAGCGAAAGGAGCAGGGGCTGGCCGGCAGGGACCACCCACTTCCCGGCCATTTTTCTTCCGCTGAATGACGCACTTACTGACTTTATCTATGAGCGATTATTTATTTCCATCCTGCTTTCTGTTTTCTCAGCTTACCGTGTATGCTCGTATATGACTAACAGGTGACTCTCAGGCTACAATAATTCACTCGTTGAACAATCGAGATAGGTTGAGACAAATCTCGGACTGGCTAGGAAGCATCATCCAAACTGATATACGGTGCAGCAAGCTAATTCCATGCAGTGTGCATAGTGTATGCAGCTCATTTCAGAATCCGACAGCTATTGATATTGCCCACTAACGTCCGTACTCTTTGCAGACTGATTGTTTCTTCGCTGCGGTCAAGATGCGCGATTTAAGCCTTGTTGTCTGCTCCTTGACCGCTTGAACCCTCGTTAGCCTGATATATTACTCTTTTGTATATATCGGCACAACCCCCAATCATAAAAATTCGAGCATAGCAGGATGGTGGCGGTGGAATTTCACATGCAGCCGACAGCTTGCTGTAGTTACAGCCAGTTGCACCACATATGCGGCCCAACCGTAGTGGTGATATTACTGATTAACCAAATTGAAGAATTCCACATCGTATCTTTTGCTGAAGACTGGATACCCTGTTTCTGCCTGAGAAATGTGGCCACCACACGCCGGAGCGGTCTAGACCCACTATGACGCAGTTGATCCGTCCGCCAATCGGAGATTTCTGATTATCTTGTCTCCCTCCACGAAGTTCGTGTTAATCTGCCTGTCGCCCAAAAAGATACATCTCAATTCTATCCTCTCCAGAATACGGCGCCGGCAGCGAATGGACTGATTCTTCCAGCACAACCAACGCGGCTTGTCGCATCAGATCAAAAAACACCGCCTCGCTCTCATGCCGTCTCTTCAGAGACACCAGAACAACAGCATCGGGTGATGACTGCACCAGACGATCCAGCACTTGTACCAACGCCGGAAGGCTATCAGCATTATACGTGCAGTCCGACACCAGGACAAGATCAATCGGCTTCTCCGTGACATCTGCATCAAGCTCTTCCTCCCAGTCGAGAACCCTGAATCGAGTTTCTGATCCAGCTGCTGCTGACTGTACGAGTTGAAGATTGCGCTCCATGATATCGGTTACTTCGGCGAGATCCGTGAGCGTCACGGAGCATCTGAATAGCATCTGCGCAAGAGCAATTCCGACGATACCACAGCCTGATCCTAATTCAATGACTTGGAGATGTTCTTTGCTCTGGGCTCGAAACCGCGATTGAAGGCGCGGCATACTGCACTTGCCGGAGGTGTTGGTATCCTGTAGACACATAATAGCCGCCAGAGCAGCATCCCTTAATCTCGTCAGTAACTATTTGTGCGACTATGCATCGAAGGGCTAACCATATATGCCGCGCGATATTGTTTCCCGTCTCTTCCCATATCCTGAGTCGAGTGTCATTCTGTAGCACGAATCGCCTTTCAATAACTTTCTCGGCCTCGCTATGCTGGGCAACAGCGAAAGGCGCGCTCCATCCCGCAATCACCAGCGGCACTCTTTTCGCATCACGCAAATCAGTGTCCAAAGTAGTAGATCCTCCAATCTTTGCACCAACTGCCAATACAACTTTTGAAATCTTCTTGTCGATTTTACTCGGGTTAATGGAGATTTTCAACTCTCGTTTTCCAGCCTCCCATTTATTTGTATTGTCTATTACGATGGCAGTCGATTTCGATTCCGTTTTCGGGTCGCTGGCATCTATCAACTGTACTTGCAATTCGACATCTTCGGCGAGAAATGCATCTCCCAGATCGGTGGTGATGGATATTAATGCCGAGACTGAAACAAATCCCTTGACAATTTGTGTCCGGGGTGTTTTTAGAAAGCGTATATAGTACACCATGTTGAAATTAATTATTGTGGCATATCTCAAGTAAAATTGATGCCACTTTTAAAGGGTTGATGTGATTGATCAAGCTAATTGGTGGAGACGGCTTATCTCACGTGCGACAGCCACACTAGACTGGTAACATCGTGCATGCCATCATTGCTGACGGACTTCTGTGGCATGCTCAATGGAAACTCACGACCAGCTCACTAACAACGTTATCCATGCCAGGGGTCGCCATCTCCATATGTATCTACTAATGTATGGGTATACATAATCAGTAACTCCATGTTGAGTCTCCTCGCTGCAGTCTAGCCATACAGCCCCGAGGGCATCCCTTCCACCTTGAATACATGACCTCAAATCCTCCAAAATGATGCGCACAAACGACCCTCGAATCCGCCAAACCCTCAATCAAATCTCCCACAACATCGAATCCGCCAACGAAAGCGCCCAGGAAGGCTTCTACCGCTTCGGCCAACAATACCTCGCACCCTGTTTCGCGTCTATAGGCAATTGTCTCGCCGAATGTACTGCGCCGTGTCTACCAAATCGCGAAGCACAATTGCGACGTCGCAGGCGAGGTCGCGCCGAGCTCAGTTTTGATTTTTATGATGATTGGGATAATGAGAGTGCTAATGAGGGCATATTGGGTTGGGGCAATGATGAGTTAGATAGGCTGCTGGCTGGGAGTGGGAGTGTAAGGGGTGTTGGTGGTGGAGTGCAGCAGCCTAGGCGACAGCGCAAGATGAGTTATGGTGCTGCGAGGACACGAAGAAGAAGTTCGATTCTTCCAGATCAGAGGGATGATCCTACGGTTATTCCGAAGTCGTCGTTTATTGGGTTTTTGGAACGGCTTCCGTGGAAGATTGGGCCTCGTGGTGTTAAGTATCGGCCGTCGGCGGCTGATTTGCAGGAGAGGCCTGGTCGGTTGCCACATGATGATGACTATATTCATCCTGAGAGTTCAGAGGCGCAGCCGTTAATCGAAGAAGAGGATGAAGAAGATGCCGAGAACTTTACCGGAACTATAAAGCAAGGAAAGAGACAGAAGCGGAACCGCAGTACGACGCAGTCTTCGCAAGAAACGAGCAATTCATTGAGTTCTAGAGGCGACCTTATATTCGATGACGAGGACGAAGATGCAGTACCGTTAGACGACGAATTTGCAGTTGTATTAGCGCGTCGCAACACAGGACTTACTTCGGATGAGCATCTGGCTGGAAGCGGAGGTCGATCTAGACGGACGACGTCGGGTCAATCGTCACGGAGTGGAAAGGCTAGAGAACGGAAAGAGTCTAGGATTGAAATTGATGCTGCTCGAACCTTGGAGATTGCATCTATGGCGGAACTGTCAAAAGAAGAGCAAGAGGCGGAAGCGGAGGAAGAGCTGGAAATTGTGCGCAGACGCAGTGCAGCTCATCAGTTGGCTGTCAATCATGGATTAGCTCGGGATACGGTAAGCCAATTCGGACGAAACAATGAAGGCCATTACTAATTAAGTGAACAGTCTCAAGCAGCTCCACGTCAGACTATGTCAGACTTTTCCAGTTCCAATTCCCCAGAAACCAGACGAAGCAATCCGGCTTCTATACAAGAGGACGATAAACCGACAGAGCCTTTCCCTTCTTATCCAGTGACACCGACGTCGCAAAGATCTATTACGCCGCTATCTGCAAAGGACCGTGAAGTCGAATTGAATGCGGATGATGAGAACCAGGATGGTGCAGGCGATTGATTCCGGCGTTACAATGATATACTTCTATTCTTCTGGACAGCAGTCCACTCACACGACCTATTAAGACTCTGTATTACACCTATATATAAAATACAGAGCTCAATGCTTGTCTTGCTGCCTTGATACCAGTTATGGGTGTGTGTATACTATACTATTTATCATTTATGATTTACGAATGAGAAATGCATGTGATTGGCTGGGCATGAGCTCATGCTTACTACGTCATTATCCCACCTTATCAACATTGATCTCATCTAACTTACCACAACTCGCCATTTTCCCAACCTCAACCACAAGACTTCAAAATGTCAAATATCCTCCTCATCGGCGCAACCCGCGGCCTCGGTGCCGCTCTCGCGTCCCACTACGCCTCCCTCCCCTCCACATCCACCATCTACGCAACAACCCGCTCCTACACCACCCCCGACCAACCTAGCCACGCCAAAATCCGCTGGCTCCTCAACATCGACATCTCCGAACCGGACGTCGGCGACACTCTAACCGCTCAAATCATCCCGGACGGCAAGACGCTAGATACCGTGATCGTGAACGCGGGCTATTTCGGCTCGGAGTCGTTCGATGAACCGGATTGGCAGAAACAAGTGCGCATGTATACTACCTCCGCTATTGGTCCTGTTTTCGCAATACAGGCGCTCGTGAAACGCAATTTGGTCAAAGCCGGAGGCAAATTTATATTGATTTCTTCCGAGGCCGGCAGTATTACGTTACGGCATGAGTCGGAGGGAGGAGGGAATTATGGACATCATGCGAGTAAGGCAGCCTTAAACATGGTGGGGAAATTGTTGTCGTTGGATCTCAAGGATAAGGGTATTGCGGTCGGCATGGTTCATCCAGGCTTTATGAGGACGGAGATGACTAAAGGGGTGGGCTTTGATAAGTACTACGAATCGGGCGGTGGTTTGTCCTCCCTTTCTTTCTGCGATGTTGTGGTTTTGGATGATGCTGATATGTTATCTGGGACTAGCCGTAACCCCCGATGTAGCCGCAAAGTCGTTGGTGGAGTTTGTCGAGAAGGACTTTGGGATTGAGAAGACGGGGACGTATTGGGCTCCTAGGGGGCCGAGGTGAGTCTCTCAACCCTTCATTCGTCAGTAGTTCAATACGTGCTAATGAATTTTGGGGAATTAGGGACATTGGCACTGCTGAGCCTGTACTGGGCAAAAATCTGCCTACTCCTTTGCAGCTTCCATGGTAGTTTAATCATTTCAATAGTCTGTATCACTCTGCAATAATATATGGAGTACCCGTCGCGTCACCTCCCCCCACCCTGCGGCTGTACAAACCTGCATCAGATATAAAAACAGAGAGCACCTGTGCACTCAAGCGCTCTAAAATACTAATACAGTTTGGTTACGTTCATGTCCAGGACCACCTCTTCTCAATATCAAATTGGTCTAGATTGGTCTTACCTAGTTCGTTAGTTATGGTCTACTGAATGTCCTCACGTTCTTAGTCCGCCCTCCACAATCTCACAGGAATAGGGCAGGTCTGATAAACGGAGATATGGGCCAAAACCCCCAATCCTCTCTCCAGTCACCTCTCGGTCCGTCGACACAAGAAGTTCCCCTTTCGCAACACTAGACGAATTGTAGTAATCACCCATTTTCACAAACACATCACACCACCTTTTAACGGAAAGGGGGAGGTGACGGTATACGATAAACGAGCAATTCCCACTACCCCTCCGGCCGCAAAAAAAAACAACGGGGCATCTTTCCTGTCTTAATTAAGGCTTGACGTGATTTGAAGAGGGAATTTGAGGGTTGGGGTCCACGATGGGGTTTGATTTTGCGCGTTTCTGATTTCCCCTGGAACATAGAACATGTCAAGGGTGACTCCTCAATCTCGATCAGCCATTTCCATTGGAATGGTTCCGGTTTCCATCGCTTTTGGTGAGAAAGCGATGGTTTGGGGGGGCTGGAGATGAGTCTGCTCTGTTCAAGCCTGCGCGTGTATTTCGATTTCATAGGATGCAGAGAGAGGGGAATGGTGTAAAAATGCCAAAAGGAGAAGAAAAGTGGTGTACATTAGTAAGACAGGATATGCAAAACTCGCCCCTTCATTGTATCGTACAGGGTATATATCCAAAAAATTCTATACATCAAGATAGGAAGAGGAAAATCGATAGAACGCCTGAGTGAAGATGCATGCTAAGCGATCAAATGCTTGTTTTGCAGATATAGAAGAGAGGATCATGCCGAAGCACTACCCTCCAAAGCATCCGCCACATCAGCTTCCTGAGACTGCAAAGAAAGCTTCTTCACAGCCCACTCGCCACCAGCCCCAAACGCAGTGGCGGTAAGATCCCCTTTCTTCTCACCCAGGACACAGAGTGCCTGGCGGGGTGGCGCCGCATCTTTGCTATCGCCGCCGCCACCAACCAAGAATCGGGCAGCGACTTCATTGACATCCTTGGCCGTGACGTCTAGGACTTGCTCTCTCCAGCGCTGGTCCATTTCATGCGTCACGCCGCTCATGAAGTAGCGTGCTCCTTCCTCGTCGACGCTTGTGGGTGCATCGAGGCCTTGGAAGATACTCAGTTTCGCTTCTTCGAGTTCTTGCTCTGTCCATGAACGGTCGCGGGCGAATACGCCTGTTTTCTTGAACACACCCAATGTGTTTGTGGGGTTGGGGTCGCGGTAGCTGGATAGTGTAAAGATGCCCTTGAGAGGGCCGTTGCTGGCTCCGGCGCCGTAGGCACCGCCCTTTTCACGGATTTCGGGGTGTAGGTATTTGTGAGTCAGAAGTTGGGAGAGGACACTCAATGGGGCGCTATTAGGGTCGATAAAGGGGACGGTCTCCATGGCGAGACCTGAATAGTACACCTTGTATGGCATATCGTAGAGAACGTTTCCGACAGGAGCGGTAGGCATTTCTGATTGCTGTTGGGATACAGCAGGCAGCGTTCCTGACTTGGGAAGTGCTGCTAGCCATTTTTGTAGTGACGATTCATTCTCCGCGGCACTATCTGCTTCACAGACCATCCGTACACGGATGTTGGACGACTGAGAGATGGCAAAGCTTTGAATCAGACGCAATTTTTCAATAATTGCATTGAGCTTCTCCGGCGATGTGGTTGCGTCGTTCAACAGATTGGCTGTCGCCTGCAACTGGGCCAAACCAGATTGCTGTTCTTGAACCCAGAAACTCTCGTTCAATGTAGCAGCGGCCGCATTGACTGCAAAGCGATGACCAGTACCAGCAACGGCGTCCAGGGCACCGTTGGTCGTGGATCGAAGTAACTCCAAAATCATGCGCGGAGCTTCGTGGCTTGTAAAGTCGGTCTCTGTTATGAGAGTGCGGATAATGTCCAGCATAGTAGGAATATTCTTATCAATAGCATATCCACTAATTTGCAGGCCCTCCTTGAATTTACCTAGTTCGGTCGGCGACGAAACTAGATAAGACGAGGTAGAAACTCCTCCAGTCTTGAGTTTGATCAAATCCTCCCATTGCTCCATGCTCCTTCCAGGTGTACCAAGACGCATGATGCAATCATGGAAAAGAGGCATCAACAGTCGGAGCTCATTTGGCAGACCGTCAAATGGATTCAATGCTTGGAAGTAAGTCAAACCATTGGTAGGAGCTTCACGCCACACCACTTCAACGTTATCAACCTTGGACTCTCGAATGGGTTTGCGTTCTTTTTGTCTTGAAATATCCGAGACATGAACGGTTGGCAAGCAGCTTACATCCGCAAGCTGTGCGTCCTCTTGCACTTTAAGCAGATCAAGCTCAGACTTTTCCAACTCCGCAATAGCTTTTTCTGCAGAACCGTGCTCCGAGATCAAGGCGGAAAGCTTCGCATCTTTACGAGCCTTTTCTTGTTCGTCCAAGTTGGTATTATAATTTGGCGATCCGACCATTGTGAATTTCATATAGTTGTCGTTTAACAAGTACTTTTGTACTAAAGATTCGAGGTATCCACCCTCGGCATATTTCCTCTTGAACTCGTTGATGACATCGTTCCAGGCAAGCTCTTTCAAAGGATCACTACCGTTGAACCACGATGACAGTGTCTTCTCCATGACTCCAATACCAAAGTTTGCAGTCTTGTGTCTCAATGCGAGTTCTAACTGATGAAGGAAGCCCTGTACCTTTTCATCATTGAATCCGGTAGCGATGACTTCTTCATAGACACCACGAATCACCTCTTGGACTTTGCCGACATCTTCTTCGCGGACGCCGTTCACGCCGATCGAGAAGATCGGCTTCTTGGCACCTGTGTCAAGCCCGGTGTTGGGCGTAAAGGAGGAACCAAGCTCGGTTTCAATCAGAGCTCTATACATAGGAGATCCATAGCCATCTAGCAGTAGTGAAGACAAGATACCAGTCGAAAATGTCTCCACAATATCAGTTGTATCGCCCATGAGCCATGAACTTGAAGTCTTGAACTGTCGATCCTCGCTAGTAAACGAATCAATAGGACCCGGAAGAGTAACCTCTATCGGCCCTTGACTAAGGTCAAGTGGCAGCTTGACATCCTTGTCTGCCTCTTTCTTCTCAAACCCATTCAAGACCTCTCCAATCTGTTTCAAGTGATCAGCCAACGGCATATCGCCGTAGGTCACTATCTTGGCGTTGCTGGGATGATAATTCTTCTTGGAGAACTGGACTAGTTGTTCGTGTGTCAGATCTGTAATGTAGTGAGGATCGCCACCAGAATTGTGGAGTGCTGGGAAGATGCTCTCTTTGAATCGGATATAGTACAGATAGTTGGCATCAGACATCTGTCCCTTCATTTCGTTGTAGACGACACCCTTGAAGACAATATCATCCAGCTCTTTGGCCTGTGCATCTGACTGCTCTGCTGCCAATGGATTCTCAGGTCCAAGTCTCCATCCTTCTTGTTTAAAGTCGTCTTTCTTCAACAATGGATGTAGTGTAGCATCGAGATAGACGGACAGAAGATTCTGAAAGTCCTGCTTGTTCGTCGTGGCAAAGGGGTATGTGGTGTGATCGGAAGAGGTAAAAGCGTTCATAAAGTTGGACAATGACCGAGGGAGCATTTTGAAAAACGGATCGCGGACTGGATATCTTTGAAATGTTAGCTAGTTCGGCTTTGAGTTGATTGAAGGAAAAGAAACATACTTCTCACTTCCACACAGCGTCGTGTGTTCAAGAATATGGGGCACACCCGTAGCATCTGGAGGATTAGTTTTGAACCCAATCCCGAAGACATTGTTCTTATCATCCCTAGCAACATGGAGATAATCCGCATCCGTCCTGTCATGCTTGAGAAGAATAGCCGAAAGGTGCAGTTCTGGCACATGCTTCGTTTCCTTGACTGTAAAGCCATGAAGACGCTCGCCCACCGAAGGATAGCTTCTGAGATCTGTTACAGTTGTTGCCATCCGCCGCGGTCTCAACGCTCCCACAGGCCCTGTCCTCTGCGGCCATATCCTTCCGGTAGCTGCGAGGCCATTTCGACGTACCGCAGTAGCTAGGCGAAGCATCGCGAGTTGCGATAGCTCCAGGTGGAGCTAAGAAGGTGAATCGATCGAGCAACTACGCGGCTTTCAAGCAGCCCATCCACGACTTCGGAAGTTCGGCGGTGGTCAGGATCACAAGTCAACGCATATACTCGATACGGAGAATGATTCGTCAAAGAATTATATACAATGGCTTGGAAATAGATAAAGAAAACAAGTCGAGGGCAATTAGACAATTACTAAGATCTCGACGCCAAGAGAAGCCGCAGAAATTTGCACTAAGCTTGATTGGCCAAGGCGGTCTCTCGATCCCCTCTTGCACTCGTCCAGTCGTCCTCAAACCGCACTGAACACCGCAAGAAGAGGAAATCCCGCCAGAGTGCTTGATAGACCAGCGCTGTTCACTGCTCTGAGCACCACTACGCCATCCGCTGCTCTTGGCCACGCTTACAGCAGCTTGCGAGAGATTTCCGTCTACCCTTCTGCAGTCGTATGGATTACCTTGCGGACAGGCCAGGTACGAACGATCCGAAGCAAGCGAAATCATCGAGTCTTCCGCCGGCGCGAACCGACATTTGAAGGGTCAGAGGGCATTTGGAAGGTCAATACATGAACTTGCCTTGATTGCAATCGCACTGTTGCGGTCAAGGCATGGAAGTTGCGATATCGAAAAGGACCTACGGAGTACATCGTTTCTGCAGTGATCGGTCACGCGAACACGCCACACAACCTTCATTCCATTATTGCGCAACTATCTCGCTCTATTGATAGTCAAACTCAGCAATGGCGTCGACTAACATGTCCAAGAAGGCCAAGGGGAAGAAAATGGCTGATCCGAATGAGACGTCCAAGTTGCTCGCAGCCAAGATTTCGCAATTGGAGCAGGATGCGGCCGGGGAGAAGGATCAAGAAGCCGAAATAGGTGTGTAATAATATCTACCCTGTCGTGTATCGTTATGTTTGACTTGTGTTGTGATTTCACTCGTGGGGAAAAGTTTTTCATGTCAAGTCAACCTTCTAACAATTTATAGAACGTGAGGTGAAAAAAGCTACGAGAGACCTGAACCAACTGCTCAGCAACATCGAATCGCCCATGACTCGCCTTGAGACAGTCCACAAAAAGTACACCGAATTGCTAGCAGAGATGAAAAAGCTGGACCGCGATTATACAAAGAGCAAGAAACGAGCGGATCAGTTACAGAAAGACCAGGACAAGGGAAAGTCGGAGCTGAACAAAACCGCGACTATGAAGGACAAGTTGGAGAAGCTGTGTCGAGAACTCACAAAGGAGAACAAAAAAGTGAAGGTAAAAAAACAACGATCTTTTGACATGGAATATGTCAAGCTGATTGTGAGGGACAGGACGAAAACAAGAAGCTCGAGGAAACGGAAAAACGAGCTCGTATGATTGTCAATGAACGTCTGAGCTCTCTCCTTACCGACATTCAAGATGTTATGGCTCCGAAAGAAACCCGGAAGTATGAGAAGATGGATATTGATATGGACGATGCGTGAGCACTACCTTCTTTCTTTGCTTTGAGTTAGTGCTGATGAAGCGTAGGATCCGCACAAAGATCAAGACAATCGGCGAAAAGTTCGAGTTGCGGGAATTTCACTTCAAAGCGCTTTTGCGCAGCAAGGATGCGGAAATCCAAAGCCTTGTTGCAAAATACGAAGAACAGAAACGTGCGGCGGAAAGCGAAGCTTCGAGATGTCGTGCTCTTACTGCGCAAGTCTCGACTTTCTCTCACACAGAAGTCGAACTTCGCAGTCAGCTCAATATATACGTCGAAAAGTTCAAACAGGTAGGTGATCGATCGACCTTTAGACGTACCATCGCTGATTTAGTCAGGTTGAGGATACGCTAAACAACAGCAACGAACTGTTTTTGACCTTCCGCAAGGAAATGGAGGAGATGTCAAAGAAGACAAAGCGGCTGGAAAAGGAAAACCTCACGCTGACTCGCAAACACGACCAAACCAATCGCAATATTCTCGAGATGGCGGAAGAGCGCAATAGAAACCAGCAGGAGCTAGAAAAATACCAGAAAAAGTGTCATCATCTCGAGGCGCTGTGCCGTCGCATGCAAGAGCAAGGTCGAGGACACGGATTCACCAGCGGCGACGCAAATCATGCCGGAGACCACGCACTTTCCGGCGATCTTGAAGGTGACGAAGAAGGCACACAAAGTGACTACGACGATGAGGACGACGACTACGAGGACGAGGATGAAGACGAAGACGGCGTCATGAGCGATGAGGAGGAATACGAGGCGATACGCCAACGATTCCCCGAGCAAGCCACTATGGAAAAGCCCGTTTTCGGCCCACCACCTCCCCCAGCAATGGCCGAAGCGCGCACCAACGGCAATAGGATAAGTTTTTAGACAGAGGCCGAGCAGGACGAATGGCTATTCCTGGTCATTACTTCTTCGGCATGTGCGTGCAACACGCCGTATTGTAAGTATACTAGAATAGGGGCTATGTTAGAGTTCCGTTACAAGCTCGCAATCGTCCTCAATGTATTGTATTATCTTTTTGGAAATTCGACTGTTTTGTTGTTAAGACTCGCGGGTATAAAGCATGAAAGACAACAATAAAGCAGACCGTATCATAGCAATAACAGAGGAAGACCTTAACGGTAGATAGCACAACGAACGTCTTGTGGTGTTACACAACTCATTCTTAGAAACACATGAACGTCAATTATACGCTATTGCTATACGATTATAGTTTGCTACTACTCTTGATAAACGTCTGACCCTTTCGAAGCACTTCAACAGCCTCCTTGGCCATCTCCTCCACAACCTCACCAGCCGGCTGAATCTTCTTAACGACCGCAGAAACACTTCCCATCAAAAACGGGAAATCGACATCCTCCTTCTCCTGCTCGATATCATGCATCATCGGCACAATACCCTTTTCCGTCAATTTCTGGATATCTTCTGGTCTACGCTCCCACTCTCTGATATAGTCATTGGGTAAGACGCGGAGCGGTCTACCGGAGACAACCAGGGTGCGAATAGTTTCTCCAAATCCTGCTGAGACGACGGCTTCCTTGTGCAGTTTACTGGCACCGCTTTCGACAGTAGCCACGAATCGAGTACCGACCCAGACACCGGCGGCGCCGAGCATGAGTGAAGCGGCCAGGCTTCGGCCGTCGTTGACACCACCAGCGGCAACGACGAGCGGTGTCTTTCCCGTTAGGGGACTCTTATACTTTTGCACAGCGTCGACGACGGCAGGGATCAAGACAGAAAAGGGGACGTCACCGGTGTGACCACCTCCTTCTCCGCCTTGGGCGCAGACAATGTCCACGCCACGCTGAAGTGCCTTTTCGGCATGTTTGGGCGCGCCAACCATGTTCATAACCAGGATGCCGGCCTCGTGAAGACGTTTAACGGTATGCTCTGGAGGCACGCCGACAGCACAAATGAACAGTTTCGCCCCATGTTTGATGATCAATTCAATCAATTCATCGAGGTGACCGTGAGTGTAGTCATGGTTAGTAGCACGTGCTCCACCACCGACTTGTGGAAGCGCCAGGTCAACGCCAAAGGGCAGATTTGGGTCACGGAGAAGTGATTTGAGCTCGATGAGCATTTCATCTAGTTGCGCTGGAGTGTAGCCCAGACCACCTATGTTTCCGAGACCGCCGGCGTTAGATACTGCAGCTGCGAGTGCGGCGCCGGATGCTTTGGCCATACCGGCCAGGAGGATGGGATGTTTGATCCCGAGCAAGTCGCATAGTGGTGTTTGCAAAGACATTTTGATGGTGATAATTGGCCTGACTCTTGGGAACTGTGTAGAGTGGCGGTGTGACGATTCGACACGAGTCAATGCACACTGGTACAAGAAATGTGGTAGCTAGACAGCGGCGAGTAGTGCTTTGAAAGTAATGGAAGTATGTAAGGGTATCTCTGAGCTTCAACCCAGCAAAAGAGCATAAAGATTGATTGATATAGGAATCTGTGGAGTAGTCTTAGTGGTACCTAGTTAGAGGTTCCCCTCACGTAGGGCTAAAAACAGCCGAGGCCAAACCCTCCGAGGCACCGCATCGCAGCTATCAGCTATTCATTCTTTCATTACTCATGTCGATCTTGAAAAGAATGAATTGTTGCATAACTCGGAGGCCGGATGTGATATTATCATCGTAAGCGGTTGTTGTTGCTGTTCGGAGTACTCTGTCTCTCGGCAGGCATATGGGCACATAATGGGTGATGTATAGCTCTGAATTCGATGCGACAGCTGTGGCCTGAGATTGACATGGTAAGATATCCAGACAATTCAGAAAGAGTTTCGATACAAGTAGATGCATGTTAAAGCTGGAAGTAAGTGTTGGAAGAACGGCCAATTGGGAAGAACGCCAAAAGACGCGTCCTGCCGCGTTAAGTGCCTTCTCCACACTCCGCATACCTTCCCAGCTTCACTTTTCTTTATCAACAACCGGCTAAAATTTCGATTTCAACGATACGAACAGAATCCAAACACTTTGAAATTTACCATATCCAGATGATGATCCTGTCAGTATGAGCTACAAAACTCCGAGCGACAAGTTTCTCCAACCGCCGAGGTAAATCGACCCGCCATTTATTCCTCTAATCCTCAATCTGATGAACTGCACTAACCATGTTCCTTTCTTGTAGCGGCGAGGAATATCAACCTGAATACCGCGCTCCCTCCGCTTACACACCGCTCCACACCTTCCAACTGCCCAAAGCGGATTCGCGGCAGTATCAACAACAATATGGCGATTTGTACTTCTTACGGTTGGCCAAGCTGAAACCGGCCGCGGAGAAAGTGGGACGAGAGGCGTGGGATGGATTTACAGTATGCAATTCAATGTGATGGGACGTTCGTCGGTCAGGTTATTCACCATCAGCAGATTGCCGGAGAAAAGGCGCGGAAAGTGGACAGAGTGCTGGATGTGCGACAAGGAGCTTTGTGTTGGGTTACTGGTACCGTCTACATGGACTTGCCGTTGAAACCTAACATTCTTGACGATGTTGCCAAAGACGTGAGTGACAAAGTGTCCGGGTCTGGGAGAAGCAATGACTGATTGAACGTGAAGAACTATGCCGCCGCACCTCCTCCCCGAAAAACATATCTCGATCCCTCGAACCCAGACATGACACAAGTGATGCTAGAAGATGAATCAGGTCGTCTCAGAATGACGGGCAGTATGCTTCGAACGACGCATCTGGTAACTGGCGTCATCATTGCGGTTCTAGGCACTGAAAACGCCAATGGTGATTTCGAGGTTATTGATATCAAAGTCCCTGATTTCCCGCCGCAACCGCGAAGGTGGGAGAAAGCACCAACAGACAAGACAGAAAGTACGATAAAACGTATTGAAAATACAACGGGCAAATCATCGAAGATAGCATTCATCAGCGGACTAGGGATTACCGGTTCATCGAGTGACACCTTAACACTAGAGCTATTGACAGACTATCTGCTTGGTTATACAGAGACTGGTGAAGAAGACGATTCGCCAGCAAGGATATCTCGATTGGTCATTGCAGGCAACTCATTAGGCAATGTGGAAACCATAACTGCAGCCGCAACCATGAATGAGGACGCAGCAGCGAAGAAGAAAGCGCCGAAGAAATACGGTTATGACGCTTCTTCTTATAATGCGTCACCTATTACTCAACTTGACAATTTTCTCTCAGAGCTACTTCCGAGTATCCCGGTGACGATAATGCCAGGCGAAAGTGATCCTGCCAACTTTTCCTTACCTCAACAAGGAATCCATCGAGCAATGCTGCCTCGGGCTAAACAATATTGCTCTGACGGCCTACCTGGAGATACGAGTGTAGAACCCGGCTGGTTTGACAACGTCACGAATCCTTGGGAAGGCTACGTCGATGGATGGCGGTTATGGGGATGCAGTGGACAGAACGTGGATGATGTTCTTCGATATCTAGACTTTGCGGACGCCAGCACAAACGGTGAGGATGATGGGGAAACGAGCGTCCAGATCATGGAAGCTATGCTTCGATGGAGATGTACCGTGCCCACAGCTCCTGACACATTATGTGAGTACCCTAACCGTACGATGTGCTTTTCTTCTGACATATGACAGGGTGCTATCCTTTCCAAACACATGATCCATTCATCCTCCAGGCCTGCCCACATATCTTCTTCATTGGAAACCAGCCCCATTTCAAGACCGTCGTTGTTGAAAGCGAGCCACGATTCCGCCTACATGGACCAGATACAGAGATGGGCAATTCAGCGGACGAACCCACTCGTGTGCGCTTGGTTTCGATACCAAAATTCCACGAAACGGGAGAGTTGATTCTCGTGGATTCGGAGACGTTGGAGGTGGATGTCGTGAAATTCCAGGTATTTTCTGGAAAAGAGGAATCAAAATAGATAGTGTCGACTAGCTTTATAGGAAATATAGTTAATTTGACATGGCACGAGTTATGAACATATCTTCGCTGTAGGCTATAAAAACATCGTACCTGGATGCCATCTATTGATCCGTCCAATAAATTCGGATTGGCAAGACTCCACTCTTCAATTTCTACCACATTCAATCATACCCAACCCAGTATTCAACTACGAAGAAGTTCAGCCTGATAGATCATAATATAGACTCAGACGGTCCATAGTAAAAATGCTTCTAAACGCAACAACGGGTACAATCCCATCATTCCCCGCAGCTATCAAAAAAAACATACTAACGCATCCAGCAATCTCAACATCATCCATCCTCTTAGTCCCCTACTCCAAACGCCACGTCCTAAAATATCACGAATGGATGAAAGATGAGGTACTCACTCACTCACTCACTCACCAAAAATTATTCCCTCCATCCCCGTCTTCAATGTTGTCGAGTACTGAGAATATATATATATATATAGGAAATCCAACAAGCAACAGCCTCCGAACCCCTAACCCTGGCCGAGGAATATGCCATGCAACAAAGCTGGCGACAAGATGCGGATAAATTGACGTTTATTGCTTGTTTGCCATTATCCTCACCACCGTTGTCGGCAGCTGAAGCGTCGTTGTTGGTATCGGAAGGAGATGATGCACCGGAGAGGATGATTGGGGATACGAATTTATTTCTACGTTTTGATGATGATGACGACGACGACGAAGACGACCAGCCTGAAAGGGAAAGGGGGAGGGTTATAGGTGAAATCGAACTAATGATTGCCGAAAAACGTAACCAGGGGCAAGGCTTTGGCCGGGGTGCATTATTGACGTTTTTGTGGTATATTATGAATCATGAGGGGGAGATATTAAATGAGTTTGCGCAGTCAACTACAGCTGCAGACGAAAGAAGCAAAGAGGGGAGGGAGATGAAGTGTCTGAGCGTCAAGATTGGGAAGGATAATGCGCGGAGTTTGGCTCTGTTCGAGTCCCTGGGGTTTGAGAAGAGATCTCCTGAGCCGAATTATTTCGGGGAGTTTGAATTGAGGCGGTATGGGCTGGATGGGGATGCTCTTGCTCAGTTGGCTGATGCATATGGATTGAAAGATTATAGGGAGTTGAAATACAAAGGCGAATGATCGGTACATAGGATATAGAAGAAGAACCTGTTTCTTGAACTTTTTTTTTAATTCTTGTCTTGTAATTTGGAAACATATAACTAGATAAGTCCCCATCTCTAGGTAAGTAGAGACCAAACCGATGAATCTTAAAGACAGACCAAAGCTGTAAGATAGAGTAATCTCATTCACATCGATTGTATTGACATTTATTGTTGCAGTATGTCTGTTGTCCTTGTCATGACGGACATGTCGTGTCCATCCATTTCGAATGATTTTGACTTGGTATCCTGTTGCAATCCCTTCTCATCCTCCTAAATCAACGCCGTAATGCCATGTTGTTGGTGTGTTGTTTAGGTGGACTTCTTCTTGGAACCGCTGGAGACGTCGACGATCTTCAAAGCTGTTTGTTCGTTAGTATAACGTTCTATCTCTGGCTCGAATTCGACACCAAGGAGACGTCAATCGTA
Source organism: Talaromyces verruculosus (assembly GCA_001305275.1). Taxonomy (NCBI): domain Eukaryota; kingdom Fungi; phylum Ascomycota; class Eurotiomycetes; order Eurotiales; family Trichocomaceae; genus Talaromyces; species Talaromyces verruculosus. Next base: position 134,253 of record LHCL01000032.1, read on the forward strand.
CCAGGAGGAAGGCTCTGCTTGAGCTTGTCGGCCTTGTCGGAGTCCTTGAGGACAAGAGTGTACAAGAATCGGTTGCAGCGGACCTTGAACTTGGTCTGGCTGGACTTGCGGTTACGCTTGATCCGGGCGGCTGTTCATCACTTTGTTAGTAAAGTTGACATCCAATTGTCGAACATGAGATGGGAATAGCAGTCAATTGTAAGCTAGTTGAGGACCGAATTGGCCTTCACCCAATCGACAATCGACCGTATTCTCTACCCTCATAGAACAATACCAGGACAAAACGTACAGGAAGCATCCTTCCGGCGGCAGATCTCGATGAACTGCTTGATATCAGAAACTTCGGAAGGCATCTTGATGGATGTATGCGGGTTGTCGAAAGGGTTGGTGAGAAAAGCTTCAAGAATTCCAGCAAAAGTCAACAATCAAACAGGCTTGACGTCGCCCGGACTGGGCCAGCCTGCGATGGAGTCGAATGTGGGATCCGATCCGGAAATTAGGGTTTTGAAGCTAGGAACCCTAGTGGGGAGTGTGGCTGGTGGCTTGTTTAATGTGGCGGTGTGATTGATTGCCTGATTAATGGGGCAGCAACATTGATATGCGGGGAGAGATAATGGAGCTGCCTTGATTCCTTCCTTTGCGACAGTCGACCACATTACATCTATCATCCTTATTTTATTACATGAGTTAAAAAAACAGACACAACATGCCGACTCAACTAGACAAAGCCCTGACTTCCAAGGTATGATTCATTCAAGTTTGCCAACTCTAACTAACATATATAGAACCTTCTCCTCGGTATGATCCTTTCAGGCCTCACATATCCATGAACAGATTGTATTGATCCAACAGGCTTTGCCGGTATTGTCACTGCCGTATCTGCTTGGTCGATATGGGGCAGCGACATGTTTCCTGCAGAACCAGATCCTAAAGGAGGTATGTATTCAAGATGTATTGTTTGTTGGTGCCTTGTCTAATCTTGATAGAACCTGAAGAATGGACGACAGAAGAGTTGAAAAGATGGCTTCGAGCAGTAAGCAACCGCACAATTGTGATGAAGCTGGTCTTGTGTAACGCTAACTGTCTGTAGAGGAATCTTATGCCTTCCGACAAGGCATCGCGTGATGTACTCATAGAAAGAGTCAGAGCAAATTTGCGACCAACGAGGAGTTGATCATCTCGATATCATGAAACCGGCCTTTAAGCAATGTATAAATGTTTGCCGTCGCTGATTGATGGTTGCGTCTTCAGTTTATGGTGGCTCTTCTCGTTGGGCGACTCATCGTCGGATTGCGCTTCGCGGCAGAGCAAAGTCGTCAGATCAAACGACTAATCGGAAATTCTGACTCTGAATCAACCAGTCCTTTCGATTCTTCTCCTTGCTTTCCGTGTTGGGTATCAGGACAAACGTCTCGCTGAAGCCATGTTGCGCGGAGTCCTTGCCGCCGTACTGCACCGAGCCGCTCACAGTCACAAGCATGGAAATATTTTTGGCGTTCTCTCTGGCGGTGTTTCCGGGTTTGGTTGTAGGATAGGCTTTGTTTATAATCTGGCAATCAACGGACTGTATATCATGACGCGTTGTTGGTAGTTGGTTGGTAAAGATGTCTTCGACTGCGGCGCCGTCCGCGATGACGTTTCCGTTGAAGAGGATGTTGGTTATAGCGGAGCTGTAGAAGGAGGCTATCGAGCTCTTGTTTGACGAGAGGGCTGAGTGGTAGAGTTGAACGAAATCAGTTGCGCCTGACATGGTTAGCTGTATTCATCGTTTGAAATCAGAGGAGGCGTACCTTCTGTAGACACTTTGGTGAGCATGTCATCTTTTGGAGTTGCCATTTTGTAGACCTTGTAATCGACTTCACTCTTATAGATTTCCAACAGCTGTTTTGACGAATTTATTGAAAAGAAGAAGAAAAGGCGGGGAAGTAAAATCGATCGTCTTTCTTAAAAGAAGTTGGAAAAAGCCGCGGACCACTGAGCTTAAGCGCTTGGACCACCCCGGAGGTCGACTGCTTCGCCGCAACTTTTCAGTCCACTGTTTATTTCTGTCATTTACAATGCATTGAACACCAGATGGCGACACTATCAAGACCATATCGGTGTCTGGTGACTTCGCGTCCAATATTCGCCAGACATGTATTTCCATCTTCTCTTTCGTGTTCGTTGAGGAATCGACGTTCAATTCCGCGTCAAAGTCATGCAACGTTTGCGACACAAGCGGAGGATAAGAAGCCATTCTATGTGACGACGCCTATTTTCTACGTGAATGCTGGTATGTCTGCATCTCTGGTATTTTCCGGAAATTGCTAACTGGTAGTAGCCCCCCATGTCGGTCATTTATATTCCATGATCCTAGGCGACGTGATCAAACGATGGCAGCTACTAAAAGGCAATTCCAACGCCATCTTCCTCACCGGCACAGACGAGCATGGAATCAAAATACAACAAGCCGCCCAAGCGGCGGGGATGGATACACAAGCTTTCTGCGATATGAACTGCAAGACATTCATGGATCTGGCAAGAGCCGCAAAGATTAGCAATGACCATTTCATACGGACTACGGACGAAGCGCACAAGGACGCCGTACGGTACTTTTGGGAATCGTTACAGCATCGGGGTTATATATACACAAAGAAGCATGAGGGCTGGTACTCTGTGAGCGATGAAGCGTTTTATCCGCAGTCTCAGGTGGAGCCATCTTTAGATCCGGCGACGGGCAGGAAACGCATGGTATATATTCTCAATCCGTTCAGCATGAGCTTGGCTAATGTGCGTAGATCTCCACCGAGACCGGCAAAGAAGTCGAGTGGTCGTCAGAGACCAACTATCACTTTCGTCTATCTGCGTTCAAAGACCGACTTCTCGAGTTTTACGAGCAAAACCCCAAATTCATTTTATCAAAGAATCATATGAGGCATTTGGTAAAAACGGTGGAGACGGAGTTACAGGATTTGTCAATCTCCAGACCTGTTGAGCGTCTGACTTGGGGTGTCAGAGTTCCTGGAGACGACTCCCAAACCATATATGTCTGGTTGGATGCACTTATCAACTACCTGACCAAAGCCGGTTATCCGTTCACTCCAGGAAAGGAATCCGAATTAGGCTGGCCAGCTGACCTTCATATCGTCGGAAAGGACATCGTTCGGTAGGTTTTCTCTCTTCGTTACGAGTATCAAGACTTACGAGTCTAGCTTCCACTGCATATATTGGCCTGCATTTCTGATGGCCCTCGACCTGCCTCTCCCACGACACGTACTTGTCCACGGCCACTGGACAATGAACAAGGCCAAGATGTCCAAATCCACCGGCAACGTCGTCAATCCCTTTTTCGCCATTGACCGGTACTCGGTCGATGTCATGCGGTTCTTCCTCACTCTTCGGGGCCCACTGGGCGACGATTCAAACTATGAAAATATCAATATTGTCAATGACTATAAGAAATATTTGCAGTACGGCGTGGGCAATGTATACCAACGCCTGATGGGCGTCACGAGATTGAAATTTCGCCCAAGCATAGACGCAGCAAAGAATGGGTTCAAGACTGAAGCCACGGAAAATGACAAGGAATTTGAGCAATATCTTCAAGAATTGCCGGCAGTCGTCGAAAGGTTTATGGAAGCTTTCAACTCCAAGGCTGCTCTTCGCGAGCTCATGGATGGAGCCATGAAGGTACCTCTCTCTTCCCTGGTATTGTCGAATATAAAAACTGATTCGTTGGCAAAGGCACAAAACTACTTCCACCGCGCCGCCCCCTGGGAACACAAACACGACCTCACCCGCGTCGATCGCGTCATCTACAACGTAAGCGAATTCCTGCGTATATCTGGCATCCTGCTGCAGCCATTCATGCCGCAAAAGAGTTGCGAGATTCTGGACCGGATAGGCGTTAGTCAAGATGCGTCCAAACGTGGGTTTGCGGCTGCAAAGTATGGGGCGGATCATGAGTATGGAGTTGTTGAGAATCCTGTTGACAGGCGTCAATTTCTGTTTCCGCCGCTTATGGTTGAGGATTAGTCTTGACCGCTCATCTGTATGTCTTGACTACTCGGACTACATGTACAATAACTACGACAATGTATATCACCTGTACACTATCCAGCCATCTATCAGAGACATGCCCAGGAAACGAACGGCTACACCCGGCTATCCCTCTCTCCTCATCATCTATCAAGCACATATCAGAACAAATCGCACAAATCCATTACCCCATAGAATCCACACGGATGATACCATTTATATATCATCTTGATTCATCAGATACAAGGAAAAGTATCTCCGCCGGGAAACTTGTCATGTCCTGACTCGAGCTCGTCTTAGGGTTATCGTTTACGGAAAGCAGGTTTTCCGCGGAGAACGAACGGTACATACGTATATTGATGGTAAGGAGATATCCGACGATAGGGAGAAGTACACAGAAGGAGTACCGGTATCTTGTGTCTTTGAATAGTAGAGTAAATACTGCGATAACTAAGGAGTTGAGTGAAAGGTATGGTACTCTCCAACTCCTATCTCCATCCTCATCTCCTTCCAGCTGTTGTCCCGTCACACTCTTCTTCATGGCCACAGACACAGTTTCTTGTAGAGGTGCTGTGTCCGAGTGGTTGAGGAGTATGATTTGGATGAGCTATGGACCAATGGGCGTCAACACGCCTTTTTGCTCCATCGATCGACATCATACGGGTTCGCCCGCGCACGTTCGACGTGCCGGCACCGTCTTGCTTTCTTCTTTTTTGCCCTTGACATATCTATCTATGTACATAATCGTATGTTAGATAGACATGGCTGAGGGATGAGTAGATTGCTCGTCTGTTCGAGATTGTAGCAGTCACTCACTGCCAGTCAGTATGGCAATATGACCAGGTGTGTGTGCTTGATCGTCCAATCTTTTCATCTCCTTATCATTCAGTCCATCTCATCACTACCTCTCACTCACTAACCAACAACACTTAAAACCACAACGGTGTCGGGCCGGGTTCTTTCTCTACTCCCTTCCCTCTGACTTAATATGTATTCAATCAACAATCAACTCAAAAGATCGAGATTAGGGTTATCCATCCCGGAAAGCAGCCCCATCATTCCCGCGGAGAACAAACCCAAGTTTCCCGACGATAACCATACATACTATTACACAAAGCCCTATCTCTCCTTCCATATACGTACGTACTGATAGACATGTGGTTCGTACGACGTAGATATCGATCAACGGCTTGTCTCGCCTGGCTGGCCTGGCCCGGCCTGGTCTGGTCTGTGAGGGGAAGTTCCCTTCTTCCGTACCGTATATCTCCGTTGGAGAAGGCGATGATAACGGTTTTCCGTAGGTTGGGTGGGCTAGTTAGTTAATTAGGGCTGTGTCTGGTTTGTAGGACGGATGGAGGGAGGGAATAGATAGATTGTTTGTTTAGTACATATATTGGTGTGTGTCTATAGGAGGTACAATGTTCGTTTTTATGCCCTAAGACTATCGATCTACTCAGAGATTTGTCTGTTGATACTTCTCTTATCTTTACACATACTTGACTATTCTATACCCTTGAACCAGATCTATCAGCCCTATCATCCTGTCAGAGTATCTAATCCATCATCTCTTGATCAATCACTGATCAAGAATCAACACAATGACCGACCTCGCCCTCCAGCCCCTATCTCAATCCAAGACAAAGACAAAAACGACATCAAAATCAGTATACAAGCCCCAAAAACCATGGATTGAGACCCCGCTCATAGAGTCTGCCATTTTATCGAAGAAGGCTGGCTGGTACGTCCTCTGTCCCTCGTTCCTTCTATCCGATGCCCATCCCCTTCCTTACCCGCAAAGAAACTGACCTTGACTGTCTGTCTGCGATTGTAGTAGGATATTCCTGAAACTAGAAAACCTCCAACCGGGCGGCTCTTTCAAGTCACGGTATCCCCCTTTTCCCAACCCTTCTCCCTCAAAAATCTAATCGAATGTGGATGAAAACTGACTCAAACAGAGCAATGGCCTCCCTAATCCTCCACCATATCCACCACCCTTCCAACACCCACAAACGGCTACACTTCTTCATCAACTCTGGCGGAAATGCCGGTTTAGCGGCTGTCTGTGCCGCGCGCTCCCTGTCGTATCCGTGTACAGTCGTTGTGCCGACTAGTACGTCGCGGTTGATGGTTGATAAGTTGTGTGCGGCGGGGGCGACGAGGGTGATTCAGTATGGGGATACGATTGCGGCGGCGGGGGAGTATATGACCAATTCCTTGATGCAGAGTCATAGTAATGATGAGGAGGGAGGGGAAGGGGAGAAGAAGATTGCGCTTCACCCGTTTGATCATGAGGCGATTTGGGAGGGGAATAGTACTATCGTCGACGAGTTGGCGGGACAACTACCTCCTGCCGATGAAGACGACGACGGGGAAGAAGGGGATTTACTGCCGATGGATGCGGTGATTTGCAGTGTTGGTGGAGGAGGGCTAATGAATGGTTTGATTCAGGGTATACAGCGACATCGTCAAACTCAAAAGAAGAAGAAGAAGGATGTGCATATCCTCGCTGTCGAAACTGATGGGACGCAATCCATGAACCTCGCCATATCGTCCAGGGCGCTGGTGACATTACCCAAAATCACGTCCATGGCTGTATCACTGGCGTGCGTGCGAGTTTCACAAAGAACGTTTGAGTATTGCGTCTCCCCGCCTGAAGGGGTCAGGATTCATAGTGCGGTGTTGTCGGATGCGGATGCGGCGAGGGGGTGTTTACGGTTGGCGGATGATGAGCGGATGTTGGTCGAGTTGGCGTGTGGTGTTTGCGTTGAGGCTGCTGTTGGGGATGCCTCTGCCTTGAAGCTTAAGAGCAGGAAGAGAGGGAGAGTTGTGGATCAGGATGAAGATGCTCTTGGACACGATATCAAGAAGAAGAGAGTGGATGAATCACCGCTGTTGTGTCCTTCGGATAGTGGAGTTGGGTCTTCGTCGTCGTCGTCGTCTGACACGGAGAGTGATATTGTCCTGTCTAATCAGTTGACATCGTCGTGTTTGAGGCAGATGATCCCCGACCTCACGCCACAGAGTCGTGTGGTGATTATCGTCTGTGGAGGAAGCAACGTCACAACAGGGATGGCGAGTGAATGGCGAGATAGACTAGCTAATGGGTGGATTTGATTTTCTTTCTGGTTATACATTTTTCAGCGCTTTATGTCTCATTCCGCATATCTGTGTCAAAATACATCACTTCATCACATTAAGCAGCAACAGAAAGCTGCCCAATCTTATAATCCCAATAATTCTTCCGAATAGGATCATACCTCTCCTTCAACAAGTTCAGCATCTTGACTGCCTCACCCACTTTTTCTTGTCTTGTATCCTCCGCGAGTTCAGCAGCTTCTTCACCATAGACATCAGCCAACCACTCCAACGCAAGGCTACTCTTAACATGCACAACCGGCTTTTCGTCGTCACCAACTTCCTCAGTAATAAACCGACTCGCAAACCCCTTCCATTCACCCACCGACCTCCCCGCCGCCCTCAACACGCCCCGCGCATAAAGCCACGGGCTCCTATTCTCGGGTGCCAACAAAATCCGTTTCTGCGCGTATTCCAGCTCAGCATCAACAACATCTTCATCCACAACATCCAACCTCCCTTTCCCCTCCGCAGCCGTCCCAGAGGCCACCGCCATAGCAGCCTCCGCCCCTTCTCTCGGCGCAAACTTCAATAAATAACGATGATTCCAGGCGGAATTATTCCTCACATCCGACTCGATTAGAGCATCCACATCGGCGAGTTCACGCGGCTCATCCCAGAGATTGAACTGTCGCACGAGCCACTGACGATAGGACCACACGTGGTAATTCTTGGAGTCCGAGGCGAACATTTGCATTAGAAAATCCTGTTCTCCTGCTGGTAAGGAAGGGAAGTGTGCTTTTGAGGAGAGGAGTTGTTGGCGGTGGTGCCTTCACCATCTTAGTATGTATATATTTAGAGTGGAAGAGAGGAGAGGGGAGACGGGGGCAGTACCAGATCTGGTAATTCTTGAGATATTTGAGAGAGACTTTATTCAACCACACCAATTCCTGCGTCAAATCTTTCTCCAGCGCGAATAGAATCTTTGCTCGATACAGCCTGTCCTCCCCAATCAGCATCCATCTAACTCTCGACTGAGGCTGAGGATAGTAGTACATACCAAACAGTATAATGCGCAGGATTCATCATAATCACATCCTCCGTCAAATGCAGCACACGCTCAGACATCTCATTGACCGCCATGACAGCACGCAGGTAGGCCGTCGCCTCCACATACTCGGGCTTGTAGGCTATGACCGCGAGCGGAAGGACACCCTGGCCGTCACCGTCGTGGTCTTCGGATCCATCGTCAAGGGGGATGGGTTGGATATCGGCCCATTCGCGGGATGTGGTGTATTTTCCTTCTTGCATTTTGTCTTCTTCGTGCCTTCTTTTATGGGTTTGTGGTGTGTGTATGGTTACAGATTGGTAGGTCGTGAGTGGTAAAGATGATTGTGGTGAGGAACGTGGCGGGGTAAAAAAGTTCAGTTGATGGCAGGGAGATGACGAGTGTTTAAGGACCAGTCTCAACGAAGCTACCACACACGAGAAGGATAGTTCTAAGTATTGTTCTCGTCATCAAAGACATGTATGCATTGTTCTGATGGACCAGACCGCCGCCAAACAAAGAAGTCGTCGCGGGTGGGGAAGGTGCCTCAGGCATCAATCTCTTCAATCTTACACGGACAATTACTATCGTTTATGACATTTATTCAAAGATCTATACACTTCGTATACTGTACATATATCAACTGACTACCGATCATCCATCATGATAATTCCAAAGTCGCTTCTTCTCATCCACCCACCATCTTCCCACTTTCTCGGCCTCCTTCAGCCAGTGGGCTGCATCATGGCCATACTTTCTCTTGACGCTATGAAGCAAGGAGTGAAAGTCATAGTCTTCTACAACATCCGACTCATACGGATCTGAAGATAGATCCGAGAAGATAAAAGTGAATTCCTGGGTCAGAGGCAGGATAAGTCTATAAGGAGCGGCTGCTGACGCAACGCTCAACATGGTACCACCAGTGTTGATGATACCCATGTTCCACGCCTGTCGGCCGTTGTGGCTTTCTTTGTACGGCCTTAATAATGATTGGCCTTCGTACTCCTGGATCAAGTCGGAAGCAGCGTTTTTGTCAACATCGTCCAAAGAATCCGTGTTGATCAAGAGATCAAGAATTGTAGGTAGAATAGAGATGGATGAAGCATTGGCATGCACATCGAGACGGGGGAGCAATGGATGACGGAATATCAAAGGAACTCGGAAGTTACTAATATGACCATTCTCGAAAGTTCCAGTAATATGCGAATCTTCAGCAAACGCTTGTCCACTGTGATCGTTAGCACTGTAGTATATTCATTCTGCGGATTACTTACTGATCACCGACAAAAACAACCAACGTCTCATTGGCAATTCCAGCTTCTTCAATGAGCTGCATCACATTGCCCAACCATTTGTCAACATAATGGACAGTATTGAGGTACTTGTTGCTGGGCTGATGCTCCGACATAAAGCGACTGCGAGGCCAGTAGTTCTCGACGTGAACCTCCGACGGCAATCCCCATGGATGATGTGTGGTGCTTGTAAAATGCGAAAGGAACAGCCTTTCTCCGTTTGCTTTGGCTTCTTCGATGGTATCTTTGAGATAGGGATAGATTTCCGGTTCCTCGTACCCAAAGTAGTTGACTTCAGTCATGCCTTTATGCCAGTGCTTCGCTGACTTAGTGTTGATGTCCTCTTTGAAGACCGACTGATCGAATCCCATTTGTTCGTTCAATTTTCTTTGGTTATCAAACTCGCCGGTCATAGCCTGCATGGAGACGGATCTCCATTTCTGCTTGATCATATCCGTTGACCCTTGACCTTCCTTTTTGAGTTCATTGAATAGTTTCAAAATATGCATAATGCATGGTTGATAGACTTCAGCATCGGTTTCGAACATCATGTCTACTGGAATAGGTCCAACACCACAGTGACTGCTCAGAACACTCTTCAAAGAAAGGCTGCTTCCAGTAACTGTGCCCAGTACGTTGATACCGCCCATCCCTGGCGCGGACGGGTCCTTCCACGTTTCAGCAGTGGCTTTGTTTCGCAGTTCGTCAGATTCCAGGTCAAAGTTACCAGATTCCCCAGTGATTTGCTCGGCAACTGGAGTCATGGCAGCCAGTTTCGATTTGAGTTCCTGGAGATCCTCGTGGCTCGCCGATGCATGGGCCTCGATAATTTGCTGGTAAAGGTGCGAATCCGACTTGAACGGGAAGATATCTTTTCGTGCGCTTTCCATTTCGATCAAAAAGACGTGCTTGATTGGTATTGCGTGATCCTTCAAAGCCTTCTGAACCGGAGCCAACACCTCGAGATCCAGGTTGGTGATGCGCATAGGATCCAACACAGGGTCGTACATGTGGTGTAAAGAGTTCCCGCCGGGACATACGGCATCGGCCACATACAAGAGAGTATCATTTGTTAAATTCGTAGGTCGCTCTGCCCACCTTTTAAATCCTACAGGCCAGGTTTCAGGAGCCCACGATGGTGCCTTTACCGTCGTGAGGTCCGCTACCGATGGCTGAAAACCCGGTTTCCACCCTTTGTATCGTCCATCCTTCGGCTCCCACAAATTAGGCGCAACCAAATCAGACAATGGAAACGGTTGTTGTTCTAACAAGAGGCAGGTTCGGTTGTTATTCTGGAAGGCCGCAGCAAGCGTGAATGGTACCGTCCCGGACATATGGTCGTATGGCACGTGTGGTCGAATTATGTCGAGACCTAGAACAATGAGTAAACCAGCCACGGTAAGACCCAGGGCCGTATATCTCCGCTGTGGTGGCTGCTTGGGTTCGTTGGCGAGAGGAAGATATTTGCGAGTGCGACAGGAAAGTCCGATAAAGGCATCGCCGATAGCTGAGAGCCATGAGTCGAAAATGAGAGTGATTAGAGGTGCCAATGTCCAGCAGAGAGCAAGTAGAAGGGTGCCAAACGCAAAAACAGGCATCAAACCGCTCAACAACAGCTTGAGTCCTGCGGTATCGGTTACGAGGCTTGATGCGGCATTCCATCGCACCTCGGCACCAGTGACATAAAAAAAACCAAATTGTGAAGAGACGGCACCGAGATCAATAGCCCTATACAGTGTACACGGTCAGACAATTCTCGAAAAATAGGATTGACGTACCCCCAGAAAGCAACAACGACCGATCGAGCAATACCCCATGAACCCGCAAGTTTTGACAACGCCAGCCATGCAACTGTAGAAACAAGGAAATCATTTATGAAAAATGTGGGTAGATACAAGAAAAACTGCGACTTGGGAACGATACGAAGATGCTGGATAACAAGCAAGATTTTGGAAGCAAATGTGAGGACGACAACGAGAGAAAGAAGGAATGGCCTCAGGCCAGGGGAACGACAGGGAAGGAGTCTCATTATTTATATTATGATCAATTCAGTAGTAACCAGTATATGAGAGATGAAGAACTGAAGAAAGGGAGACTCCAGCCATCGTATGTCCTCAGCGAGGAGTGTGTCTGTCGGTTATGGTCAACGTTAAGCGAGTGTCTGATGTGGTCGATTGGATCAATTGAATAAAGCGAAGGTGGGATCAAGAGGAAGATGGATTACTCCAAGGAACAATCGACATAATGGCCTGTCAGGAAAGTGTCCGAGTCACGCGATATGATCAAAGTACAGGGAAGAGGCTCAGACAGGTAAGCAAGAGGCTCAGACCTATACGGGAAGGCGCGTTATGTAAATGAAATAGGAGGCGGCATACAGGGCTGCTAACTGGATGAATTGGGCGCGACAAGTGGGCATTATGGGGCATGTCTTGGAGCCGCTCCCGCAAGAGACCAACCAAAATTTGCCTCTCTCTCCACGGAGCCCACTATTATGAAACAGAAACAGGAATTTGCTGACCATCAACAACAATTCAGAACATGTAACTATGCCTGTCCTTTGACAGTGACTTTACGTCGTTTACATACAACTTTTCCTTGTGATTTCTGGTTACTGTCCGAGGTTGTACTACGGTTGACCCCTGGGCCTGGTTTAACCAGGACCCAACCCTAACCCGATCCAACCTGTCGGACCATTTTTACCACTTGACCAAAAAGGAGATCCCCTTAGTGGGGCTTTTTGGTAATGGTTTGTATAGAGCTTCTGATGGTCCGTATCACGTGATTTTATTCCAACAGCTCATCGGGGTTAGGGCTAGGGTTATGGGCTGGGTCTGATTGGTTAGCTTAGCCCAGCTTAGTATTAGCCTAAAGCCCTTAACCTAACCTATATACTATATATAGCCAAGCTATACTTAATATAGTAATTAATAGAAGTAGGTCAGGTTCTAGTTATTATTAGACTAGGTCTAATTAGTTAATCTAACCTAGTCTTAATAGGTCTAGGTCAGGGTCTGGCATAGTCATTAGTTAGCCCCGCCCAGTCTTGGCATTAGCCTTAACCCAACCTGTGCCCGCTAAGAAAAGCCCGACCTACTAGTAGACCCTGCCAGCTCTAGTCGTGAAACCTCACCGCCCAAGGCAGGCCTCTGGGTCAGATCTGTGACAAAGATGTGAAACTCAAAGATCTCCGGCGCGTCCCTTGGTGTCGCAAAACCTTACCGCCTTGGCGGTGCTGCTGCCTGAGGGAGGCTGCGAGGTTGGAACCATGACAATCAGTCATAACAGGCACATGGCGCTCTTCATTTTTTAGAAAACAAAATACAAAAATCACTCTCCTCTGCCCAGAAAGAACCATACGTTTAATATAGCCCAGTCAGTATAAATCACAACCATAGAATAGTAAACTCCACAGCCTATCATAGCAGATACTGCAAGTCAAGCAAAGATCACCGCTTCGGAAGTCCTCTTAACCCTTCCCCAACGAAATAACAACGTATAGCTAATTCTTTAACAGGAGTCACTATTCCCAGAGCCGCCATCTTGACAGCCGCTACTACAATAAGTGACGAAGGTGATATCCCCATGTAAGCCACCATTACAATGGAAAAGAGACTCATGGGTATAAGCATCATCAGTAGACTGATTAGCATTGACCAAGGCCTCGCGGATCTAGCTAGAATATGCACCTATCCAAAAGAAAAAGAACCTCATGTTAGAATAGAATAATAACTTCAAGTCTGAGCAGGATTAGATAACAAGCATCCCTTACCAATATTCAAGAGGTTGTAACCACAGTATGTCAATCCGGTCTCGCAGTTGCCTGCGGCTACAACAGGAGCCGACGCACCGGTTGTGCTGGATGTAACAGGAGCAGAGGATATAAGAGGGGCAGAGAATGTTGCCAATGTAGTCAAAATAGTGTCAGCAGTAGCAGTCGGATCATTCGTTTTTGAAGAGGGGAAACTAAACAAATCTCAATTAGACTGATATCTGTACTATGTAGGCTGATTTTGCAAGGGAACCCACAAGGACTAGATAGTGTTTACCTGCATATCGCTTCGGCGAGGGGTCAGTGTATGAATACAACAACAACAAGAAGTGTACTGTTAAACCCCAACCCCCCACAAAGGTACAGGCAGACACCTTTACGTGGTGTTGGGGATCAGTACTTGCAGTTACGTGGAAAGGGTAGATATTGGAAGTAGAATAGTAATGAGGGTGAAGCTGGGAGCCATCGGGCATAATAGTGGTGCGGTACTTGTCGAGCATGTTGTCAGCACATCTGTCGTCAAGTCTTGTTCAGACATAGCACTATTCGCAATGATGTCCACCAACCACCATCGTAGTAATGGAGGAACGGGCAGAAATGAGAGGAGGTCTCAAGATAGGATTTCTAATAACATCCGCCGGATCGAAAAAAGAATGATGTGTGCTGTCTTATGGTAACTATTCAAGATGACACTGTGCGCCTTTTGTATAAGCCAGTTAGAGATTTCCTTTTGATTTCGATCCATCCATTCTCTACTAATGAGCTGTAAGTCCACCCATCTCTGGCAAATAGATGTGTTGAATATATTTTGGAGAATATTGGACTTCTTGACGAACAAGTGGATAAACAGTGTGATTCATTTCTTGAATATGCCCCTCTTTACTGGTCCGAATGCGCTAGATCTGCAGACGTGGATTTTAATTTGGCTTCACACCAGAAATACTGTCGTGAAATAGGTCAAGGCCCCGTCCGTCCGCGCATGCATTGAAATACCCTTTGTTGAATTTGGCCTGGAACGAGTATAGTATGGTCGTGTGTCGATTCCATCCCAGACTTCCAAACCAGGTGTGATAGATAGAATTCGGAGAAGAAATATGATTGCTGCGTTCGGTACCGGCTCATTGAATTGCTCGAGCAAAGACCATTTCAAGGACATCTGAGAAGATGTATGTCCTCTCTTCATTGTAGGACACGGAGTCGGTCAACAGTCGTAGGAAATTCATAGATCGATATCCGTGCCCTTCCCAGATGATAAAGCAATGTACTGTCTTGCATGGCGCCTTCGATTTGATCTTTGAAGGATAGAGATTCCCCAGATGGTCACCAAGTCTCTTGGTCGTTCGCTTTGCTCTGGTGTCATGTCGACATGAACCCCAGCGGTGGTGTGTGCCAGGATACTGGTCGTATTGATTGAGATTGTAGTCATTCCGTTTCGAAACCGAGGTCATTGGCGGTGTATTCGTGTCCTGTGGTAGCAGTTGAGGGTTTCGAGGGCCTCTTCGAGTGGCCTGTCCTACCTGAAGCAGGTCTTCAAAGTAGCCATCTTGGCAATCAAGTAGAGTAATTGAGGAATATGAGTGGGCGATGTTGATTGAGAGTTTCAGGTATGGTTAGGAGAGTAATAGTCTCCCTTGACCAATCCTCCTAAAGACCCCTTTCAGGATGAATAATTGTTTCTCTTTGAAACAGGTCAATTCTAGTGCCTTGATATCTTGTTACAAAGGAAGATATCCCGTCAAAGTAATTTTCTTAGGGCTTAGGGTTCTGAAAATCTGGAACAGATTCCAGCCCGAGCTGCCTGGGCAATGTGCAGGTTGTTTGTAAGTCATCAAACAAACATTGAAAGAAAAGAGATCTACCCAAAACAGTGGGGACAATGGACTCCTTCAGAGCCTTGCAGCTGATGTCTCACAAGAGAGTTGTTTGAATAGGTATTAACTTGCGTTAATACCACAAGTCAAATAGAAGGGCTTTGGTAAACTACACCGGTGGAATCCCTCTCTTTCCTACTCCATGCTCATTCCTTCTTTGGTAGGCAAACATCTAGCCATCTTGAGTGAGAGCCAATCCAGTCATAGCCCTAACTGAATCAGACGCAACCCTAATGCATCGCAATGGCCTGTCAGCCATCGCGACCACTGTCTCTCACTCATATTGCTACCACACAGAGCTTACTACGTCGTCATAAATCGTTACATAAATAATGCGTGCGACATTTCTGGACAATCTTGGACATCCCCCGCTTTTCGACCATAGCATCGATCAAGCCGATTCGAGACCAATGCTGAGGCATGTGCGCAACCGACGCGTTGATTGTATGAGGTCATCACCATTCCTGCGATTTTCGTCTTCTGTTTGATCGTCAGCGGTGTGGATCTTTCCGACGACAATCCTAATATCGATGACAAAATCGATAATTGTAGAAGCGAGCTCTTATTGGTGAAAGAGTTCTGTGTCGGACAAAATTACCACTTGACCGAAAAGGAGATCCCCTTAGTGGGGCTTCTTGGTAATGGTTTGTATAGGGTTATGTGACGCCCGAGTCACGTGATTTTTATTCCAATATTATGTAGGGTTAGGGTTAGGGTTAATGACTCATGCAATACGGCACGTGATACGGAGTTTATTCCGCGACGATAGCACGTGACATCCGGCAGATATTTTACCCTCGATTCCGTGCAGATAAGCGCCTCCGCATTTCGGTCCCTGCTTCAGGCTCAGGGTAAGTGCGCAACCCACTCATCCTTGTCAGAAAGGTGCCATTCTCTTGATTTTCATCTGTGCTTGATTGCTAGCTTTGTGGATCTTCAACGCGTTCAACGCGATCATATTGACTATCGTTACACTCGTGACTCCGACTAACTGACATGGAATGACTGCGGGGATCGTCCCAAGATAAGCCATTGAGATACAACAATGCGCGGCATCAAGAAGTCTCGAAATGGGTGCGCAACGTGTAAGAGTAAAAGGGTAATACCTCAATAGTCTATCGATATCAGTTTGTAGATCTAATCTACTATTGCAGTTGAAATGTGACGAATCTCGGCCAGCGTGTGGACGTTGTGTACGGTTAAGGATCAAATGTCCCGGCTATACACAACAGTTCCGATGGGTTACGAAACATGAAGCTTTTGAGGCACCGCAATCGCCAGCAGTATCCAGAGACACTCCTGGTCAGCCCTCTCCCGGTACTTCTAGAGATGATGGGGTGAATGGTGGAGATGTCTCATCAAGCGTACCAAACACCAACGCCGGATCTCCGGAGATGTCAACATTCGAAGGGAGTGGAACAGCATCACTCAATAATTGGGATCAAGATCTTGATATTGAGCAACTGGATAATCAATTCAGTACGACGCTGCCGGAGTTAGAACACCTGGACGCACCATCAGTTGCGACAAGGTCGACTATAGATCTGGATGGGTTTAGTGGTTTCTCATCAACCTCCAATATCGAACGAAGGAGATCGACTATACCCACTGAATACAACCAATTAATGCGCAGCAACAGTCAGCCATCCAGCCGGCCGTCACCATCATCGTTGTTTAGGCGTCAGTTCCCGATTGACTTGCAGTCAGCTGGTCAGCTCAGTATACTGCCGCTACCGCGCAAGACACTGGAAGACCCATCATCGACGCTAGTCGAATACTATTTCAAAGAAGTCGCGGGACTCTTCTCGAGTTATGACAGTCATATGAACCCGTTTCGAACAACAGTATCTCGTCTCTGGGCTTCTTCGCCCGCTATGTGCCGGACATTACAGAGCATGGCCGCCGCAACGCTGGTAGATGATTTCCCTCAGTTCGGTCCGGTGGGGCTCAAAATGCGCAAGGAGGCTATATTATTACTGGAAAGTCAAGAAACGCACGACGATAAATCCCTACTTGCCATGTTGATGCTCGGGCAGACGGCAAGCTGGCACAACCCGAATGATTTAGGTATATCCTATTTCAATACTCTTCGCAACCACCTTAATTCTCTTACGAGCGGTATCAATAGTGGTTCTCTTCTGACAAACCGCAACAATTATCAATTCTTTGAGGAAGCACTTATATACTGGGAGATGCTGCTATCCTACGTAGCAGACACCAGCACGCTGAATTCATCTGCAAAGATGGATCTCCAAGTGGCAAACGATCAACTTTTAACACAGAAAGTGCCGCATCCGTGGACGGGGATTGCTCGTGATACACAGTTTATCGTGAACAAGGTGGGTCGACTTGTTAGACGAGAACGTAAACGCATTCGCGCAAAACGGTTTACATCGCAAAGGGACATTGCACAAGCCCAAGAAGCGATTCGAGAAGCACAGGAGCTGGAAGAGAGACTGCTGAGTCTGGCGCATCCAGCAGAAACGGAGGTTGTGAATCCTGGCGATGATGATACCCCTGTGTGGCATTTGCTTGCCATGGCTGAGGTTTATCGGCACACTGGACTTTTACAGTTGTACCGAGTTTTTCCGGATCTTCTACGCGATCGATTACAAGCAGAGAGTATGTCTAGAGGAGATATGTCGACTACTCTGAATCCAAATTTGCTATACCAGCCAGACGACGTTCCAAACAGCCCTCCCTTTTCTTTTGACATATTCAGTAATTTGGAGAATCTACAAAATCTGGAGAATTCGCAGAAAGAAGGCGGCGTGGATGAGGGCAATGCGGATGATGACTTATCGGAGGATGTGAAATCAGAATGGCTGACTACCATAGCCCTGACGGCCATGTCCCGTCTCAAAACGGTTCCTCTCGAGTCACGAACAAGATGCCTGCAACCTTTTCTACTGGTAGCGTCATCCAGCGAACTTCGATTGCCGGCTATGGAATTACCGTCATTGGATCCTAGTCGAGGCGACTATTCATTGAACTTGTCTGCGCATGCTATTGAATTGTCTCGCACACGGAAATTCATCCTTGGCCGGCTGACTTCATTTCTGCATGTTCTCCCGCCTAAGCCGATCCATATATGTGTTGACCTGGTACAAGAGGTCTGGCGACGCATGGATGCAGGAGAGTCGGACGTGTACTGGATGGATGTGATGATTGACAATGGCTGGGAGACGACCATGGGCTGATTTTACTCTTCTGTACAAAGTAAATATTTCCGAAGCGACCGGGATGTATGTATTATGATGCCACGATTTATGTCGATTTACTACGTATGTTGTTTCACTGTCTGCCATTGGTCGATGCATACATTCCGAGACGACGCTGTACGTACTACGTAGTATATAGTATGTCCGACCAGCCTATAGAAACCGGGGCATTGTGCATTGCTCAGCAGCTCCAGCTAAGCCCAGCGAAGGCTCGGCCATTCCCGCTTTGGAAATTGGAATCCCCGATCGAAAGGGGCTGCCTGATTGGGCCTGAGGCTCCCAGGCAGCCCACTTGGGTTCCCCGACTCCGTACGCGTCACTCCTTATTTTCTAGGCATCACCTTATGCTTAAGTTAGCCCGCCATGCAGCGTCGATGATTGCCGACCTGGGACTTTGCCAGTCTTGTACACTCAGTCATTCGCTCGTCGACACTCCAGTACGAACCATCAAATACGAATTGTGCAACAGCAGAACCCCGACCCGGTCTTCTCGCTGTCTTTATTCATTCATTCATTGATCGCATTCGCCCTAGCGTAACCAATGAATTCTGCTTGATCGGCCCCCCGTTCTTCTTCCTTCCACTTTCCCCTCCACGACATGCACAATGATAAAGGCCGCAAGAAACACGGTAGCGTGAAGAGAACTCATACTAGCAGCAAAAAGCAGCAATTGACCCTCAGCGAACTGCAAAGTCGCTTCGAAGTCCAAAACAGCATCTCCGGTGAGACCACCGATAGTAGTGCGGACGGCACCATTCTTACTCCCACCTCCGCTTCCACCCCGGATTCTGTCTCTCCTCCTACGTCGAACTCGACTGCGACTGCGACAGTCCAGACGACCGCAAAAATGTCGCGAACACAAATGCAGCGCAAACAATCCTCGCCAATGGCGCCGGCCTTCATGGTCTCCGCACCGGGAAAAGTCATCGTCTTTGGCGAACACGCCGTCGTTCATGGCAAAGCAGCCCTGGCAGCTGCAATTTCGCTACGATCATATCTGCTCGTCACCACACTCTCCAAATCACATCGTACCGTCACGTTGAATTTCCGCGACATCGGGCTGGATCATACATGGGACATTGACTCCCTGCCTTGGAATGTGTTCAAACACCCTTCTAAGAAGAAGATGTACTACGACCTGGTGACCGAGTTAGATCCAGAACTTGTTGCGGCGGTACAACCCCTTGCCGCCGCCGTATCGACAGATAAACCAGACGATGTGCGCAAAATTCATCAAAGCTCCGCGGCGCAATTCTTGTATCTCTTCCTGTCGCTGGGATCACCCGAATCCCACGCCGCGATTTATACGTTACGATCTACAATCCCTATTGGCGCTGGTCTGGGGAGCAGCGCAAGTGTTAGTGTCTGTCTCAGTGCGGCACTCTTACTCCAAAACCGAACACTAGCCGGACCGCACCCCGACCAACCCCCTGAAGAGGCCGAAGTGCAGATTGAGCGTATCAACAGATGGGCCTTTGTCGGCGAGATGTGTATACACGGCAACCCCAGTGGAGTCGACAATACAGTATCCGCCGGAGGCAAAGCAGTCCTTTTCCGACGGAACGATTACAGCAAACCGCCCACCGTAACCCCATTAAACAAATTCCCTGAATTGCCTTTACTGCTGGTCAACACGCGCCAATCGCGCTCGACGGCTATCGAAGTCGCCAAAGTAGGCAGACTCCGCGAAACGCACCCGGAAGTCGCAGAGGCCATGCTCGACACGATCGATAAAGTGACCATGTCAGCCAGCGAGATGATCAAGGAGAACGACTTTGAAGACGACGAGGAAGCCCTCGAAGAGTTTGGCGCGTTGTTCCGTATTAATCACGGCCTCCTCGTCTCGCTGGGCGTATCCCATCCGCGCCTCGAACGCATCCGCGAACTAGTCGACTACGCAAACATAGGCTGGACAAAACTCACCGGTGCCGGCGGCGGCGGCTGCGCGATTACTCTGATCAGACCCGGCACCACGCCGCAAACCATCAAGGACCTAGAGGCCAAACTCGCAGCTGAGAATTTCGAGAAATTCGAAACCACGCTTGGAGGTGACGGCGTTGGTGTCCTTTATCCTGCCGTGTTGCGGAATGGATCGAATGAAGAAGGAGGCGAAGAGATTGATCAGCAGAAATTTGAGAATGCGGTCGGTATGGAAGGGATTGATAGGCTCGTGGGGACTCATTCGACTATGCAGGAGAGGAGAGAAGGATGGAAGTTTTGGAAGAGGGCTGGGGGGTGGACTCAATAACTCTCTTCTTCTTTTTTCTTAGGGCTATTTCCTTCCTCCTACTCTTCTTCTCCTTTCGGTACTAGCATAATGGGTTTATTAATGTGTAAATAATTATGTGTTGTTGTTGTTGTGTTGATGATAGCATGTTTTTTAATTTGATACGCATTCTCTGGGCACTTGTGTAAGGAACCCATCACTAATCAAATATGATATAACGTCCTCCTGGTATCATATATGCCACTCTTCTAACAATCAATTAGCCTTGAAACCATATACGCATCGCCATGCCGCTTCAACCTCCCGAGGTCAATCTCAATCTCAATCACAAGCTAAACCAAATAAATAAACACGCTCGTCGAAAATCATAGCAAAGAAAAGGTGCTGACAGAGGCCAGACTACAAATTCATAGTAACAGTCATACTATTACTATGCACCAACAAACAAGGTGGTAATCCCCTACACAATACCTCCATATCGCTCACGTACGCCTCACTGGCCGTATTGTCGAGACATGTCCCCTCGATAGGGGAGGGTAAAGTGGTGAACATGACGGCTGTCTCGCGGCTTTGGCGGGTTATGAGTTCGTTTAAGATCAAGTGTTGGGCGCGGCAGGGGAGGTCGTTGAAGGAGAGTGGCATGGCGGCTTGGCTTGGGAAGCCGGATGCTGATGCTGGGCCTCCGGTTGACGGGGTAGGGCGAGAGGTAGAGGAGGAGGGTTGGGTGGTGGATTGCTGGGGATGCGCGTAGATTGACTCGCGCGGTTGGGTGTCGTCTGACGCTAAGCTATCGTCGAATGGTCGTCGTGGTGGCGGTGATTCGGAGAACATGATTGATGGACCCGTGTCTTCGGTTTGGTTTACGCGCGTTTCTGGGATGGGTGAGGACGAGAATCTGTTTCCGGACGGGGCGCGACTGAACATTGGTCGTGTGAGGGATGAAGTTGATTGTCCTGCGAGACCGGCCGTTGTGACGGTGGTGGTTGAGTTGCCGGCGCTGTTTGGTCGGAGGGTATTGGTAATCTGCTCGGCGACTTCGTCCTGAGAGTTTTGCGTTTCCAAAAACGAGGTACTGCTGGGTGATAGGTTCTCGGGAGTCTCTGTTGTGGTCCTGATGGCGGGTGTAGCTGCCCCGGTACGCGGTGTCGTAGATCCATCCTCGCTATCACTCACATACGGTTCGTGCTCTTCGTCTTCGGTGCTGCTCGAATCTTCGCTTTCATCCGACTGGTAGTTTACCATGGCATCGAGTAGTCTGCTCGTCTGCATACCCATATTCACATTCAGCCCCCTAAAACTAGAGATTGATTTTCTTCGTTGCTGTCTGTCGGACCCTACAAAGTTCTTGATACCTTCAAATCTTGCCGCTGTTTGACGCTGTGCTCCCTGTTGGAACGAGGCAACAGGCCAGTGAGATAGATTACCTAGTAAATCTGCTGCACCAGATGATTGACCAGGCCGTTGGAGACTGCTGCTGGCTTTGTCACGGAATTCTTTAATGTCATGCCACCAGCTCTCGTCCTTGAGGACATTGTTCACATCTTCCAAAGTTTCCTCACTTGCAGAAGACGTATCATCGTTGACAATTATCTGATATGTTTGCAGTTCACCACCAGCTAGACAGTATACAAGCACCTGAGCTTCAATCCGAAGTTTTTCTAACAGAGCAGAAACTCGACCGCGTTCTTCCTCAACATCACTCTCATACTCCACGAAAACTGCCACACGTAACTTGTAGCTCTTCTTCCATGACGGGACAGTGTTCAAAATGCAGCCAAGCTGTAAAATAAGCGTGTATGTGTCGAAGTTCGTTGTCAAGACATTTTGCTTGCTTTGGCGATCCGCAGCCAATTCTGCCGACATTTGTATCGGCCAGAGGTCAATAAAAGTCTTATCATTTCTGCCACCGGGATTCGGTAGCTCCAAATTATCAAAGCCCTTTGCAACGGCAACGTTGATACGCAACTTAAACAGTAGATCTTCAAGGATTGTAATGTATGTTTGTGCACTCGTCGAGTTTGTGAAATCCGACTCATCTGATTCTTGCCGATTCAAAACACCGATGGATTTTGAGTGCCTTCTCCGCTGCTTTCGCTGGAATATATCGCCGATGCTTTGATTCTGCCGGTACTCATCGATAATCACGATGTTAGGTCTCATACCGCCAAGTCCGGAATTCAGAACAATGTTGCGAACCCCCCATTCGGCAGTTGGTGCCACGGTGATATTCGTGAATGCCTTTACTTTCGAGTATTCGATAAACTTGGTCCAAGCTGCCTGTCGACGACGTGCTTCTGGGACTGCGTTGGTAAAGTCGTCCGTCACAATGACGTGACCAAGGACAAAAAGGGCTCCTTTTTTCAACGAATTGCAGAAATGAACCATTTTGTACTGCGCATCTATGTCGTTCACAAACAAGAGAATTTGAGGTCGCCAGAACTTGACGTGTTCCTGCTTGAGTCGAAGCAGGTATTTCCTGACTTGATGGTAGATCAGGCTTTGACTTACATCTCCCCAAGACTTTGGTGGAGAAGTATAGTGAATCAGTACAAACAAAAAGATTAGTATGACGATGCAACCAGTCGCATAGACACCATCGACGAAAAACATGCTGGCAAGACTGGACACGGCACCCAATGCAGCCGTAACCCAATTGAAATAGTGAAACGATGGCCGAAAGTTTGGAGCGGAGCCAATCTTCAAGAGAAAGCAAGCAAGGTTGATGGCTAAGAAAGTCATGAGATATGTCATGGCCGTGAACGAAGCGATTTTGTTGATGTCGAAAAGCATGGTGATTTGTGCAACGATATACGAGAAGATGATGGCCAAGATAGGATCGTCGCTTTTGTTGTTAGCCTTGCCGAAAATTGTCAGACCTGGAACGAGATTATCTCGTGAGATAGCTTGCAAAAGTTTAGCTGAGCCGATGAGACCGGATAGCGATGAGAAGAAGGAAGCAGCGAACTCTCCTAGCAATACGAGAGTTCCAGATACATTCGTCTGAAGACGTTAGCCAGTGTCCTGGACATATGACGGGAAACCTTACGACTTGGATCACGTTGACATTATTGTAAAATGACTGTCTCGTGATTGAAGCAGCCATAGAAAAGATGACGGCAGCATAGGTAAAGAAGGTCAGAAGCAAGCCTGAAAGTGTTCCTGTAGGAATGGATCTGCTAGGATTTTTCAAGTCTCCGGACATGTTGGCCCCACTGATAAAAAGTTAGCAAAGTCCTTAAATAAACTGTCAATAACGTACGCAAAGATACCGCTAGTCGCTGGAAAGAGAATACCAAAAAGATCTTGAAAGTTCTCCCGATGCGGTAGTTGACTTCCAGCAGCACCTTTGGTAAGATGAGGCTTCAAGTTGTCCAAAAATGTCCTCATACTGTACCCTGTGAACTCAACTCCCAGTTCACTCGACTTGAAAGGCTGTAGGACGAACCCTGAGAGCGGGATGCTGAAAGTCGATATCAAAAGGATAGCAAGTAGACCGTTACTAGCTCGTGCAAAGATGGAACTCCCAGCAAAGCAAATTGCTGCGCAGACAAGCAGAACAATTGATCCCCAGAGATAGTTCCACCAAAAGCCTTCTTGCAAAAATTTCGACCAAGATCCGGATTCCACCCCAAAGTTCTCAATGATACAATTGACCAAACCGAGTGCATTCATGCCGGTGTTGAAGATAAGTCCCATATAGAACACGATTCCGATGGATCCACCAAACTCGGGGCCCAGGGAGCGAGATATAAGATAGTAAGCACCACCGCCACGTACTGTTCCGTTGGTTGCAATTGCTGAAATGGACATTGTCGTCAAGAGGTCAATGACATATGCCGCGATAAGCATTCCTGATAGCCATGAGCATTAGTTAGAAACGGGACGGTTGAAGACTTACCCATCATTCCAAGGACACCACTCTGTCCAAGAACAAATCCGAAACGAAGGAACATGAGAATACTGAGAACGTTCAATGTAGTGGGTACGAAAACGCCAGAGAACGTGCCTAATTTATTCGATGGTGCAGCCATGCCTGCACGAAGGTCGTGGGATCGTCGATCCTTCTTCTGATCCGAGCTTACTTCCACAAACACATCGTTCGCATCAGTCGACTGTGTTGAGGCCGTATGGATATCCCGTCGTGGCTCAGGGCCTGGACGGGCGAACCATTGCGCCACGCCATCGAAAAATGCAGACGTCCGCGTAAACTTCCTAGGAGACAGTCTTGAAGCCGATGTCATAGGTTGATATGGATTCTCCGGGGGAGAAGGCAACCGTCGAACAGTCTCTGGAGATGCCTCGATAGGAGCCAGTCTACCTGCGTCCTCTGCTGCCGAACGTGCTGAAAATACAGGCCGTTGACGAGAATGAGCCGATCTGCGGAATGGGCTAGTATTGTCGGAGGCCATATTCCTTCCCAGTTCAATCCAAAATTTCCTTAGCCAGGTAGTTGTCTTCAATGCATAACGCAACGGCTTGGACTAATATCCCGAATGTACACCGCAAGTTCTCGCAATGACCTAACACTAATATTCCGATTCGTCAGATAGAGTTAACTCTACCCGTGTTAGCGGAAACGACCTCAAAACATTGTTGAGTCACAAAGAAGGAGCAAAGTGTCGTCCCTTCCCCTCTTGTTGTACAGTGAAGCTGCGAAAGATACGTAACGATGGGATACTCGAGCTTTGATAGGCCGGCGGATTGACGATCGCCCGTCATAGACAAACAAAGCAAACTGCTGATAAGAGGGAGCGCTCCACGTGCAGGCGCCATTACCGTATTTAACCAAAGGCCGGTATGTATGTTCGCATTGATACGGTAATTGAACGACGAAAGTTACCAGCACACGCACCTGCCTAATCAACTTCAGCCTGCGGGTCACAACTCTTCACCTGATATCAGATCAATCATCATCACCAGGTACGGGCCACATACCGTGGATTACTTGAATATCGCCATTGTCATTAATACCGATTGTCGCTTTTTTCTAACACATATGAGCGCTATTTGAGTATCCACGACAGATATCCCGCCTCGCCTGGTGTGTAACACTCTGAACGGACGGCAGCTATGGACAACAACGAGGACGTACCGTCCTCCCTCAAATCAAGCTCCGTGCAGATTCCAAGCTCGATTCCTCGCTCCTTCCGTTCCTCCTCTCCCAGACCAGAATCAGCTAGTCGAGAAACATCGATAGCCAGATTGGCCTCGCCGCTACCAGCAAACTCGTTTACGGGAACGCCTTCGTCTGTAAGATCGGGAAAGAGGATAGCCACCCCGGTCGCACAAAATGAGAGTCTTGCGACGATAAATAACAAAGCTTCACTCCCTGGTCCGGGTCCGTCAGCTCTGGCGTCAGCTCTACAGGATTCGACTGCCACGCTTTCTCCTGCTGGACCAGCTGGCACACCTCCGAGACAATCACCGCTGCGAGACCTTCGTGAATACCCCTCCTCAGATAGGCTTGTGCGCTCAAACTATGGGTCATTCGACCCCAAATCGACCGAATCTGTCGCCGAAAGTGTGCGCGGGGCTGAAGATCCAGAAGTTGTAAAGAGGCATCTGGTACTCCCTCCAGATCTTGATCATACTCGGATATCGCAGTCGTCGAGCGATGCGGCGGGCGCTTACGATGATGATGGATTTTCGAGCTTGCAATTACAAGGTGGTGATGTGACTAGACAGGTATATCGCTGGACAGAGGACGCTGAAGCTCAAGCTTCTGGGTTGAGGAGACCGACGAGAAGCCGCAGTTTTACGGTCCAAAGACCCGAACCGGAGAGCGAGACGATGAACATAAACTCTATTCTAGTTCCTGGAGGTTTTCGAAGAGACTATATACGGAGAACGTTAGGCAGTCCTGGTCCTCATGGATCAGAAGACGGTGTATCTCCAGTGCCGAATCAGCCGCGCTTTTTGACAAGCAATTTTCTCGAATTTTTGACCTTGTACGGGCATTTTGCCGGTGAAGAACTTGAGGAAGATGATGAAGTACTAGGACCGGGTGAATACTTTTCATCCGATGTATGGGAGGAGGGTGATGAGGTACATCCCGGAGAAGACACCTCTTTGCTACGCCCTGGCACGCCTGGAATGAGAAGACGCAAACACAAGGAGCGTGCTCCTAAAGGGAATAATACATCCATGGGTGCTGCGCTACTTTTACTCAAATCATTCGTCGGCACTGGCGTCCTCTTCCTGCCTCGTGCTTTCCTTAACGGCGGAATGTTATTCAGCTCCATCGTTCTTTTGGTTGTATCACTGGTCAGCTTCTACTGTTTCATACTGCTGGTCAACTCACGACTCAAGATTGAGGGATCTTTTGGTGACATTGGTGGTGTCTTGTACGGAAAATGGATGCGACGAATCATCCTTGGGTCCATCGTGCTCAGCCAGTTGGGCTTCGTTTCTGCTTATATCGTCTTTACGTCTCAGAACTTGCAAGCTTTCATTCTTGCTGTCAGCAAATGCTTGACGTACATTGATATCAAGTACATGGTGCTCATGCAGCTGATTATCTTCCTTCCGCTTTCGTTGATCCGCGACATCAGCAAGCTGGGCTTTACTGCCCTCGTTGCCGACGTTTTCATTATGCTCGGATTGATCTATCTCTATTATTACGATATCTCCACCATTGTTGACCAGAAAGGGGTCTCCGATATTAAGGCTTTCAATCCCAACTCATGGACTCTGTTCATCGGCACCGCCATTTTCACCTACGAAGGTGTCGGTCTCATCATTCCCATTCAAGAGTCAATGAAGCAACCCAAAAGGTTTCCAGGAGTTTTGGCTACAGTCATGATTATCATTACCGTCGTTTTCTTGTCAGCCGGTGCTGTCAGCTATGCCGCGTATGGATCCGCAACGAAGACAGTTGTGCTTCTCAACTTGCCCCAAGATGACAAGTTTGTCAATGCAGTACAGTTCCTTTACTCGTTAGCAATTTTGCTGAGTACGCCGCTGCAACTCTTCCCCGCAATTCGTATCTGCGAGAATGAGCTATTCACTCGCAGCGGCAAGTACAATCCCGGTATTAAATGGAAGAAGAACTTCTTCCGCTTCATGCTCGTCATGTTTTGCGCGTTGGTGGCTTGGGGTGGTGCGGGCGACCTGGACAAGTTTGTTTCACTTGTGGGTAGTTTTGCCTGCGTGCCCCTTGTCTATGTCTACCCAGTAAGTTCTCTCCCTTTCATCCTTTTCACCTTGATACCAATGCTAAAGTTAATTACAGCCTCTTCTTCACCTCAAAGCCTGCGCGACTACCAGATTCCAGCGCTCCGCTGATATCGGCTTGGCCGTCATCGGCGTGATTTGCTGTATCTACACTACAACACTGACCATCTATAACTGGGTTGGTGTTCCGCCACCTCCAGAAGCTCCCGGGTACTGCGACGTATGAGACCGGGACCATACAATCTTTGAACGAATGACCTTTGTTCTTCTTCCTCCGTTTTGATTTCCCATGATGGAAATATGTTTCCATCCCTTTCCTCGCATATACTAATCTGTCTCGATCTTTGTTGTTTTGGATTTACTTGTTTGGATGTTTGTAAAGCATGTTGTTCCCACGTCATTATCATCACTTCTGCTATCAGAAGAAAGGTGAACTGCATTAGAAGAACGAAAGAGCGATCTTGTGTGTACAGGAAGACGGTTTTTTAGATATTCCTTCGAGTCAGATACTTCTGAAGCCAATATTACACTTTACAACCTATTAAAAATGATGCAATCCATCTTTCACGGCACAAACGAACAACCACCGTATTCCCTAAAGTAGCCCCGTGCAGAAAAGTATGTATATATCAAATCAAATTAAGTGAAAATGAATCAATTATCTATTCTTATTGAGCACCAGCAACCGCTCCCTCAGTCACACCCTTCTCAGCAAGTGCCTTTTCACGACCTCCCCAGCTATTTCGACGATTAGCAAGCATCCTCTTTTATATCCATCTCATGTAAATGAAAACGATTGTACGGTGTTGGGGGTGGGAAGGCATTGAAGGGGGGACATACTTCCAGTAATTCAAGTACCGATATCCCTGTATAGTCTGAGAAGTGAAATTGATCGCATGGCAGGCGAAGAGGAGGTAGTTCTTGGGCGTGACGGCGAGGGAGTAACGCATGAATGTCGCGGAGTAGACGGTAAGGGCGCCGGTCATGGGACCGGAAATGCTGTGAAAGTTTCGTCAGTATGAGGTTTCGAGAGAGGGTCAATGAGCGGCAAGCAGAGGTGCTGCGGGACTAGGGGAGGGATAGGGATCGAGGAGTAGAAGGAGTCTCACATCTCAGGATCTTTCTGAATGTCCATCACAGCGGCGATGGGGATACCGAAATTCGAGGCTGGGCCCCAGAAATCTGTTCGGAAGGAAAGAGTCAGCGCTTGTCCACGGTATTGGCAAATACAATATAGCCGTTCGAATGACATGTATATCCCCCAACAAGCTAGTCCTCCTCCGAAGAGGCATGCATGGGGATAATCCTGACTAAGAACGTCCTCCCATCGAGAAGAAAGAGATGGTAAACTAACGTGTTGAAAAGACATAATCCAGCACCTTGTTAGAGCGAATCTTCGCATTGATGGCTTTGATAGCGGCGGCCATTGTGACTTTGTCTCTCTTAAATTGACCTTGGAATGATGATAAAGTCGGTATGGAGTCGCGACAAGAGCGATGTCGAAGCTGCGTTAGCGGAGTCCAATTGCTAGGGTAGATTCCCGTGCTTCGCCAGCGTCGGCTGCGGTCGCCGTAATCTCCGAGATTGGAGGTCGGTCACGTGGTCATACATTGAATGATTTTACATTTATATACCTATGCAGTTACGGACGAATTGAGAATTGAATGATGGCTTGAATATTCTTTTATGTGATAAACTAGTCTTGATAGCTCTTTTCGGATTAAGTATCGCTGGACTGTTGACACCGCCAACCTACATCCACATACGCCACAACTCCTTGCCAGTGATTTTGTTGTTTGATAGTGTCGTGACTCTTTTATGGAGCGAGCATTCGTATTGCAGCTCTTTCGTATCCGGTATTCCACACATGACGTTTTAATGGATAGTAGATGACTCGCGGACGGACCGGTGCTGAATATTAGTAAAATCATAGCCATTGCGAATCACGTGTTGTTTTCGGTTGAATATATTTGCATAAATCATCGTCCACCGAATCCGGGAGGTGGGTAGCCACGACCTTGACCGGGGGGTTGGAAACCAGGGGGTGGCTGGAAGCCAGCTGTAGTCATAGTTAGTACAGTTTGAGAGAAGATTCATGCATCAAGACTTACGAGGACCACCGCCAGGAGCGCCTTGAGGGAAACCCGGAGGAGCAAAGCCGGCTGTGAAAATATATCAGTAAAAGTCGACAATACCATGGGAGAAAACTTACGAGGACCACCAGGACCACCAGGACCAGCGCGTCCACCAAATCCTGGGGGAGGAGCCCCAGGGAATCCAGGAGCACCAGGGAAACCACCAAATCCACCTGGAGCAGGGCCGCCAACACCGGCAGCCGGGCCACCAAGTCCAACAGGCAGACCTCGTCCGGCGGGCCTACTAATACCGGGACCGGCAGAGAGTGTAGCAGCACCTGAGGGCACGTTCGGCACGCTGGTTCCCAGACGAGCCGAGGGATCTGCGGGAGGCGGACCATCTACCGAGCACGACACGACATTCGTTCCTCGAACGATTGTGAGGCCGAGGGTTCGTTTTTCCTCTGCTTCGACGAGGGGGGCGGCCGCAGCACCGGGGGCTTGCTTGGCGGCTTTTCGTTTGACGCGACGGAATTCTTCTGTATCGGCGAGAACGAGGTTCATGTGCTGTAGGAGTTAGCATAGCTCTTTGTAAGTAAGAGAGGTTGTATACCTTATCGAATGCCAGCATCTGGCCAGTCATTTGTCGACCATCATTTAACGTGACGCGCATGCGATAGTTGATCTATAACCATTTAGAGTGTTGAACGACAGACCGAAGTTAGTCATAGACATACCAGATTTTGCTATGAAATGTCAGCTATATTCATCAATCATTGTAGTTCTGCAGCTTACCATTTTACCCTGCTTGTTCGCCGCCATTTCAATAGTCTGCGCACGAATGCGACTTGATCACTCTCAAAAAATGTTCACTTGTCCTTATGGCAATTTCTTGTCTTTCAACAAAAAAACCGAAGACCAGAACCAGACACCGTCAAAGCTGACAGTATATCGTATGAATTAATTGTTGCTGGCACAAAGCTCAACCGCAAATTCAAGCCTCAAAAGAACAGAACAAGCGCTAGCTTCGTCGGGCGGCTAACTACTTCCCGATTGAGCTTAGTGCTATTGCGGTAGCGCTAAGCGCAGGCGACTGGTGCCAAGGCGCTAGGGCTTCTCGCTTCCATGTCTCGCCCACAACGACTTTTGCACAACTTTTGAAAGCGGGAAGAAGTTGGAGTCTTGATTTAAGATCGATTATCGTCTATCCAACAAGTCGACCAGCACAACACCGTCGCCATGGTATGTATCAGCATTCTATTTCTCCTGTTGAATACGATTGTGCAATACGAATTGAATCTAACTTGAGATTGTGCAGTCGGAAGGAAAGGACAAGAGCGCCAACCCCATGCGCGAGCTGCGCATCCAAAAGCTCGTGCTCAACATTTCGGTCGGCGAATCTGGTGACAGACTCACTCGTGCTGCTAAGGTGCTCGAGCAGTTGAGCGGTCAAACCCCTGTTTACAGTAAGCGATTATTCCACCGTGAGCCGTGATTGTCGAGTGTCGAGTGTCGAAGATGTCGGGAGAAGACGTCAAAACGAGAAAAGAGGGACAAACGAACGCAACGAAGACACGAACCATCGTCACATCGTCAATCGTCGGCACAAAGAAAAAGGAATGGAGCTGATTTCGTCTAGGCAAGGCCCGCTACACCGTCCGTACCTTCGGTATCCGTCGTAACGAAAAGATTGCCGTGCACGTCACCGTCCGTGGCCCCAAGGCTGAGGAGATTCTCGAGCGAGGCCTCAAGGTCAAGGAATACGAGTTGAGGAAGCGCAACTTCTCCGAGACCGGCAACTTCGGCTTCGGTATCAGCGAACACATTGACTTGGGTATCAAGTACGACCCTGGTATTGGTATCTACGGAATGGACTTTTACTGCTGCATGTAAGTCACCCTTTGTATGGGGGATATATGTGGTGGAAATGAGGCTGACGAGAATAGGACCCGTCCTGGTGAGCGTATCGCCAAGCGTAGACGCGCCAAGTCCCATATCGGTTCCAGCCACAAGATCACCCAAGCCGAGACCATCAAGTGGTTCAAGAACCGCTTCGAGGGAATTGTCCGATAAATGCATTTCGTCCAGGAAAACCGGTGCGATGGGGTACTTTATGTTCATGTGTCTTGTTTTTCGAAATGGTTTCAAAAATGGTGATATAATGGCGCTGTTTATGAAAGGAGAAATAACATTATTTTCTTCTTACCATGTGCTCTCAATAAAAAAATACAAAAGGCAACTATCTATTCATCGCTGAGTAGAAGGAAATGCCATGCTTCCCAATGAGGGCTGCACTAGAGTCTAGGGGGCGATATCACACAATCAGTCCATTATGGAAATGGGAACCTTTAGCATAGCTCATGTCAGTCTATGATCAATGAGACGATTCTACAAAACTGAGCATTCACAATTATATCAAGTGTCTCGAGAACATTGCATTCATTCGTATTTATACGACTTTTACATCTCTCCATTCGACACTCGACAAGAAAAATCAACGCATTCATCAAACATCACATCACTAACGCAGTACTAGACAGATAATAAATCACTTCGACCCCGTCGTATACCCACGCCACAACTTCCCAAAAAACCCTTTCTCAGGCAACATCTCAGCATAACTCTTCCTCCTCTGCTCATGGCTGGGGTCCGAGAAACTTCCCCTCTTTTGGGAATGGAGGGTCTCAAAGAGCGGTTTTCCGTTGCCGCTAGAGTGTTTGCTTTCGTCTGATTTTGTGGATGATTCGGATTCCTATAGTTAACCCTAGTCAGCATATATATATATATATATATATGAGGTGAGGATGTATTGGGATGGGGGAGGGGAGAGGGAGAAGGCGTACGCGACGCTTCCTGTCGGCGTCCCAGCCAGCCCATGGCGCTGCGGGGGCGGTTGATCGTACGCCGCCGTTCATCCAGACGTTTTGATGTTCGTGGCGTGCGCCGACGGTGCCGTGCCAGTGACGACGGGGTGGTGAGGATGAGTCTGACATGTTACTTTTCTTCGATTGAGTATTTTATAAAGTTCTCGAAATGGTTTGAAGTGTAAGTAGTTGTATGCTTCAATGTGGTATATTTAATTGACTAAATTCAAGTGTCACGAGCCTGCCCACCCTCTTATACTTATAGTACCACACACCCTCCCTCAAACGTCAAAAGAAAGAGGAGTCGATCGATCGAGAATTATTAATCCATCAAATTAGGTACTTGACCAAGCAGCTTAGCGTACGACGTACCACGTTCAATGCGCCCGCGATCGAATGAAATGCCAGCAAGGGAGCCTAAAACGATGGCCTCGTCATACGACCACGAACAGAAACGATGTACAATTCCGTGGCTCTCGAGGCAGCTACCGGAGATATGATTGGTATGTACGAAATGGTCAATAACGTAGCTATCTCCCTCCAAGCTAAGAAGGAAGAATTTAGCAAGGGCGCAGCTACTCGGCAAGTCATAATCATCATCGCTGGTCATGGATCCATGGATTGGATGACTGGAAGGAATGGATGAGCTGTGACAGGCTTATGCACCGAGAGCTATGCTCGAAGAAGTAGCAGGGTGGATGGATTCGCTTCCTATTGGATTGTTAGAGCTAGATAGTTTGTCCAATCAATCAATGACCGTTGTGATATGCTGGTTGTTAGTATGGCTAGTATGGCTAGTATCAGAATTGCGGGGATTTAGCTTCATGCGGGGAAGTGGTTTAGTAATGCCTAGCTTGTTTGACATGATTGTTAATTGTGTTGATATATAAGAAATTGGAAATCAAAATAGAATAGATATCTTGAAGAATTATGATAGATTGGGGGAAAGAGTCGTGTTCGGCGGAAATTGAAGGGGAGGGAGCTACGTCATCATTCTAGCATTCCTCTACTATGTATACTCTGTATACTTACAGTCGATGAAATGTAAGCGTATGTAACAGCCCAGCAACTTACTTTACCGTCACAACTTCGCGCTCTCAGCACGAGCCCTCCTCAACGCACTCCATACCCGCACTCCCCTCTGCCACATCTCATCATCAACCCAAACATCCACCTCCCCATCCGATCTCAACCTCCTTACTCTCTGCACCCCTTTCTCCTCCTCGCCATCGACCCATCTTTTCGGCGCCCTCCCGTAAACAAACTCCACCAACGGCTCGATCAGCGCCTCATTTACGAGCCTCTTCTCGTAGGGAGTCAATATCGCGCCATTACCCCATAACCACATCGCCATATCCGATGAGTGCGTCACGCCCCATTCAGGAGGGAGCGTAACGCATCCAACGCGATACTCGATTCGATATCGATATATGAGATGTCCCGCGCCGCCTTGGGCCAGGGCATTTACGAATCCGCGCTCGAGCATGTGGACCTGCACATCGGCGTATAGTCTGCCAAAGGCATCTTGCCAGTTATCGACTCCCGCGGGGAGTTGGCCGTCAGGATAATACAAATTAACTAGTGCATCGCACGCTTCAGATGGATAATCCGCTTCGAGCCGTTGGCGTAATGATCCCAGTGAATTAGCAGGAGTATACCATGTCCCATATAAAAAGTGCTCGTCTCGGCATTCACCGTTTATCAAGCGAATATTCCGCTCAACCATTCTCCGCGCAAAAGTGCCGTTGTCGATATCTGGAAATAAGGTGGTAGGCACGAATTGCCCGTCGTGCCAGGGTCTGTATTGGTGATATTGCGTCTTGAGGCTGGTAGCGATGAGCTGTCTTGTAGGTATTCGTCGTAGTCGCGCAAGTTTTTCTGCTGCCGATAGACGTAAAGGTATGTTTAATGCTTTGAGAAGTTGATTGAATTGTTTTTGTACCTCGGATGCTGCTTTGGGCTGCACACCGGGTCCATTCGAAAGCATAATCGCTTGTCGAATAATGCTCTTTTCTCGGGATAGATATAAATCGTGCGCAAGTTGATTGAACACGGAAAATGACCCTATAAACCGTCAACCAATATTCTCTCATGTGATAAGGTAGATAGACAAACCAGCAGAGTACCCAGCAACCGTAATATTAAGCCTATTCCCCCCAAAATACTTCGCATATTCATACGCCCATTCAAGCGCAATCCGCTGATCCCAGAAACCCTGGTTACCAGACGGCTCGCCTCTTGCAGCTGCTTCCTGCGAAAGTTCCTCCGAGCTCAAAAAGCCTAGGATAGCGAGACGATAGACGGGCGCTATAATGATGCATTTGAGACTTGTTTCGCCTATCAGACGGGCTGGGTTTATGTCGTTGGGGCTGCCTGTTTGGAGGAAGCCGCCGTCTGGAAAATCTTAGTACGCATATATCCCATGTTGATGTAGGTAGTGATGATCTTACGGATATAAAACACAACCGGCCATCCTATACACCCCTATTAGCCACTAAATCAAACACTACTTGGATGACATACAAACATACCTCCATCCGGACACTCCCCTACTGGCATCCAAACATCACACTCAAAACAATCCTCACTCCCCTGCTCACCCATAAACGGCTGCGGACACGTCACTGCCCTTCCCTCACACCTTCCGGGATTGGTCTCAGTACCATACGAATACTCACCCGGTAATCGTCGCGCCATTGCCCATCGCCGAGAGGGCGGAAGCGCATAACGTACCCCGCCGAAATACTGCGCTAATGGTGCTGCAGCGGCATTGTCGTCTGTGTCGCGGATCAAGTGGCCTTGGATGTAGCCGTGAGATCCTAAGCTGAGGAGGATTGTCTCGTTTGGCGATTGAGAGGAGGTCATGATGCTCTTGTTTGTTTCTGTGTTTGGAATTTTCTCATCTAGCGTCTTCGCCAACTGCCCAGTAGCGTTTGTGCTCCTCTTCTTATGTCTGGTTGAAATCCAAAAAGTGAGGATCAAGACGATTCCAATGATTTGTACAGAAATAGCGATCAGTAAGAATGTGTATTTCATGGAGCGGAATTTTTCCATGTCCTCCTTCTCCTGCACTGAGGTTAATGCCGAGGTCGATGTCTCGTGTCAGATTTCCATGAGCATTGCGGTAGTCGTATTATTATTAATATATACTGCTTGATATAAGAATAAACAGACCAAGTGTGAAGAAGTAATGGTTTGATGGAGTCGATTTAGCGGAGGATGATTGGTTGTAGTTTGAATATTGGCGTGCGTGCCTCAGGCAGATAAAATAGTTCCAGATACTTGTATCTACAATGTCAACGGAAAAATACTTGAGATTAGAATAGTAAAATTTGACAATCAGTTACAATTAACAGTAATAAGAATAAAAGTTCATTCTAGCCATTATCGCCCTAATTTTCGGTATGGACCTCTACCTAGGTACTTATAGTCGTCATAAAACAAAAGAAATAAACATAGCGCTCATCATTACTTGGAAATTTTGCACACGAGATCCTGGCCGTCGACGGAATCACCTTCCTTGACTGCAAGGCCTGCGACCTTGCCGTGGTGAGGCGCGGAGATAACCATTTCCTGCAATTCTTTAGTTTTGTCATTTACCAATCTTAAATATAGGGGAAGCTTACCATCTTCATGGCGCTGAGAACAGCAATAGGATCACCCTTCTTGACTTCGACACCTTCATGGACACGGACCTCAACAACAACACCGCTCATTGGAGCTCCAACTTGGCTGCTGTCGTTAGGGTCAGCCTTAACACGGGCAGTGTTGTCAACGGCTGCCTTGTTGTCGTCGACAGTAACTTGACGAACTTCACCG
Organism: Talaromyces verruculosus; assembly: GCA_001305275.1. Classification (NCBI taxonomy): domain Eukaryota; kingdom Fungi; phylum Ascomycota; class Eurotiomycetes; order Eurotiales; family Trichocomaceae; genus Talaromyces; species Talaromyces verruculosus. The sequence goes on from LHCL01000032.1 coordinate 170,704, forward strand.
TTCATCTCGTAAAAGACCTCACGCTGACCAGTCTGTTCGGAAAGGGGTCCAATAGCGAGCAACTTCAAGATAAGCACCTTACCCTGCTCAAGCTCAACGTGGAACTCTTCGCCAATCTCAGGTCTGGCAAGGAAGTATCGTGTTGGCAAAACAGACAAATCACCATACTTCTGAACGAACTTGCGGTAGTCCTCAAAGACCTTGGGGTACATGGCGTAACTGGCAACATCGGTTTCGGTGGCAGTGCCGAACTTCTCCTTGATCTCGTTCTTGATCTTAGCAAGGTCAAGAGGCTCAAGGTACAGACCAGGGCGCTTGTCGAGCTTGCGACGGTTGCGCAAAGCCCTGGAACGCAAAGGCTCGGGGAATCCACCGTAAGGCTGACCCATGAGACCCTCGAGGAACTCCAAGACTGATCCGGGGAAGTCGAGTTGTTCAGCGCGGTCAATGACATCCTGGGCAGAGAGCTTGTTGGACACCATGAATTGAGCTAGGTCACCAACCACCTTGGAGGTAGGAGTGACCTTGACAATGTCTCCAAGAAGGTCGTTGGCAGCCTCGTAAGCCTTCTTGGTTTCTGCCCACTGTGTTCCGAGACCGAGCTGAGTAGCCTGGAAGAGCAAGTTGGTGAGCTGACCACCGGGAATTTCGTGCTCATAGACCTCAGGATCAGGACCAGTCAAGCCAGCCTCGAAAGGAGAGTAAAGGAGACGCAACTGTTGCCAGTATCCATCGAGTGCACGGACATGGGGGATGTTGAGCTTGGGGTCCCATTCGGTTCCTTCTAACGATGCCAAGATGGCACCGATGCTGGGCTGAGAAGTCATACCAGACATACTGTCGGTAGCTGCGTCAACGGCATCAGCACCAGCCTGAGCGCAGGCAACCATGGATGCGACACCAGTTCCGGCAGAGTCGTGGGTGTGAACGTGGATAGGAAGGTCGGGGTACTTCTTGCGGATGGAACCAACAAGGAGAGTAGCAGCCTGAGGCTTGAGGACACCAGCCATATCCTTGATGCCCAAGACGTGGGTTCCCAAAGACACAATCTTGTCAACCAAGCTGAGGTAGTACTCAAGGTTGTATTTCTTGTGGGGGTTGAGCATATCTCCAGAGTAGCAGACAGTGGCCTCAACAACACCACCGGCAGCCTGGACGGCCTTGATACCGACTTCGAGTTGGTCAACGTCGTTCAGAGCGTCAAAGACACGGAAAATGTCGACACCGTTCTTCTTGGCCTGTTTACAGAAGTGGTAAATGGCATTGTCGGGGAGAGAAGAATACGCAACACCATTGGCACCACGCAAGAGCATCTGGAAAGGAATGTTTGGAACAGCCTTACGCAACTTGCGCAGACGGTCCCATGGATCTTCGTAGAGGAAACGCATGGCGACATCAAAAGTGGCACCACCCCAGCACTCCAAACTGTAAGCATTGCTGAGAGCATAGCTGGTCTCGCGAGCAATGTTCAAGAAGTCAACAGTACGCACTCGGGTAGCGAGTAAAGACTGGTGAGCATCTCGCCAAGTGGTGTCCATAATGAGACAGCCCTTGTTGGCGCGGATGGCTTTTGCCCATGCCTCGGGGCCTTGCTGGTCCAAAATCTGCTTCCAGCCCTGAGTCGCAGGCTGGGAGATGTCGAGAGGCTTGCCAGCAGAGTCAAGCAGGACCGGCTTGATGATGTCGCCCTTGAGCTTGGGCTCACCAATCTGTCCCTTGATGCTGCTTCCGTTGACAGCAACGTCACCGAGGTATGCCAACAACTTCTGGGCACGGTTCTGTCCACCAATGAGGGAGAACAGTTCCGGGGTATCGTCGATGAAAGTCGTCCAGCAAGTGCCATCGATGAAGGTAGGATGAGAAAGGAGGGAGGTCAAGAAAGGAATGTTGGTCTTGACACCACGAATACGGAACTCAATGAGAGCTCGGATCATCTTACGACGAGCAATCTCATAAGTTGAACCCAAGCAAGTACACTTGACCAACATGGAGTCGTAGTGAGGTGTGATGAGAGCTCCAGCGAAACCGTTACCACCGTCAAGACGGACACCGTTACCACCAGCAGATCGGTAAACTTCAATCTTTCCGGTGTCAGGAGAGAAAGCCTTGGCAGGGTCTTCAGTGGTGATACGGCATTGGATGGCGAAACCACGAGTAGAGATGCGGTCTTGGGTCAAGCCAAGCTGTTCAAGTGTGGCGCCAGCAGCGATCTGGATTTGAGCAGCGACGATATCAATGCCGGTAATCTCCTCAGTGATTGTGTGCTCGACTTGGATACGAGGATTGATTTCAATAAAGTAGTAGCGGTTCTGTTGGTCGACCAAGAACTCAGCTGTACCGGCATTGCGATAGTTCACAGACTGGGCAAGTCTGACAGCATCGGCAAGAATCTTGTCGCGCACCTCAACAGGCAAGTCTTTGGCAGGTGCCAACTCAACGACCTTCTGGTGACGACGTTGGACAGAGCAGTCACGCTCGTACAGGTGAACGACATTTCCTTGGTTGTCACCAAGCAACTGAACTTCAATGTGTTTAGGCTTGTCGAGGAAACGCTCAATGAAGACGGTACCGTTGCCAAAGGCAGAGCGGGCCTCGGATGTGGCACGTTCGAATGCGTCCTTTAGTGATTCCTGCTCACGGACGACACGCATACCACGACCACCACCTCCAAAGGCGGCCTTGATGATAATAGGGAAGCCGTATTCGTCGGTAAAAGCTTTAGCATCTTCGAACTTCTCGACAGGGCCTGGGGTACCGGGCACAACGGGAACGTTGCACTTGATGGCAAGTGTACGGGCAGAGACCTTGTCACCAAGGGCATCAATGGTATCGGGGGTAGGTCCAACGAAGACAAGACCGGCCTTCTCAACATTTCGCGCGAATTCGGCGTTCTCGGACAGGAAACCGTAACCAGGGTGGATCAACTGAACACCGTGCTCAAGAGCGATCTTGATGATCTCGTTGCCAGCAAGGTAAGCACCGACGGGAGTGTACTGGCCTCGCTTGCCAATGATGTAGGCCTCGTCAGCCTTCTGACGGTGCATTGAGAGACGGTCCTCCCATGAGTAGACAGCGACGGTCTGGAGGGAAAGTTCGTGTGCGGTACGGAAGATACGAATAGGGATTTCGCCTCGGTTGGCCACCAAGATCTTCTGGAAGTGCATGATGGTGGAATTGGCACGGAGACGGTGATGGACTGAATCGGCGTGAAAGCTGTCATCCACAACGTCCGAGTCATCAATGGCCTCCTCGCGGAGGTATGTGTTATCGCTCGCCATGACGAAATGTGGAGATAGAGGGTGTTCTGTTCACAAGAACACGAGCGGACAGGGTTGATGAATAAAACCCCTCCTCAAACGGGCTTGCGGAGTGAAGGACTTGAGAGGTACTTGAAGGGAAGAAGAAAAGAAGTAAAAGGACCAGATGGGCCTCTTAAAGAAGTTTGGTAATGGCTGGGGGGATGTGAGGTCAGTCGAGAATCTTGGCAATTCCCGACTTTGGCTTGATTTACTCAACCAGGGCGCTTCAGCGGGGCGGACGCCGTGACCGGAGACAGAACCGAGGTCCCCGATTTAAGGAACTTGGGAATTAAGTAGCGTGGGGACCGGCTACTCGTTCGCAGAAGGATCTGTGAGTCGTCGATCGTTAGTCTCTTCTTTCAGGGTGCTAAGGTTTCCTTTGCAAATAAGAAATGTCAAATAAACAAAATAATAATAATGGGCGCGGGTGGGTTGCACAGGAAGATGACGCTGGCGGAGATCTCGGAGGGCACGATTGGCGGGGCGGAAAATGTACCGTTGGTATTGTGTTTGCAAGTGTATGTGTATTTGCGGATCATCAATTGAATCAATTGCGCGGTCGGAGAATACGTAGATGGTATGAAATATGAGCAAGATGAGAAAAAGTAAAGAGAGATGATGTTGAGGGAGAAAAGAACCGCTTGGGAAGGGTCGAGCTTTAAGATTTTCAGGAGAGTTCGAAGCAGGGTAGGCAAGGACGAAGGGAAGCTATCGTATGCGGGGGAGGGGGAAGGAGCAGAGGCTGCATAGGCTGCATAGTGAGCGGTGGCAGGCAGGCAGGTGCTGACTGTAATTTTTCCGTGTAATGATATTACGCAGCGTATCGGACGCAAGAAGCCTGCAGCCAAGCAGGCTTTATCGATAATCAACCGATTAGGGGATCGGCTTATCAAATAGCTTTGTCAATAGCCACCACCTGCCCAGACTGCTCCAGCTCACCGCACGGTTAATTCAGTAAAGATGCAACTCTGGGAGACTGGGACTGATCGTCTTCCCTACTTTTTTTTGCCATGCCCGCATGACTGCAAGTTTGGGTGCCCCTTGGTGCCATGTATCGCGGTGAGCCGGTGACTCGATTCGTGGGTCGCTGCGGATAAATATGGGTATGCGATGGTATTGGTGCTTTATGACATAAAACGAAAAATAACGACATGCGAGACACGAGACAGAAAAAGTAATGAAACTTCTCCAGTACTACCACTACGTAGCAATAGTATGCCTACGTAGTGCAGTAGTCGTACGAACTTACCAAGAATGATGTTGTTCTGAAGTCGCAATTGACCGAGATAACAAGTTTGAGTGGCTCGCTGAGTAGAGAACACCTTGATAGGTAGGTACTAGGTAGTAGGTACAGGGGAGGGAATAGATAGATACGAGCCTGGACGATCCTCCAGCTCTCCACAAAGAAGAATTGCTGACCTTGCTTGGATACAACACAAGAAATGCCCAGGAAAATCAATTGACACTTTAAATGCTCGGCAGACCAAGAAAGGTGTCGGTCTTGTACTTATATCCTCAACTACGAGCTTGGAATTCGATAGCCGATGTATCCCAGACTCAACATTCACGTTCTCGTGCTCCGACCTGCGGACAATCCAGGCGCGAGTTTCGGCATGAGCATATCGTGAGCCAATTATCTTAATTAAGATTTATGCTAGTGTTTGATAGTATGGAGTAGTGGTACATATTCCGGAGAACGTGATCAAATCGTCGTGGTACGTTCTCGATCCTGGCGAGCAGTTCCATACACACTTATATAACTACGTAATTGGATGACACGCGTAACCCTCGATGCGATGTCCACTACACTCCGTGTGCTCCGTAGCTCCGTATACTCCGTTTTGAACAATACGCAATCGTTTACTGGGCAGACGGGTAGACGGGTAGACGGGACAAGAGTGATGATGCATCTGCCCAGACAATAATTTCTAGAAATTGGTTGGAAATAGTCCAGTTTGGCGTACAGATGGTCCGGAACTGGCTGATAGGAAACAGTACGAAGCCCCAATCACAATGCGTGGAATGGAAGATCAATTGGTTCGGTCCAGAATCTGAGAAGCTGCATGGTGTCACAGCTATGGCTAAATTACCCTCAGCTAGCTAGAGTAGATAAAAAGATAGCGGAGACCTTGTGTAATCGAATTGCTAACGCCATTATTTGATAGATCCATCGGTTTGGTGCCCGAGGCATCCACTACTACGTAGATACCCTCCAAGCCTCCCAGGCTCCACAAATATCCGAGCCGATTTCCTTCAGCCCGGCTACTCCCAAACTTCTGTCAACAGCTCGATCGACCTCAAGCTTAACCTCGGGTTTTCGGGCCTTCTTCATAGCGAGCTCACTTTACAAATATCATTACTCTATATTATTCCGCGTGAAACTCATCCAGACAGTTTGTTTCTCCTCTAACATGTTCAGAAAATCCTCGAATTGTTACCTGTTTTCCCGATGTCTCCCGAGTATGACCGAGGTCTAGTGCTCTGTCTGTTGATCAAATCGTTCTCTTGTCAGAGATATCATATACCAAAGACGAAAACGAGCAGGAAAGAAAAGACGACTACCAGCAGAAATTGCGTCAATTTGCCCGAGAAGGAAAGCAACGCTCAAATACACATGCTAAACAGGAATCAGTACTTGATCTGTCCACCCATACAGCCTGCATGAGTTTCTCATGGGAATGCCCACTATTCACTCCTAATACTAGGACCATGGTACTAGGGCGTGCAGGTAAAATCGTATGCATACCAGACATGTTCCTGATCGAGCATAATGACAGTTGACTGGTGCTTGGCTTGAGGCAGGAGACCTAGCGATGTGAAAGGCACATCTGATGCATTGATGAGTCGACCGAACTGCTGACTTATTGCATTACGATTCTAGGCGCAAAGGCAAATTGCTCAACGGCGATATACCAACTCGAACAGCGACGACGAGCAGTCATCTCGCATGTGCAAAGACGATCAAACTAAGACTGTTTGATTGGGTCGAATTGGAAGATTTTCTCCTTAGGATTTATTACCTTTGAGGAAGCCACTATCCTAGGTCTCACATCCATCTATGAGCCACGCAACAAAAGATAGATGCCTTCGCAGGCACGGTCAGCACCCATACATAGGTTCATCAAGTGTGGAAGTTCATCAAATGTCAGTACGACTAAAACGTGATCTTTGGGTTGGCGGAATTTGTCGTTGAACATATGACCGATATCTCACATACACCCGGTCTTACTCCGTTCGCGACTTCCATCGGCAGATCGATAAAAGGAACTATTTTCATATCATCAAGGTCTAGATGTGCGAGGGACGCATTTGCTGGTAAATGCCCGTTAGCGCAGGTCTTCTCAGGCAGCCGCATGAGTAGGGTTAGATCGTAAAACGTATCCATGGATATTGTAGTTATCCTCGACAAATCAACTCACTCAGTAAGCTTAGATCAGTCAGTTTTAGATTCATCTATCTTCAATTCAGACGATGAAAAATTATGATTTGAGGAGCACCCAAAGATAACTATTTCATGAAAGAAAATCTCAAACAAATCATCACAAAGGACATTTCTTTGTGTTTGCAGTTTCATATGACGACATGCAAGATTGATGCTATATTTACATACACGTGTTCTGGTCCCCAGATCGCCGTCGTTGTTTGCGCCGCCCAGCCAAGCACAGACTCAGCCAGCTGGGCCGGCACGTGACCTTGAGTAAGCGACCACCTAAGCAACTGGCAGGTCCCCTGAAGCTCCTTCCGCAACAACAAACCACCCTCACCTCCCCTTCACTCCTCTCATTAATTTTCTTTACTCTACCTACCTTGCACGATCAAGAGCAGGAGGGGAATTTGATTCTTGATTCTGTTTAATATTGTCCTTCGGGTTCCCCTGATTCATCTTTCGGCGTTTGGTGGATGAGGTCGTGTTGCGGCCTAATAACATAAACATGGCTCCTCTTCCCATCAAGTTCACGGAGCTGCTACAGGTACTTACCATTTCATTCCATGAATCTCATGTTTGCTTGAAATGAAACTGACTCTGACTTCACTTTGAACAGTTGACGAATGCAGAGATTGAGGTATGAAGCCATTCTGCCCATTCAGCCTACTTCCGTCCTTTCCGTGTTACTGTGCGAGTACTGGGTACCATGTCGCATAACGTCTTCGTCTCATTATCATCGACTTATAACTTTATACTAACTTGCTATTGTCCATAAAGCCATCATCAATTGGTTTCAACTCATGTGTAAGTACCAATGGCACTCAAAAGTCAAACATGACATATGCTGATATCCGTCCGCCTATTCAGACTCTAGAATCCGATCACTATATTTGCGTGCGACAGAAGGTCAACGAAACCGACAAACCTCAAGTCATTATCATCAACCTCAAGAACAACAATGAGGTCATTAAGCGTCCGATTAATGCAGACAGTGCCATCATGCATTGGACTCGAAATGTTATTGCCTTGAAAGCACAGTCGAGAACAATCCAGATCTTTGACCTTCAGGCGAAGCAGAAGCTCAAGTCCGCATTGATGAGCGAGGATGTTGTATACTGGAAATGGTTTAGCGAGACGAGCTTGGGTTTGGTAACGGACACCTCCGTCTGGCACTGGGACGTCTTCGACCCTAATCAGCCAAACCCGGTGAAGCAGTTTGACCGACTTCCCAACCTCAGTGTAAGTGGCGGTAGTCTCGTGCTTCGTTGGTATATACTCACACGCTCGTAACAGGGCTGCCAAATTATCAACTACCGAGTGAACGATGAGGACAAATGGAGTGTAGTCGTTGGTATCAGCCAGCAGCAAGGACGAGTTGTTGGCTCTATGCAATTGTACTCCCGCGAACGAGGCATCTCCCAATCTATCGAAGGTCACGCCGCAGCTTTTGCCTCAATCCGGGTTGAGGGTTCTCCTCTTGAACACAAGCTCTTCACCTTCGCCGTTCGAACACAAACGGGTGCCAAGCTGCAAATTGCAGAGATCGACCATCAAGAACCAAACCCACGCTTCCAGAAGAAGGCAGTGGAAGTATTCTTCCCTCCCGAAGCGACAAACGATTTCCCGGTTGCCATGCAGGTTTCCAAGAAATACGACATTGTCTACCTTGTTACGAAATATGGTTTCATTCACTTATATGACTTGGAGACCGGCACTTGCATCTTCATGAACCGCATCTCCAGCGAGACTATTTTCACGACAGCCCCCGACTCTGAGTCAACAGGTCTTGTTGGTGTTAACCGCAAAGGTCAAGTATTGTCGGTCAGTTTGGATGAAAGCACCATCATCCCATACCTCATGGAGAACCCGGCCATGTCAGGCCTTGCTGTTAAGCTTGCCTCCAAGGCTGGTCTACCCGGTGCCGATCACCTCTACCAACAGCAGTTTGATAATCTCCTTGCCCAAGGCAACTATTCCGAAGCAGCCAAGATCGCAGCCAACTCGCCTCGTGGCTTCCTACGTACACCAGAGACGATCAACCGCTTCAAGAATGCGCCTCAGGGTGGTCAACAAATGTCCGTCATTCTGCAGTACTTCGGTATGCTCCTCGACAAAGGCAGTCTCAACCGATACGAAAGTTTGGAGCTCGTCAGACCTGTCTTGCAGCAGAACCGGAAACATTTGTTGGAGAAGTGGATGCGCGAGAACAAGCTAGAGGCTTCAGAAGAACTCGGTGACCTTGTCCGACCCCACGACATGAGCTTGGCTCTGCAGATCTACTTGCAAGCCAACGTGCCCCACAAAGTCGTTGCTGGATTCGCTGAAACTGGCCAGTTCGAGAAGATTTTACCATACGCAAAGCAAACCGGTTACCAGCCTGACTTCACCCAACTGCTCCAACATATTGTGCGTTTGAACCCTGAGAAGGGCGCCGAATTTGCCGCGCAACTTGCCAATGAGGAGACCGGTGCTCTCGTCGACCTCGACCGTGTTGTGGACGTCTTCCTCTCTCAGAACATGATCCAGCAGGCGACTTCGTTCCTGTTGGATGCATTGAAAGACAACAAGCCCGAGCAGGGACATCTTCAAACTCGTTTGCTTGAAATGAACCTCATCAACGCTCCTCAGGTCGCGGATGCCATTCTTGGAAACGAAATGTTCACCCACTATGACAAGGCGAGAATTTCACAACTCTGTGAAAATGCAGGTCTCATTCAGCGAGCACTTGAGAACACGGAAGATCCTGCAGCGATCAAGCGCAACTTGGTCAAGACCGATAAGCTGAACCCCGAGTGGCTGATCAAGTACTTTGGCCGCCTTTCCCAAGAGCAGGCTCTTGAGGGTCTCGACGAAATGCTCAACTCCAACATCCGTCAAAACCTCCAAGCTGTTGTACAAATTGCCACCAAGTTTTCCGATCTTTTGGGCAACAACCGCCTCATTGACCTGTTCGAAAAGTACCGTACAGCAGAAGGTCTTTATTACTACTTGGGAAGCATTGTCAATCTCAGTGAAGATTCAGAGGTGCATTTCAAGTATATCGAAGCTGCAACCGCAATGGGTCAGCTGACCGAAGTTGAGCGTATTTGCCGTGAGAGCAACTACTACAACCCCGAGAAGGTGAAGAACTTCTTGAAGGAGGCAAACCTTACGGAACAGCTCCCATTGATCATTGTCTGCGACCGATTCAACTTTATTCATGACCTTGTCTTGTACCTTTACCGCAACCAGCAGTACAAGTCGATCGAGGTTTATGTTCAGCGAGTGAATCCTTCTCGCTCCCCTGCCGTAATTGGTGGTCTTTTAGACGTCGACTGCGATGAAGCCATTATCAAGAACTTGCTTGCCACGGTTGATCCTTCACAGATCCCTATCGATGAGCTTGTCCAAGAGGTGGAGTCCCGAAACCGTCTCAAGCTTTTGCTGCCATTCTTGGAGAGCACCCTAGCGACCGGAAACCAACAGCAGGCCGTGTATAATGCGCTTGCTAAGATCTACATTGATAGCAACAACAACCCCGAGAAGTTCCTCAAGGAGAACGATATGTATGACACTTTGATTGTCGGTAAATACTGCGAGAAGAGAGATCCCAATTTGGCATACATTGCATACAGCAAAGGACAAAATGATTTGGAGCTTATCAACATCACCAACGAGAACGCAATGTACCGTGCTCAGGCTCGCTACCTTTTGGACCGCGCAGATCCCGAGATCTGGGCTTTCGTCCTTAATGACAACAACATTCATCGCCGTTCTGTCGTAGATCAGGTCACAGCCACAGCTGTTCCTGAATCCACAGAGCCTGACAAAGTGTCTGTTGCAGTCAAGTCGTTCCTTGATGCTGATATGCCTGCTGAACTTATTGAACTGCTTGAAAAGATCATTTTGGAGCCATCGCCTTTCAGCGACAACAGCAGTCTCCAGAACTTGCTCATGCTTACTGCCGCCAAGGCCGACAAGAGCCGCTTGATTGACTACATTCATAAGCTCAATGAGTTCAATGCTGATGAGATTGCTCAAATGTGCATTTCTGTCGGCTTGTACGAGGAAGCTTTTGAAATTTACAAGAAAGTCAGCAACCACACTGCCGCTACTGATGTCTTGGTTGAGAACATTGTCAGTATTGATCGCGCCCAAGAGTACGCCGAACGTGTTGAGCTTCCTGAGGTTTGGAGCAAGGTTGCAAAGGCACAGTTAGACGGTTTGCGAGTTACTGATTCTATCGAGTCCTACATCCGAGCCAACGATGCTTCGAACTATAACGAAGTCATCGAGACCGCGACACATGCTGGCAAGGACGAAGATCTCGTTAAGTATTTGAGAATGGCCCGGAAGACATTGCGAGAGCCTGCTATCGATACCGCCCTCGCGTTCTCCTTTGCTCGTTTGGACCAACTTTCTGAACTTGAAGATTTCTTGCGTGCTACCAACGTTGCAGATATTGAAGCATCTGGTGACAAGGCATACGAGGAAGGCTTCCATGAAGCAGCCAAGATCTTCTATACTAGCATCTCTAACTGGGCCAAGCTTGCTACTACCCTCGTCCACCTCGAAGACTACCAAGCTGCAGTCGAATGCGCTCGCAAGGCCAACAGCGTCAAGGTCTGGAAACAAGTCAATGAGGCATGTGTCAACAAGAAGGAATTCCGCCTCGCCCAGATTTGCGGTCTCAACCTCATCGTCCACGCCGAAGAGCTCAACGACCTCGTTAAACAATATGAGCGCAACGGATACTTTGATGAGCTCATTTCTCTCCTTGAAGCCGGTTTGGGATTGGAGCGTGCTCACATGGGCATGTTCACCGAGTTGGGTATCGCTCTGTCCAAATACCATCCTGACCGTGTCATGGAGCATCTCAAGTTGTTCTGGTCTCGTATCAACATCCCTAAGATGATCCGTGCTACTGAGGAGGCCAACTTGTGGCCTGAGCTTGTGTTCCTGTACTGCCACTACGACGAATGGGACAACGCTGCTCTTGCTATGATGGAACGTGCCGCTGAAGCCTGGGAACACCATTCGTTCAAGGACATCATTGTCAAGGTTGCCAACCTCGAGATCTACTACCGTTCTCTCAACTTCTACCTACAGGAGCAGCCCTTGTTGCTCACCGATCTCCTGCAAGTTTTGACTGCCCGTATTGACGTCAGTCGTGTTGTCCGCATTTTCCAGTCATCAGACAACATCCCTCTCATCAAGCCTTTCTTGCTCAGTGTTCAGGGCCAGAACAAGCGTGCTGTCAACGATGCCATTAATGACTTGCTCATTGAGGAGGAGGATTACAAGACACTTCGTGACTCGGTGGACAACTACGACAACTACGATCCTGTAGAGTTGGCCCAGCGCTTGGAGAAGCATGACTTGGTCTTCTTCCGCCAGATCGCCGCCAACATCTACCGCAAGAACAAGCGCTGGGAGAAATCCATTGCTCTCTCCAAGCAAGACAAGCTCTTCAAGGATGCTATTGAGACCTCAGCAATGTCAGGAAAGTCGGAGGTTGTGGAGGAACTACTTCGCTACGTAAGTTTTATCTTATCTTGTTCCTTATTTTTACCTATGCTAACACACAATTTAGTTCGTCGACATTGGTAGCCGTGAATGCTACGTCGGCATGCTCTACGCATGCTACGACATTATTCGCCCAGATGTCATCTTGGAGATCTCATGGCGCCACGGCTTGAACGACTTCACTATGCCATACCTCATCAACATGATGGCTCAGCAAACGATCACCATCGAGCAACTCAAGAAGGACAACGAGGAACGCAAAGCCAAGGAGACCACTCATCAGAAGGACGAAGAGACGGGCCCCATTTTGGGATCCCGTCTGATGCTCACCCAGGGCCCACAGGCCAACGGCATTACACCCCAAGCTACTGGATACCGAGCATTTTAAGAAGCCATAACCACCCGCAACTGGCGATTATTGGACATTTTCTACTTCTTCATGTGTAATCAACCCATCATTCAATGACATTGTAATCTAGCTAGCTATGGAATAATGCCGCTCAAGTTTATTTTTTCTCTTTTACGACCGAAAGCACATTTCAAAGAGTTCTGTCACATGATGTTCTTGTCAGCAAAAAAGGAAAGAGCCCTATGTGGCAGGAACCGGGGGGTTGGGGTTTGTCTCTTTCTTCATTTTTTCTCTTGGTCAATTTTATTCTGCTCTGTTATTTCTCTTTCTGCCTTGTATTTTGATACGCATACACTTAGGTTTCGATATTCTACTTGTTTCTCTTACAGTTTTGGTATCCCTCGTTCAGTGTAACACCAAACAGCAACTTAGGTCGGGTTGAGACATCCAACGAATCTGCTATTCAGGATGCATTGCCTACGTGGCATTGCCTGTCCTGACGGAAATCTGTGCTACTCGACAACTGATGTTTCCTGCTTGAGGAACCTCAGCCTTGCCCCTCAGGGGCCTGGCGGATTTGTAGGAATTTAACCATCTCGGTCCTTTGTAATTTCAAAAGTTCTCTCGCATCATCCATATATCTGCCCTTGAGTCTCTTTTCAGCATCTCTCGATTTTCTAACACGACGACAGAAGCAGCCATGTCAGCCAACACTCCAGTTGAATCGTCTTGTTGGGAGGAAGCGATCCTCAAACTCAAATCCAAACACCCCAGGTCATACAAACACCTCGAAGACATACGTGCGACGCATCCTCAGTCATCGAATCCCGAAGGCCTAACAGACGAGTTGCTTCCAATCATCGATGCAAAGATAAGTGTAGTCAACAATCCCGAGTTACCATTGCCTTCGAGTATTCGCAGTGACAACACCAAAGCGAGGATTCAGAGGGCATTGGACATAATCTGGAAATCTGTCCAGGTTTGTAAGAGTGTGGGTGATTTGGCGGCAGACATTGATCCTTTGCATGCCGGGGTAGCTTGGATAGGCGTGAGCATCGTATTGCAGGTAAGTGCACGTTTAGGCGATGTGTATCACAAAAACATGAGGAGCTAAAGGATGTTTTTGTCTTTTAGGTAGCGTTAAATGGAGCCGAGCAGAACACGGCTGCCCTCGAAGGGTTGGCAGAGATTTCTCCGATAGTAGCTCAGTATACAAAGATCGAGGAGCTTTATATCAAGCACAGGAATGACACCAAGTTAGACAATGCATTCAAAACATGCTTGATTGACTTGTATGTAGCTATTCTGCGGTATCAGCTGTCCATAGCACATCATTTTCAGCGGAACAAATTAGGCAAGTTCTCGATTCGTGTTTCAAGTCCATTTTTGATCCCTCTAACATGACTTGGTCTCTTAAAGCACAATATGCGAGGGCTCTACCAAAGATTGACGATTGGGTTGCACTGCTCCAAGCTATCACGTCGAAGGACGCAGAATGCAGAAAATTTACCGAAATTCTCAATTATGAGAACCAAGTTCAACGATATACTGAGCTAGAGACCGCTTTGGATAAGCTGAAAACTGATATGGTTACAATTAATCTTCATACCAGTGAGGTACAGGAGCAGCGCCAGATGCTAAATGAACTTAAGAAACAGAGAGGTAAGTTCCTAAAATCATTCAACAGGTGTAAAAAATTATCTGTTGAAAATCCGGGAATAAAACAATCCGAGGGATTCTAAGAGCAGCAAGTTCCAGATGGGCTCTGAATCAGCCCTGTTGAAAACCTCATTCGACATCTCCCATGGAGGTATCTACTACTTGCAATGGCGGCCCTTTCGATTGCAATTGCAAACCAAAAAGCCCCAAGGCAAAAGGGGTTCATTGGGCTCCCGAGGCAATCTTCCCCAACCCATTATCAATATACCCCAAAACCGCCTTCGCAAACCCATCCTCATCCGGCATCCCCGTAACATCAACCTGCCAATTCAACGTAATAACCATATCCCCACCCTTCATAGTGACAACCTGAAAATTCAACGGCGATCCAAGGACATTAGCAGGCTGAGAGAAAAACGTCCTCTCAATGGCCCATGACTGCGATGTCGTTGATTCGGCAGTATTCGTGTTAGATAGCGTTGGATCAAAAACGCCTATATTACTGATCTCATAGGACGAGTCACGCTTCTTGCCCAATTGGCCGAGGAACCATGACCGGAAATTGCTGAGATATTTTAACAGGCCGATGGGTTGATCGTCCAGCGTGCCAGCGACTGCCGCTAGTCGAGCCGTTGTTCCGCGTACAGCGTCCCAGAAAGTCACATCATATTTCTCCGAGTTGGGATTGGGCGTAATTCTGGATGCTGTCTCGTACGCTCCGGATACAAAGTTCCCCATCGTCATTCCATCTGCGTATGCCGGTATATTTGGTCGCAGATCAACGACGATCTGGCCTAAAAACTCGTTTGCGGTTTCGGGTGGTAGAAGGTCGCTTAACGCATGGACGATCAAGCGATTCAGCAGACCCGTTAGTTTTGATTGGTGGGATCTGCAGACTTCCAACACCTTTGAGAGGAGATCGTGTTTGACGATCAGGATTTGAGAAGCGGTACGGAAATTGTCCTTGTCGTAACGTGTAATCTCGCCCGTATATGCTCGGTCGATTGATAATTGATTGGCAGCAGCGTGTATCCTTAACAAACGACATACGATACTCGGCATATACTGTGCAAGGACAGGAGCGAGGAGAAATGACCATGATACTTTGAGCCTGCATGCTTCGTCGAGTGGTAATGGGAGTGGTGAAGAAGGAGGTTCGTAAATCAGACTTTGGTCGGACTCGTCTGCAGTCTGAGTCTGGAGACCTTGCAAAAATGTCCTGTGAAAGGCTAATGCAGATTTTGCATCGCCGTGAGTGTGAGAGTAGGCGTAAATAATGTATACTCGTTTCTGTGTGCTATCTGCTTGATCTGGTAGTGGCAGCACCACAATTTTCCATGGTGGAATACGCTCAGAATCTAACCATGGTTGATCATGGGTCTCAAGAACAACTTTTCTGAATAACTCAAGTTCGTCGCCCTCTGATTTGTAGGTATCAAATTCCGGATCGATGATTTGTATATGATTCTGAAGATCTAGTTTGGCTGGTCGGGTGAACACCGGAGACTCGCCATGGAGTCCTTCTATAGTCGCGCTGAGAAATGAATGAGTCTTGATACACGATTTCACAGCAGGGATGTAGGAGGAAATGCTGTGAGTGTCGAATGCAACGTCCTTGGGTACGGTGTACAGGCCTGCTATGATCAGGGCTCGGTACCAGTCAAGCGCATGACGCACAGTGAAACGTTTTTCGATTTTGCCTTATACAAGTTAGCCATGCGTCTGACAAGCATGGGAGATTGTGCTTACTGGCAGGGCGAAGTTTCGTAGAGGGCTCTGGAGTAGACATGATTGCGTTTGTCGTCTAGACTCTTGTCTACCCTCAGGGCTTCGATCTGTTTATGTACTTGATAATAACAACGTGTCAGCCTAGAGTATAACCGTCTAATTCATCTTACAGAGAAGAAGCTATTCATATCGTAGTAGGAGAGGTTGAAACAAGCCATAAGTCATTAGGGCTGAGGTGCGATTGTGACATTTCCAATTGGTCAATTCCGTTCACTGGATACGCCCCACCTGTGTGCGACTATATTAATACCGATTGGCCAATTAGTCTCCATATCTTCTATCTTTGGCTTAGCGCCAGGGGACAGCCAAAAATAGCATAGCTTATCTTATCTCCTCCAACATCTCTAAACAATGCCAGCAACATCTTTCCTCGAAGAGTACAGCAACAAGTCATGTCACAATGTCCCCGCGGTCCAGCACAGAGGGCCAGCCCAACAATCCCAATGCATCTCTAAAACCCTGGTCCACCGGCCGCGTGCTCAGCCCCGCTCAAAGAGAACGCAAACGTCTCATGAATCGGGCCTCTCAATCCCGGCGACGCAAGAATCTAAAGAATACATTAAAAACGGTTGAAGCCCGCTTATTCCAGATTGAGCGGCGGTGTTTAGCGTACTTGCCTCCATCTACTAGCGGGGAGTATACATTCAATGACTGCATAGCTGCCACTGCCAATGCCAGCGCAGATGAGAGCACCACTCTGCGCGATCTGCTGAACGATTTACTCGGCAGTATATATCACATCAACCCTGCCCAAGTCTGCGCAAATGAGCAGTTTAATCAAGACGCCGTGATCCGCGGCGTTATCTTGGGGTGGGATGATGTCGTTCAAAAACAGGCATTTGTCTGCCCCATATGGAATATTTTGAGGCGTGTGGATGCGTTGTTGATGATGCATGCTAGTGTGCCTACGAGACTCGCTTTGCTGAGGGGGATACATATGATGCTTTTGGTGTGTATCTATTACCATTTGCTTAAATAATATGCAACATGCTGACTGTAGCAGGGTAGGAGATTGTCTGATAAGCCGCCTCCTCTTCCGCAATGGTTCAAACCAAGGTACATCCCTCTTACTCATCTTCTTAAAAATCTTCTACGATAGATTACTGACGTATACACAGAAAATATCATTCCTACAGCTCCGAAAACATAGTAAACGACTACTTCGCCTGGTAGCCCCTCCCTCTCCCCCTTTCTCATCCCCCATTCTAACGTATACATACATAATCAAGGCCACGATTCCGCCAAAAACTAATAGCATCCAACAATCCCCCCTTAACAAACCGTTTCTGGTTCTATTTCACGCGCAACGTCCAATTCGAATGCGACGACCTCTCACCCGCACATACAATAGACATTGACCCGGACACCGGAAAATATAGATTGACGATGATATTTAGGAATGTGACTGATGAGATCGAGAGGTATACGATGGGGAGGGAGTTTTTTGAGGAGTATCCGGAGTGTTTTGAGGATGTTTATGCGTGTGGATCGGAGGATGGATGATGGATGTATGTTATTGTAAGGATATGAAATGTCTAATGTCTAGTGTCTAATGTTTAATGATAGATGATTATATGATCAATTTGCAGGAAATTAACTTTTCATTACCATAAATAACAGGATCTAACATGACATCAAACATAGAAACTAAATTCCTAGTTTTCACCCTTGTTCATCAAAATGTCAGAGTATGAAATTAATGATGGAACAAACGAGTACTCTGCTCAACGAAAGTAATCCCCAACTTCTCCGCCGTATCAAAAACAGGTCCATCGTTCTGACTTCCGCTAGGAGCAGCAATATACTTGGCACCCGAGCGAGCAGCACGGAACACATTATCAATAAACGGGAAGAACGCATCCGACGAAACAGCCACGTTGGTCAATTGCTGCAACCAGGCCTCTCTTTCCTCAGCGGTGAAGGGAGCGGGGACTTCCTCAAACACGCGCTCGTATTCGGCCTTTTCAACCTCATTGCGAGGAGGAACCTGACCTGATGTGAGCATGTCGATGGCATTGCTCTTGTCGGCGCGCTTGACGCCTGCTTTCCATTTGATGTTGAGTGTGCGCTCGTGGAAGCGCATCCACCAGTTATCGGCCTTGTCGCCGGCGAGACGGGTGCAGTGGATACGGCTCTGTTGACCGGCACCGAGACCGATGACCTGTCCATTCAGAGCGTAGCAGACGGAGTTGGATTGTGTGTATTTGAGTGCGATGGTGGCGACGGTCAAGTCGCGGAGAGCAGATTCGGAGAGGCTCTTGGTGTCCTTGGGTGTGATGATGCTGCTGAATGTCTTGGGGGTGACGGTAAAATCGTTGCGGCCTTGCTCGAGCTGGACGCCGTACAAGGTACGAGTCTCGGTGGAGGGAGGGGTGTAAGTCTCGTCGATCTGGAGGACGAGGTACTTTCCTCCCTTCTTTTTCTTCAAGATCTCGAGGGCCTCGGGCTCGTAGTCGGGGGCAATGACACCATCGGAGACTTCGCGAGAGATGATCTTTGCAGTGGGGACATCGACCTTGTCGCTGAGGGCGATGATGTCTCCGAAGCTGGACATGCGGTCAGCGCCACGGGCACGAGCGTATGCCTGAGCAAGAGCAGAGGATTCAATGCCGGCAATATCATCGACAAAGTAGACTTTGCGCTCCTTCTCGTTGAGAGGGACACCAATGGCAGCACCAGCGGGAGAAACGTGCTTGAAGCTGGCGGCAGCAGGAAGACCGAGAGACTGCTTCAATTCCTTGACAAGCGGCCAGGCGTTGAGAGAGTCAAGAAGGTTGACGTATCCAGGAGAACCACCGAGCACCTTGAACGGGAGCTTGCCTCCAGTGACGTAGGCGGCAGCTGGCTTCTGGTGTGGGTTGGTACCGTAACGGAGAGACAAGTGCTGCACACCCTCACCAGCATACTGCTTACGGAAGTACGCCGAGATGGCAGCATCATAATCCGCAGTATGCTCAAAGGCCTTGAGAGCATAAATCTTACGAGTCTGCTCCGAGATCTCGCCAGCCTCAAGCTCCTTGAGGAATTCAGGGTAATCCTTCGGGTCGGACAGAATAGTGACTCGAGCATGGTTCTTAGCAGCAGCACGGAGAAGAGTAACGCCACCAATATCGACTTCTTCAACGGCCTCGGCGATGGTCACATTAGGCTTTGCGACGGTGTCCTTGAAGGGGTACAGGTTGCAGACGACGAAGTCGACTTTGTTGATTTTTTGTTCGGCGAGATCCCTCTCGTCGGATTCGATGTTGCGGGCGAGAATGCCTCCATGGACGGCGGGGTGGAGGGTCTTGACGCGGCCGCCGAGCATTTCGGGGGCGTTGGTGATGGCGGAGACGTCCCTTCGATCGTCAGTGTATACTATTCATCTCTAGTGTGATTGAATGGACTCACTCGACAGGGAAGCCAGCTTGCCGAATCATCTTGGCCGTGCCGCCGGACGCGAGTATGCGGACATTCTGCTGGGCAAGACCTTTGGCCAGGTCGAGGAGACCGGTCTTGTCGTAGACAGACAAAATAGCTGTGACAGTCAGTAAGTTCTTCAAAGCGTGTCGTGCAGCAATTGACTGGATGACGACACAGGACAGTAGAAACAAGCACACAACTTGCAATCAATTAAAAATGAAAAAGAAATACATACCTGATTTCTGAGCCATATTTACTTCCTCTCTTCAATATCTCAAAGAACAATTGATTGAGAAAGCAGCAATTGACATCCAACTCAAACTTTTTACATCATCCCACTTTCTCCTAGCAGCCTTAGGCTCCGATCTCGTCGCCTTCCCCGCCCCATCCCCAATCCGGCCTAGCCGTCTATTACGGTCACATGACCGGTAATTCCCGCGGACATTAAAACGAACCAAGATTTTCCCTTTCCTCTTCCTTTTCTTTTTCTTTCCACATGAACAACGCAAAACAATCAACGTTCTCTCTAAAAGCATTCTTGCGAGTACACCGCTCCCTCTGGGGGGTGCGTACCATGAAGTATAGAAATCGTCTATGGGAATGGAGAAGAATTTTTCTTTTTTAGAATTCAGTGTTGGTCTTGGGTGCAGTGTCTTCCAGTTTTTATGGGAGGGATTGCAATGATCGGCTCTACACCTCAATTATATTACTATGCGTTGTGTTAATCTCGTCAAATGTGTGGTATTCCCCTCAATGATAGTTGATTTATGCAATATACTTATTACTATTTGGTAAATACCTGGTCTATCTTCCCTCGTCCGGTATTCTGCAAACCGCGTTCCACGAGACCCCGGTTAAGAATGAACTTTTTTGTGTGTGATCGCAGCTGCAAGAATCATCTCAACTTGATCGTCATTAAAAACATAGGAATGAAAATAAAAAGGTGCAAAAGGCAGATCCGAAGAAGGGTCTGTGTCTGTCCAGATCTCTGGCTTATTCCTCATCTCTTTTCCGATAATTGACCATTGCCACCATCCAAAGTAAGTTGGCGTCCTATATTCCCAAAACACACACAGGCGCTATAAAATACGCTGGCGAGCCAGACGGCCACCGCAGTGGCGTCCTGCGATATGCCGCCTTCAACGTCATATTCGAGGCGCCAGTTGCGGAGACCTAGGCCGACTGATGTTGAGGAGGACGGAATCAATTCTGGGTGAAGGCCGAGGGTGATTCCCATGCCGGCGATTGCGACGACGGTGGAGAGCCAGAAGCCGGTGCGGGTGCGGTCGATGAGATACCAGAGAAAGGGGTTCACAAGGGCGAGAGTGAGAGATTCTTGGGTGGTTGATTCCCATGGGAGCCGGCGCTACGGCTGTCAGTACAAACATCACTCCAAGCGATCGATGAAAGATGGGAAACATACCATAGCAAAAGCAATACCAACAAAAGCACCAATACTGCGAATCGCGAGAGTCCTATTACTCTGTTTATTCTCCACAGCCTTGCTCTGACCCGCGGCGCCGCCAGTATCACTCAAATTATCCAGCCAAGGCAAAACAAACGCGAATGCCACACCCGCAATGCCCCAAACGAACAGATAAACATACGAGTTCCGATCGACGTACTCCAATTTCACAGGCGTAATCCAATTATTCTCATGTAGATGTGCTATGATAGTGCCGTAGGTAACACCGCAAACGAAAAGCATCGACGTCTTCAGCACAAGCGGGGCATAATACGCACTCCCCGTTCGGGGAACGTGTCGTCGAACCTGTGCTTGCCCATCTATCGAGAATCGTCTACCATTCTGGAAATCGCTGCGAGGCTCAACCGGTGTATGC
Organism: Talaromyces verruculosus; assembly: GCA_001305275.1. Taxonomy (NCBI): domain Eukaryota; kingdom Fungi; phylum Ascomycota; class Eurotiomycetes; order Eurotiales; family Trichocomaceae; genus Talaromyces; species Talaromyces verruculosus. The sequence continues at coordinate 191,974 of LHCL01000032.1, forward strand.
GCTTGAGTATCCCAGGGACTGTCCTCTTCGCGCGAGTCCTCGAATGCCGTGGGTTGGAAGATGCCCAGTAGCGTTGACGAGGTCAGGTTGAGTAGGGAACCGGAGCGTTTGTTTGCGAGGTCACTGTTCTTGGGATCGAGGAAGTCCATGCCTTCGGTGATTTGCTGTTCGCCGGAGGGTGTGGATGGTGTCGAGGAGTCGGCGGAGGGAAGTTCAAAGGGTCGTCGGGGCGTGGGCCGGAGAATACGCGGAGAGTCGGTCATGTTGGCTTTTGTACATGAAATGCAATCAAATGTCTCGTGATGCGTAGCGATGTCGTTGAAGGTGTCGAAAAACAAACTCAGATATTATCCACCCGGTGTAAGTCCGGTGCAAGAGCTCGTTAACTGAGCTGCCTGAAAAAAAGGCGAGCCGGTTCCACTCTTCGGCGGTTTCGGGTTGAATACGAAGCTCAACAAGTCAACAAATGTGGGTGAGTGTGGAGTTGATGATGATGAAAGAGACTTGTAGACTGAAAGTAGTCCGTAGTATGGATAGTAAAGGATTTGAGGTACGGATGAGCGAAGAGCGAAGTAACAGTGAGCACCGAATCCTTTCGGATGTTACGGACGGACGATCAGTCAATAATAATCAGTCGATGGGTGTTCGATAGTCCGTACGTAAATAATCGAGTGGGTAAATAAAGAGATAAGGGGGTGTTCCCTGTCTGAGAGCGAAATCAGTTGAATTCACATGCAAATCAACGAAAGTGAAGAATGTACCTTCGGGGAACATCTGACTGGCCTGAGTTTTCAAGTCCGTTCGGGGCTACCCCAGCAAATATTCAGCCAATTGCAGTCGGCGTATTACCGTCTGATGGATCTCATTTTGGGTATGATATGCAGTAACTATGTATCATGCATACTACCTGTCTATTCTCATACCTAGCTAGCATGGTGTGTGGTGGTACATGCAGTGTCCAGATCAATCATCTGCTTATGCCATGTAACGCGCTTCGCAGAGTTCAACACAAGACCAAAATTAGATAGAAATCTAGAGTACATTCTCCAGAATCTGTATGGATGACTCCCACAAGAAGATTGAAACAGCTTTTACCAGTGTTGTACAGACATGAAACAGGCAAATGGACATACACCGAACAACCACCAACACAACATACCGAAGCCAGGGAATAATGTAAAAGAAAAATGCAAATTAGACAAACATGATAGAATAAAAAAAGACAAGATTATTGATCTTCCATAACCTCATCCTCATCTGCCCGCTGCTCGCCATTCCCGTTGGCCTCGTCTTCCGTGTCATCAGAGTAATCTGACAACGGATACTCCTGCGGAGACCAAGCCTCATTATGAACGCTTCCCTCTTCGCGTACATTCTTCTCTACAATGGACTCTTCAATATCTCGACTAGACGACGCGATTGCTTTTCCAGGCTCAGCCGCATACTCCATTGGAGAGCTCGCGTTGTCGTCTTCCGAGTCATCAGAGTAATCCGACAACGGATACTCCTGTGGAGACCAATAATCATTATGGACGCTTCCCTCTTCACGTACATCCTTCTCTACAAAGGACTCCTCAATATCTCGATTAGACGACACGATTGCTTTTCCAGATTCGCCCTTTTCAATCACATTAGCCGTCAGATTCCCGGGAACTTCATCCTTTGGCGCAATAGGTTTTTGCGGCCTTGAAGGTGTCGACGTGCTTGGAGCGGGCTTGCGGCGTGGAGGCCGGGGTCGAGAGCGGGCCGAGCGAGAAGAATCGGCTCCCAGAAGCGCAGTACGATTCTGGAACGCCTTTTGACGCTCTTCTCTGGCCTTCTTTCGGTCTTTGCTGGGTCCGTTGATCTTCTCCCAGTCCCAACGGTCCAATCTTCTGATCGCTTTGCGAGTCACCGACAGATAATAGTGTGCGGTTTCGCCGAAATCCTCGTAATCAGTAGAGCCATTCATCAATTGTGCAATCTCGGGAGGTATATCATCGCCATCCAAGGAAGCTCTGGGCTCTGGCAAATGCGGTAAAAGGCGCATCCAGCCATTGAAAGTAGGCTCGTTCTCGCGACGAGCCCGAAGAACTTTGTAGGCTTCAGTCTTTCGTTGAGCTAGTAGATATTCTATACGATGGCGACGGTTTTGTTCGACAGCTAGCTGGTGCTGTGTCAATGGGCGTGGCCGTCGACTTGAGTGGCTATGGTGTGGAGTTATGTGGTCGGCAGCGTATTGATTGAGAATAGGATGGCCGGATCCTGGTGGTGCCGGAGATGCTGCATCAGTAGGGTCCATCCTCGTTTTCAGCACGAGACGTTGACCGGTCGCTCGGCTAACCGATGAATCGCGCGGTTTCTTGCTCTTAAGACGGGCAGAGGATCCGGGTGTAGACCAATCCTCCTCTTCATCATTCATCACAAGTCGACGAGCCGATGGATGCAGCGGAGTCGAGTTGGCCGAAAGCAAATCATCATCAAGACCGGAATCTTGCTTCTTCACACGCTTTGTGATTCTCGGAAGAGGCTCATCTTCCTCTAGAATACGTTTTCGTTCTCGTTGTTTCTCTTCTCCGTATCGAAGTTCTTCGGGAGTATCTCGATTCTCTTCTTCCGCTTGTTCTTCCGTCAAGATCTCGAATGCCGGCACCTTAATCGGCAGGCCACCGGTCCCTTCACCCTCTAGACCTGCTCCAAAAGGATTGTTCAAAGCATCTTCTCGAGTGAAATCGCTCTCGAGATACCACCACATCAGCCATAGAAAAGCTCGAGCTCGGCTTTTGCTGCTAAGTGTACTCCGCATAACCAGATCAAAAAAGTCGCGAGGTTGGAAGAAATGAATCTCCGAAATCTTGGGCGCATATTGCGCGAGCAGGAAAATGAGATGGACCGGGTTGGTGCGAGGTTTGCGCGACTCTCGAACTTTTTCCATGGTTGGTGGCTGATCGATGTCTTCGGAAGCGCCCTTCAAGATTGACTTTAGACGCGGAGCATCCTGTAATTGTTTGTATGCATTGGGGTCCTGATCCGCCTGGAGGGATGGGATGGAATGGTAGGTTCTCAGCTGCGCGCGCATTTCGGGGAAGACTGTAGACAAATAATCAGTATTTTTCACCTCATACATAGAAAGATCACGTACAATTGAGGGTGGTATTCATTCGACCAAAATTGACCAAAAGACAGACCATTGCCATGCTAATAGCCGCCTTTTTATCACTCTGCAGCTTATCCTTGAGAATCTTACTCGTCTTGCTGCTCCTCGCCATACAGTCGATGTACACATCGGCGAAGTCGAGATTCTTGGCTCCATCCGAGTATCGAGTAAAGACGGGCGTCTTATCCTCAAAGACAAGCTTGAGGAACTGGTACTGAATATCCTTGCGCCAAAGTGGTATGCCGTCATCTTTCTTTAGATGTTTGATTTTGTTGCCTGAATAGACAGATCCGATTGTTCCATTGGCCTGGCGTCGAGTGCCGACGGTCGCGCTGACTGTGTTGTTGGTTGCTGTCTGGTCGTCGCCAGCTTCGGAGGCAGCGAAGGAATTGTCCACGGTTGCTGTCTCGACGTCCGCCATTTTGTCGCGATTTTCTATGATAGCGCGGCGCGCGAGTTTGATATAAATGATAGAGTTGTGATGTAGAGAATCACGATCGAGGGTGGTGTGCTCAGAAAAAGAGCTTCGAAAGAACGGTCCTGTACAGGGGCGGCAAGCTCTGGTGACTTGGTGAGTCGGTCAAGATGGGCTGGACTAAATGAATGATAGCATCAAAGCCTAGAGACGCGAATTAAGTAGTGTGCATCGTGTTCGTACCGGGATGAAGTCGAGGTAGACTAAGAAGGAAAATAATGGAAGGCGGGAGAGAAGGATTGTCAAGAGTCGGGGATGAAAGTTGCAAGAAGAGTTCCGTGTCAGTCGTCGTTCCTTGTCAAATCCAAAGTCTAGCCGCACCTGCAGCTTTGAGCTCTTTGATGAAACACTTCTCTATAAACCACTTTCGATTACTTTTAAATTATTCCATGCTAAAAATATGAAAATGGTTTGCATGTTTATGCTGTTTAATGTTGATTGTTATTTCTAGCACACTCCATGCAATTTAAAAATGACACTATCTATTCAACGGAGCTATCGGCCTCACTGCCTACCATACGAATATCCTCGATTTTGCTTCAAGAAGGCGCCGGAACAACAGACCAAGTCTCAGCCTTGAATTTGAGCTCGTTTCGAGTCCTCATCACCTCTGGATCGACATAAACCTTCATATCTATCGATTCCTTGCCCACGTTAAAGACTCGAAATATGACATAGATGTAATTTAGTTGTTCGTATCCGGAATCGCCGTTGGAGTATGTTTGCATCTAGCATCATAGTCAGCAATCAGACACCAAGAAAAGACAGAGGGAGGAATTGTTGCAAATTACCCGTGCATATTGGTGTTTACTCATGTAAAATGCACTGTCACAATCCCCTGTGGTTGCCTTTACTTCCAGAAAATACCGCGGTCGTCTGCCGAGCCATGGTGAAGCAGCCAAGTAACCTTTGTCCACAAGTAAATTAGTCAGGATTCCATCACTGTCGTGATAAGTAATATCTGCAGTTTCTCGTCCAACCCAAGGCGTGAGGTCGGCATATTCGTCGTGAATACTGACATAGTGACGGATTGTGCTTTGCCAGTTGTCGCGGGAGAAACCTGGTAGGACTGGAGTCAAGCGAGATAAAATCTCAAAAACCTAGGAGCTCGTATTAACTTCATGTTCTTGGGGTTGGGGATAGCCCCGGCAATACTCACGAATAATTCCCCAGCCGCACCAATCTTCTTGTCTCGCTCAATCTTTTCTGATGAACGGAGGCCGAAATATTCTCCGGGGTTGTCGGTATCTGCTTCGGTAGGGAGACTATCAAAGAGGGCTGCCATATCGAACGTTCCTCGACTAGGGAATACGGCTCTTCTTGCAAAGATAACAGCACTACGTAGGATCCGCAGATACTCATAGTCCACTACGACTGGATCTGCAATTTCGGGTGACAATGAGATCCGAACGCTTGCAGCCCCCTGTCGCGGAGTGTATGTGATTGGATTCACTATTGGAGAAGCAGAGCGATGAGCTGCTCTTGCAGATGTGACTCTATTATCTTCTGCGTCATCCGCATCTGATGTGTCGACTGGCCGAGTGGGTGGAACTGTATGCTGCGTGTTGTCTTGGACCAAAGTATCCATTTCCCAGTCACTATCGTCGTGAGACCCTTGGGGTATATGCTCCTCGTCAGGTCCTGGGGGTGCAGGAGTTTTATCATCTGGCTGAACCATCATCGAGTCGTCCGGTATGTCGATTGAAACAATTCCACTTCGATCCAGAGTTGTTGATATATACTTCGGTTGAGCATGTATCACTGACTGCATAGCGTGGACAGCTTTGTCGTTGAAATCCTCGCATATCCCTGTCGATGGATCTGTCATAATCCACTCCAAAAGCGCCTCATGTATTCTGTCAAGGAAACATTGATACTGCAGATCCTCATCTTGTGGTACGTAGATTCGGAGCCCATCTTCGTGGTCCTGAAGATGTATCTCGCTTTTGCTCAACTCAACTATGATAATCTTATTATCTTGGCTGAGATGAAGCTGTGATGTTATACCATCTGTCTCGTAAACTTTGATCTTCTTGAGTTCGTCATAGAAGAGTTGTTCGCCATTCCGGGCTCGAGGGCTTCGGAAGTGTACTGCGATGCTACGATATGTAAGGTGAGTATCGCCTCTTCTTGATAGTCTATCGTGGCAAACTTACCGGAGTAATCCATGTGCTTTTAAAGCTATATCTCGATCAGACGACATTAAGTGTTTGCTAGAATCATCATTGCCCAAAGCAGTTATCTCTTTGACAGAACGTGACAGATAGCGATTCTCCAAATCCATCCATCGCAGAAAGGGTTCCAGTCGATGTATTTCATTAACATTGAAGTCCAATCTCTTGGCCCTGTCGGAGAATAACTTTAAAAGAGGCTCGCGATCTGCTATCACGAAATCCGTCTTCGAAGAGCGCAACTCAACAAAATCGCCGTTGTTGGGATTTCTGATTGGAAACACATTTCCGTTTAAGACTTGGCTGGAATTTGGGTGATCTTGGTCGCTTTGAAGAAAAGCGTTAACTTGCCAAATTGTCTCCTTGATCTCTTCGACGGACGTTCCTTCATCCTTCCCTTGTTCGATCAACTTGTCCACTACCATTTCGAGTGTCAACGTGGGAACTTCCAGAAAGTCGACGAAGAAGACAAACAAATCTTCATATAGATTACTGATATTTCTCATTCCTTTGATCTCGGTCGTGACAGACCATAGACAGTCACGGGGCGAATACCAGTACTTAGGGTTAGCTTCATTATTATTAACATGGTATACAAGCCCGCAACGTTCCATATAATCTCTAATAAACGTAAGCCGCAAAATCACATGAAAGAAATCGACGAAAAGGATTCTTACCGGATGTGATTCCTCTCAGTGTCAGTCATTTGCGGTATCATATCCTGTAAATTTCGATAAGCCCTATAGATATCGTTGAAACAGGATGAAGGTTCGTCCGACTCTGCCAACTCAACCAATTCATCCCCAAAGTCAAGCGGGCCAACGTTCGGCACTTCGAGAATTCCATGAAATAAAGACTTCAGGGGTACAATGTCCGCAACGTTCTCATAGTGCCACTTGAGACATGTCCAGTATGACATAGGAGTAGGCGCGTCCCATCGACAGTCTTCGTAATAACACCAATCTGGCTCTATGTTGCCAAATGCTGGGGCGTAAGTCAAGAATGACATAAAGGCCTTCCTATATCCATAGAGTTAGAGTTGTCTATTGAGGGTTGATCCTAGGACCAAGAGACGTACTTGATTAGGTCACGACAAGCTTCTTGGTCAACAGACTCACGGTATCGAGCTTCAATTCGACCATATAGATCATACACTCTAGTCTCCCTTGTAAGCTTCGAAGCATCTTCGTTCGCAGACTTAATATATCGAAGTATGTCAAGAAAAAACTCGACTTCTGATTTAGGGAATCCAAAACTCAGCTTCTTAGCCAGCGCCTGCAGTTCGGAAAACTTTGTGTCATTATCGCGTAAAGAAGCTTCTATATGTAGCCAAGGAAAGAATTCCTCATCTTCGAAGAATCTTCTAGCTTCTTGATGCGCAGCTATAGGCAGATATGTCTTTCCAAGTGGATGTTTGCGACCGCTCTCACAAAGTACCTCAAGCTTCAACAATTCCTCTATCAAGTTTGGATGTTTGATGATAGTCTGGTTGTCTGTCTGCCTCCAATTCTCGAGAAGGAATCCCAAGAACTTCTTGGGGCGATGTTTGGATACATAGAGGCATTCTTTGCTCAAATGGTAGGGATCATTCAACGCCTCTCCTTTAGTAAAGAGTGGGATGAAGTCGTATATGCCTAATGTATCTCTTAGCCATATTTCCCAACTTTGACGTTCACCTTCTGGCTGTTTTGGTGGATCCTCCATGTATTCATGATGAATGAATGATACGTCGAGCCCAGGTGCAGCGTCGTTGGAGTCCGTGTCGGTGTTAACAATACGGAAAAGCTCTTTCGCGCCATAGGACTTGTCGTCGACAAAGTATACTGGATGAGTTGCATCTGATCGCTTGCATCGGTGTTCTTGATCTAGTATGTGCATGCGAGAATAGTTCATATTGTCCTTCTTATGGGCAAGGTGAGTTGTAAGATAGAGGAAATTCAGGTGGCTTCGAGAGGTAGCCAGGTCTCTAACACTGAAAGAAGAGTAATGATATTTGTCGAAAATCAGCTTTCTGATATCCATGATATTGGCATTCTTGACACCAAGGGCGTCAAAAAGTTCTTTCCTTTGAGTTGTCTTCTCCGCTCTGGAATGTACCAATTTCAGGCCCAAATCTGTTGGTATGGGGTACTTGTTGTGAGCCTGGGAGTAACATATCGTTGTATATTTGGCTGAAACCCACTCTCCCCCTATCAACGGAATCAAATTAAGCCTTTCAATAGCTGTTCGGTAGGTTGGCAACATGGACATCAAACAGTCCGCAAGGCGAGCATGCCATTCTTCATCGGTATAGATGGATTTGACTTTGGACGAGTGATTATCGAGATCCCATTTAAGCTTGTTAAGAAATTCGCTTTTTGACATAGTTCGCCGACCATATTCTATGAGTCTGTTTAGATCGGCGTACGAGTATTCGGCTGCCAGATATTGCTCCGGAACCGAGTCGGGTAATAATGGATTGTCGGTATGATCCAACATTTTGTAATCGAGGCGTCTCATGGCCTCGATGGGACGTAAGTTACTGTGGCTTCGTGTCCATAGCACTGGCGTTCCCTCCAGCTCAGACTCAATCTTTTTGAGTAGGGAACTCCAAAATTTATCCCAAGGGTAGTCATCCTTCTGGGGCAAATACCGCATCCAGGTATAACGAAGGGCCGGATGCTCGCAGAACTGCGACACAGCTTTGACAAAGGTTTCTGCAATTCCATCGAGGAGACCAATGTTTCGAGCGGAGGACCTCACAATATCTTGTCTGCTGGCATCTGTAACAAAGTCTGTCTGGATGAGGAACTAAAATAGAGAACCCTTCATTAGAGAAGTTATATGATAGGCACTGGAGTAGATCACTCAACTGAAAACCCCATTTCCCTGATCGGTAGAAAAGCAAATGCTTGTTGTGGCTTTATAATCGGTCTGTCATGGTCATCCAGGGGAAAAGCCAGAACAACCTCGGCCGTTTGAAAAGCTCTTCGGGAAATCTCATCCGGAGTATAATTTCGATTCTCGCTTTTAGGAAGACCCTTTGCGATGTGTTTCGTCAAATGATATTTCTTTGAGTGTGTCTCGATTTCATCATTCTTTGATACCTCGGTTTCAAGCTCTACCCGATTTTCTGACTGATGCTCGATCGAGTATCTTGTAAATATAGTCTGTTCATCGTTTTCGTCGTACATAGCAACATCTATTCTTCTCAGATTCTTCATGAAAAGGAGAAACGTTGACTCTATCTCTTGAAACTGTAACCGAGTCGTCTCCATGGCATCGTCCAACATTGAGTCGTGGAGAAAGAGAGTGATGCGAGTCAAAGGTCCGGCAGTAGCATCATCATCATCGCTATCGCTTTCCACATCTTGCCAGACCGGAGATATCATTCCCATCCCAGAGTCACCCTTCTTATGCTGGAAATAAAAAGAAAAGTCTCCAGACTGAATAAGGACCTTCCATGCCACCATGAAAACAGATTTGAACCCAATGCCTTTCTCTCCAATGTATCCTTGGGCTCCGGACTTGGAACTCTTGCCAACGTTGCAGATGGCGACTAAGTTCTCGTGCGTGAACCCATCTTCGTTACACTCTACAACAATCCGGTGGATATAGACGTGAAAAGACACATAAGGATCCGCAGACGAAGCCTTGGCTCTGGAGTAAGAGTTGTCATCTGCGTTCTGCAGGAGCTCGAAAACAAATCTTGCGCTGCTGTTGTAGAGGTTTTTGGAGAGACTAGATAATGGATTAATCATCCCCTTTTTTCTCACATCGAACATAACAATCTAGATAGCCGTTATAGAAAGAGGGCACACGTACGTTATAACAGAAGACCCGATCATTTCGTCCTTGTTCAACATTGCTTCCTCCACCTGACGGCGTACATCGGGTTCCATCCGACTATACACATCTTCTCCGAGAAATCCATGTTTTTTGGCGATGCTCTGCACCAATTGACGAGCATCCGGCATGTCTTCCTAGCCAAGGTAGAGACCTTATATCACACTCGTTCCAAAAGAGGTACTGCTTTTGACGTGGATGGAGTATTTCCAAGGTTGAGTACATAGGTAGTCACAGATGAGCAGATTTGTGGCATATCGAAGTTCAATTGTAATCAGAGTGGAAGTTGCAACACACCCCTCGTCCCAGCGAGCGCCATAATTAGCTTGATCGAGCCATTGGCTGATGTTGACAGGGCCCCTTCCTGCGCCGCACTAATGTATGGTCACCACCACATTGCTCAAGTTGAGAGCCATCCTGATGATAACATTGGACGGACACTTTTGAGGTGATATCCTTGAGCTTTTTTAACATCAAAGCATATGGCGGCATTGCTCCACTGCCTAGGGAGTCTCAAACAAATCGTGTCTCAATTGTACCGTGATGCTGATCTTTCGAGGAAGAGTTGGTATCTCGATCTCAAGATTGCTAGTGCGGCGGCATGCACCTACCGCGGTCCGCAAAAGCCAATCACACGTGAGCTACGCGCATAACATTGAAGCATTTAGGTAGCTACTAAATAAGTTATTCCTACAAGTCTGTACCAAGATGAATTGAACGCAGATAACTTTTTTTTGAAAACTATTTTAAGAGCTCTTTGAAGCCCTGCTAATACAACACTTTGTCATAGCGCCGTGTCTGGTCATACCCTGCAAGTAAAACGACGCTTGCAAGAGAAAAACACGAAGATGATAATGACATCTATGCTTCCACGGCGTGAAAACAGAAAGCGCCAGCCAAACCTGCCCGAAGCCCATTCCCCACAAAGCCCGTAGAAGAGAAAAGAGAATAATGCTAACATAGGGAAAGAAAGTCCAAACATTGTTAACCTCCTCTTGGGCTCATTGTAGAGAACCTATCTCCTTAAAGCAGAAGCTCAGCCAACGCCACATGCAATGCAAAGAAAAGCCCGTCTAATAGCAACTCCATCTGCACAGGAGCAGAATGATCTGTGATTGACCGAACATGGCGCAATAAACCTTCCATTTCCAGAAATCTCGTGTATCAGAAAGCGACGCCGTTCCTGATGAGACCCAGAAAAACAAGTCCTCAATAGTATGGAGAAAACATTAGATGAGTTGCAGAGCTTCGAGAAAGAGCTTTCATGAAATGGAACACAAATTCAGTGAATCCCGCCCTTAGATACCGAACACAAGAGATCTATCTTGCTATGCACGATCTGTCGAATAATGAAAAGAGAAGTCTTGTTCAACGCATCGCGCACTCTTTGCCTCCTGCTGAAAAAGCCGAGCAATCCTGGGTATCTGATGAAAAGCGGGAATAAACAAAAACAACGCTATCTATAATGACCATGCAATGCCGGTAGATACTGTTGAGCACTTTGCGCGAGAACATAACAGCACCAGGATGCATCACATGCGCACTTCTAGTGAAGCGATAACGAAAAACGGAAAAGTGAGATCGCATAAACTTAACGTAAAAGAAGAAAATCGTTGCAGTCGTGACAAAGCCGGCCCCGAGAGTAAAAGAAGCTCAAGGGGAATGGTGATCTGACGTTATCCGCCAAAGAGTACAAAGGAGAAGAAAGGCAGATCGTGAGGGCCTCGTCGAGAGACCACAGATGATTTACCACCAGGAAGATGGACCGGTCGGGCCGGCAGAGGGGTTGCCGTAACCACCGCCTCCGTAACCACCACCGCCGTAGGAGGGAGCAGCACCGCCATAGCCACCGCCGCTTCCACCCCAGTTAGCAGCAGCACCACCGCCGTAGCCAGCGTTGCCACCGAAACCACCACCGCTTCCACCGTAAGATGGAGGTCCGCCCATGCCACCGCCCATACGACGCACATCACGAGTAGCGTTGGAACCACGGCCGCGACCACCACGACCGCCACGGCCACCATATCCACTACCTTCACGAGCGATGTTCTCGAGGAAAGAAGGCACCTCCTGATTAGCTTCCTTGAGAAGATCAATGAGATCGCGGACAACACCACGGTTACCACGGTTGAAGAAAGCGGTTGCGATACCAGTGTTACCAGCACGACCGGTACGACCAATACGGTGGACATAGTCGTCAATGTCGGTGGGCAAATCGTAGTTGACAACGTGGGTGACATTGGGAATATCGAGACCACGAGCTGCGACAGCAGTGGCAACCAAGATGGGGCAACGTCCATTACGGAACATTTCCAAAGCCCTCTCACGCTCACGCTGAGTACGATCACCGTGAATAGCAGTGGCAGGGAAGTTCTGGTTGATGAGGAAGTCGCAGAGAGAGTCGGCCATACGCTTGGTCTCAACGAAAATGAGGGTCAGACCGGTGCTACCGTGAGTGTGGAGAATGTCCAAGAGCACGGAGCGCTTGTCGTGGTCCTCAACGTACTCAATACGCTGGGTGATGTTCTCGGAGGTGGAACCGACACGACCGACGGAAAGGAAAACGTAGTCTTTCAAGAAGTCACGAGCGAGCATCTGGATGTCACGGGGGAAAGTGGCGGAAAACATGAGTGTCTGGCGGTCGTTGACTTGAGGCATGTCTTCGCCCTCAACGATACGACGAATCTGAGGCTCGAAACCCATGTCCAACATGCGATCAGCCTCGTCAAGAACCAAGTACTTGATGTTGGTGAGAGAAATGCGGCCACGTTCGATCAAGTCGACAAGACGACCGGGAGTAGCAACGAGCAAGTCACAGCCACGTTCGATCTGGCGAAGCTGAGAACCGATATCTGCACCACCATAGACGACGCAAGGGCGAACCCAAGAACGGTAGGCGAATTTGCGAGCCTCGTCGTAAATCTGAGACACCAACTCACGAGTAGGAGCCAAGATGAGGGAAGTAGGGTAAGCCTTGCGCTGGCGACCGTAGAAGTTTCCGCCGGCTGCTGCTTGTGGAGCAGCAGAAGGGCCGGTCTGGAATGCTTGAGAAAGGATGGGGAAGAGGAAACCACCAGTCTTTCCAGAACCAGTCTGGGCACAAGCCATCAAGTCACGGCCGTTCATGACGATAGGAATAGAGTACTTCTGGACAGGAGTGGGGACAGTGTAGTGAGCCAAACCGATGTTGGCAATCAGATGGTCGTCCAAAGGTGGGTTGGTGAATGTGTTGACAGGCTCGGGCACGTTTTGACCAGAAGCCTCGACGGGGATGTCATCGTAGTTGGCAAAGTTGATACCAGTCTGCTGCTTGGAGGGATCGTTGGGAACACCGAACAACTCGCGCTCCAGACGGGCATTAGCAGGTCCAGGAATGTGTTTTCCATCGCGCCACTGTCCGTCACCAGAGCCGCGAGCATGGCCGCCGCCGGAGGCACCGCCGCCACCGCTGTAGCTTCCTGAGGGTCCATGTCCTGGGTTTCCGTAAGCATTTGGGTCGAAAGGAGGACGTTTAACATCCTGGGTCCAGCCAGTATTACCATTTGCATTGTTTTCACGATAGTTGTTGTAGTTCTGACGAGGGGGGCCACGAGGACTGAGAAATGTTAGCTTTGGGCAAGTATATATAGAACGCTATACAAAACAGGTTAAAACATACGCATTTCCTCCCCAAGCACCAGCAGGACCAGTGCCATCCATAGGGCTAGGGCCAGGCGCGGGGCCAGGGTTCACGTTGCCGCGTCCACGAAGGTGTGGCGGGATGTAAGCAGAACGTCCGTTTGCCGCAGGTGGTCCATTAGGAGCGTGCTGGGAGTCGTTGAGGGAGAGATTCTGAATCTTCAAGCTGTCGGCCATGTTGGATCGATTTTTCGAGCTGAGCAAGATCAAAAGTTAGAACTGATCTCAAACAGTTGCGAAAATAGAGACAGATCGTCGTACAGTCAGAAAAATTTGGGTCTGGTGAGAATCTGATTTTTGCTGTTCGTGCTGAAGGTAAAATCGTCAATAGTCTCCGTGAAACTACAACGAAGGAAAGAAAGATCGAATTTGAAAACGGTTTGAATAGTCCCGGCGAGCGAAAAGAGAGCGACAATGAGTTTGGAGTCTTGTTGCTCTGGTAAGTTGATTTGGTCTGCCGATCGGATAACACAAGACACGAAAAGACCCTGCGCTGGAAAAACGAGGTCTAAAAAGTCTATGCTATGAGAATAACGAGAAAAATTAGAGGAAGAAAAAGGATGATGAAGAAGAGAGAGTTAATGGGGGAAATTTCAAAACAAGAGGGAAAATGTTTTGAGAGAGGAGAGATGTCAAAAGGTAGATTTTATTTTTTGTAGCAGGAGATAGAGTGTGAAGGGGAAGAGAGATGAAATAAGAGAGGGCAGAAAAGGAGTGTGGCAAACAGACCGAAAGGGGTAAGGCGTCCTTATTCAGGGAAGGAAGGAAGTGGCCCAAACAGAGCAGAGAGGGAAAAAAAAATCAGAAGGGGAAAGGGCTGGGGTTGGGATGGCAAATTCTGGGTCAGCCAATCGCGCCTTCTTTGTGCCCTGACAGTGCCCACCTTCCTCCTGTCCTTATCGCATCAGCTTATCACTATCAGACTATCGTTTGATCTCATATTGACCCTCTTATCTTATTACATAGTTACGTCTACAACGCCGAGTACTGCTCAAAAAGAGATCTAGAACCGTCACACGATCTTTTCTATTCCAGCATGTGATCGATCGATCTACACAACTCTCCGCGTAGATCGCCTAGAAAGTTGGAAACTGGTCACCAGGTCCAAGAACACAAATGAAAAACTCCGGGCGGTATGAGATTAAAAATCAGTTCGATCTATGGCTAATTCTTCTCATCTAACTTGGCATAGACTCGCTTTCTCTTTACCATATACAGGACAACACCTACAATCACAGCGATAACCGCCACACCAGAGAAGCCTGCAACCGATACATTCTGGCTGATTCCTTGAATAAGAAGTTGCTGTGGGGACATGGGTGTCGATGGTGTCGATGAAGTTTCCGGCGAGTCGACATTATCTAGGCCAGGAACGAATTCGGCTTGACCGACAAGTTCTTTTCAAAAAGGCAAGCAATCAGCGATTCCCACACAGTAACCTTCGAATAAAAGGGACTAGAGCTCTGAGTGGCTACCTTCATCCATCACCAGCTCGCCGCTCTTGGCGATCGTGATCGGGGAAAGAGGTCGGTCGATGCCCTTCTTCGTTTCAGTGTTCTCAATCTTCTCCACGACGTCGTAGCCTTCGAGGACTTCACCGAAGACGACGTGGCGGCCATCAAGCCAGCTGTAAGAATTAGAATTAGCCTTGACACTCACTCAGCAGAAGAGACTCTGAACGTACCTTGTGACAACAGTAGTGATGAAGAACTGGGATCCATTGGTGTCCTTTCCGGCGTTTGCCATGCCTACGCAATTAGTTTAATAGAATACACGGAATAGAGGATAGTAACTTACTGAGAAGACCCTTCTTGGTGTGGCGGAGCTTGAAGTTCTCATCGGCGAACTTTGCACCGTAGATAGACTTGCCACCAGTGCCTAGTTAATGAGTGAGCAATGTGCCTCTAAATAATATCGAAGAAATTATACCGTCGTGTTTGGTAAAGTCACCGCCCTGGATCATAAAGTCCTTGATGACACGGTGGAAGGTAGAGCCCTCATATCCGAAGCCCTTCTCGCCAGTGGCAAGAGCACTAAAGTATCCTGTCAGGAGATATTGTTCGACAATCTATAAGCGATGATCGGATAGAACCATACCGGAAGTTCTCAGCGGTCTGTGATGGGGATCATCAGCATGTGTGCTACGTTCATTACGAGAAAGTCCGACTTACCAATGGGACAGTCTTCCCGTACAAACCGAAGACAATGCGGCCAAGAGACTTACCATCTTGCTCGATGTCGAAGTAGACCTTCCGAACCTGTCAGCATGACTGTATCCGTTGAGAGAGGGTCAACGCCTCATACCTTGTTGGTAATCTTAGGCCCGCGGGGAGTGTCCTCGGCCTGAGTGAGGAGAGCAAACCCAAGGGTCAAGGCCAAAAAGAAAGAGAAGAAAAGACCTTTGAACTGCATGATGAATCACAAATACGAATTGATATGTCGAAGATCCAATTCTGACTCTATCGTCGCAAGAAGGAAGAGTTGGAAGCGCTCGTCGGTTTCAAAAGGCCAGCTTACATGCGGAGTAGTTCCGAATAGGGAAGGCCAGACCCGCCAATCCTTTGGACTGGAGTTTCTGATTGGCCACAACTTAAGATGCAATGCCAAGCAAGCTACCGCATCGGAAATAATTTGTTCCAGCATCGCAAATCATCGCGAATCTTTGGCAAGCATATCAAAATCCGGATGAATCGGTCAATGCGAACAACAGGACTCGTTCTGTGTGAGCAAACAAGATGGTGAGTCTTTATATCTTATGAACGACAATTCTCCAGTAAAGCAACCTACTAACGAAACACAATGCATAGGTCTTCATCCTAGGAGTAAATTTCCCTGAGCGGAATCTCGTCAAGGCAAGCCGAACAACACACCACCCCTCTCTCTACGACACCCCAAGACACCTATCCTCCATGGCCCTCAAAATACGAACCTCCTTTCTAATACAACCCACAGAAATCCCTCCAAACCTTCTTCGGCATCGGCCCCAACGTCTCCTCCCGCCTGCTCGCCCGCTTCCACATCCACCCAACCGCCAAAATCGGCGATCTACAGAACCAACAAGTCCTCGACATCACAGCCGCATTGTCCGAAATGAAAATTGAGAATGACCTGCGCCGACAGATTCTGGATGATATCAAGCGGTTGAGGGATACGGGTACGTACCGCGGTAGGAGGCATGCGTTGGGGTTGCCTGTTAGGGGACAGAATACTCGCAGTCAGGTACGTCTTTTCCCCCTCAAAGGTTGGTGGTGGGCTTATGTTGACCTCGATGATTAGATCAAAACCGC
Source organism: Talaromyces verruculosus (assembly GCA_001305275.1). Taxonomy (NCBI): domain Eukaryota; kingdom Fungi; phylum Ascomycota; class Eurotiomycetes; order Eurotiales; family Trichocomaceae; genus Talaromyces; species Talaromyces verruculosus. The sequence goes on from LHCL01000032.1 coordinate 208,546, forward strand.
GTACAAACTCAATTCTGCCGAGAGAAAACTGTGATACTATATACTCTGCGAGACGGTTTATTATGTTTTGACTACAGCACGGGAAAGGCGTTTATTTGCTTGAAACAATAATTTGTACATTAGTTCATATAAAGTACCTACTAGAAGGGAAATCTTTATCATACTTCTCATATCCAACAAACAAGTAAGAAGCAGACGACAAGAGACCATCAACATATAAAACTTTTTCATACTTCTCATCCGCTATGCCAAAGTAAAAACAACAGGACTGAAAACTCCTTACTTTGAGGGTTCTGTCTGTAAAACACCCTCCCCACGGTTGATCTGTATCCTCTTGTCTTCTCCAGCACTCACAATACCCACGGACCGATCCCAGCATACACCAAACACCTTGATACCGTCTCCACCTATTCGTTTCGAGCCTTCCCGTCCCGACTCTTCGAGGCTCTTGCGAGGTATAGAGTAAATATCCTTTCCGACAACGCCCTCCTTATCGGTCTTGGTGGACCTGACGTCCCAGATACGACATGTGCCGTCGTGGCTGCCACTGATGAGTCCATAAGTGCTGTTAGGGTCACGGGCAAGCGTCACGACGGCATTGGTGTGACCGCGTAGAGTCATGACAGAAACAGAAGTTGCAGAGGCACGCGGATCTATGAGTGTGATGTGTCGAGCGGATGTACCAGCTGCCAAAAGATGGAGTTCGGGGAGATGTTCAAGAGATAGCAGGGGGTGGGAAGTAGAGCGAGTATCGACAAGAGCCGATGTGACCAGATCCCATGTGCGAAGGGAGTGGTCCCAAGATGCGGAATATCCGACAGTTGAATCCTTTGCGTCAAAGATGGCTGCAGAAACCGGGCCGGTGTGCGACGACAAAAGCGCAAGAGGGCCCCGTTGAGGGGTGCTGACGGATGAGTTTAACTTTCTCCTCTTGGAACTCCTTGAAACGCTGGAAGGCAGTAATTCTGCGGGAGCGGTAGGGGCATCTGATTTGCGTGTCGACCAGAAACCGACAGTATGATCTGCGGACGCAGACAGCATTCGATTCGAAGGAGCATGTATAGCGAGAGACTCAATGCCGGACTTGTGTCCATACAGCTCAAGCTGTGGTGTAATGCGAGCCATCGATCCGTCTTCCTCTTCAGCATATTTCCATACTCGGACAGTTCGGTCCAGACCCGCCGAAGCAAGCTGTGTAGGCGAGATGAATTTCGCTGCTTTGATTGAAGCCGTATGCCCCCCCTCAGAAGCATCCGGCGAAACAGCAATGGTCTGAGAGGACATGTTCCACATTCGTAAAAGACCGTCGTAGCTACCAGAGAGAATTCTTTCTTGCCCGGCCGCCACACTCTGTCCACCAGTCACAGATGTGGCCGACAAAACGTCAACCGAGCTAACCCAATCGTCATGGAGGAAAGATGCGATGTGTAGTGGCGGTATAAGGGCTCGCACATATTCGACTTCAAGTGTCGTTTCCGCGGATATGCCGTTTGCTGTAAGATACTCGTCGATAGAGGTTCGTAGATATGTGCCGTTCACAAGAAATTCAAGTGGAATTGGTTTGTCATTGCCGAGTAAATTGTTGACCAAAGTTGATAGCGCATATCTTCGCAAACCTATATAATAAAACAGAATAAAAAGTTAGAAATCTCTCTTCCGAATTGCGAAATCAAATATTCAGATACTTACCAGTTGGCACGAGAATTGGTCCAGTACTCTCTGGAAGAGCAATATCGCCATCTCTAGTCGTAAGGTGCAAGCGCACCTGTCTCTGACTTGCCTGTGACGATGATGAGGCGTCTACATCCATTTTTGGTAAAATATAAATTGGTTTGAACAGCAAGTTCGTAGGGAATGGCGCATACAAAAGCTTGAAGCAAGAATCAAAAAAATTACGGCAGCCCAAACGGCACCTTGCGCTGAGCCCCCACTCTTAGGGTTTATTGCTTAGTCACCTATTTTTATAGATCAGTATGAATCTCAGATCGACCACAATAAATAAGTCTTTTGTTTTGGTGTAGATTTAATTTGTATAATTTGTACAACAATTCATCTCACTAGCTCAAGTACATCTCAACCAGTCATCGATGTGTCCGCCTGATCTCAGAAATAGTCCTCCGTCGGTGGTCAGATTCCGCAAAAAGGGCCGTTATCAACTCGACAACCTCCTCAGCAGAGAACTCCAAATGCAGCTCTCCTTCTGTCCATAAGAACTTGATGTCCGCTAATGAGCTTTCTAATATATTTATCAGATACTGGAATTTCAACCAGTTCCGAACGTACACTGCCGCCATCGAAGTTGCGTCAACACCCGGCTCAGGAATGAACATATCTTCCAGTGTCGAGATTTTGTTGCAGAAAGTGACTAATGTCTGAGATTCTGCCTCTGAAATGTCAGAAAGGTCCTCAACATCTATAATCACTTTATTGATGACGGAAGACAGGAGAGACCCCATGGCCTGGAGAAGCGCCGAATGTGACAAGATTGGTTGCCACTCCTTGAAGACGCTGCGAACCCGATCGACTGTTGCCTCAACAGCATTTTCGCATTCTCGTAGAAATGGCTGCTCCGAACATTGGACGAAGCCTTGGCTTCCATCGAGCAGATCGGTGACAATTGTCCGTTGCGTTTGCATTTCTTTGCTATAAGAAAGTTTTCCGAATCTTTCTAAACCTTCCACATCCGCTGTGAGTCTCGTAAGTTGATGTTGTTCCACCAGGTTGCGGACTTGCTCGGCAAGATATAAACTGTCGTTATATAGGTAGATATGACCAGCGTTCAATTTCAGGGAGTAGAATGATGAGGCAATTGCTTTGAACATGGCTAGTATCAAGGTCGGTAACGCTAATAGGCCATTTCCTGAAGCCGAAACGCGGCTACTAGAGAACCTAAGCTCACCCGTCAGAGGCTTGTTACCAAAATTTTCTTCTGGCGACTTACTCTAAAGTTGCCAATGAGGCAGAATCTGTAACCTGTTGTTGGATCAACGCAATTACCGAGTCCGGAATGTCGGTAATCGTATAATGCTCCGTCAATGTGATCTCCTTAGTTGCCGAGCGTTTCTCCGCTGCGGGATCTTCATGTTTCTTCTTAATTGGGGGGGGAGCTTCGTTATCAGGTTTGTGGTTTTCAATGCCAGGCTCTTCATCGACGTCGTCACCCCAGCCCCAGGCATCCTCGTCGTGTTCATCCTCATTTTCCTTTGCATTATCTTCTTCTTCTTCCCCCTCTCCTAATCCCCAAGCATCAACGTCATCCTCGACGTCTGCTTTGGCTTCGGTTGTCGTCATAGCTTGGACTGCTTCTTCAACTTCTCCTTCGCTTCCATTGTCCCAATTAGCATCCCAGTCATCCGTCACACCAGTATCCAAAGGGACATCATCTGTGCTGTTGACAACTTCTTTTTCGACTCTTTGGACTTCCTTCGTAGTACCCTTACTTTGAACAAGGATCCTACGGACTTGGTCCAGGGAATCTACCCTTCGGCGGGTAAGCCAAAGCCGAGGGAATTGGTTGACCCACGAAACGAGCTCTTCTTGACCTTTCCACCCAAGACTTTCTACTGCTCCGGTGAATTCGGTCACGCGAATCAAGGTACTCTCGAAATTCTGGATACCTTCCAAGTTGAGCGGAATACTAGGGGTGAGCCAATGCTCACTCAGCATTGTTGATGTTCTTGGAATAACAACTTCGGCCACTGACGCCGACATTGATGTTGGCAGTTTTTCTTGTATATAACGAAAGACTAAAAGAAGGCGGTCGATAACGTCGGATATTGAAGAGGATGCAGGCTCTCCCACACGAACACCATTGTCATCCACGGAAACACTACGGCTCTGTCCAGGGTTCTTCAACATGAGGATCGGCTGAATTATGTTGTCCAAAAGCCCTTGCTGAAACGAAGTATTCACTGCATCAAACATGTCAAGACGAGATAACGATGTTATAAGATTCGATAGCGCGGATTGCTCTATTATTTATGTTAGACTTTCATTGCTATGTATTGGAACGTAGTAGGCGGAAGACTTACCGGTATCGTCGTTTGGACGAATTTCCAGTTCATTCTTGTCTAGCCGCACCTGACGAGTCCAACATGACAGGAGCAAATTGCAAGTATCATTTCGCAAAGAGGATAGCCTCCCTTGCACTAAACTTGCAACGTTGCTATGTCTCGACAAATCCGAGCTTTGGATGAATTGTTCTGCGGCTTCAAGAGATATGATGGATTCATCGATTTGTTGCCCTTCGACAGCTTTCCTGCCATTGGAAATGTGCGCAGTAAACTTCTGCACTTCTTCCAAAACATGTGTAACGCCTTCATTGAAAGCGAGTTCGGTATTCATCAGCTGCACTTTCGCCGCGGCATCTTCGACTTGAGCACGCAGAGGCTGGGTTCGTTCGTGTCGGGCGACGATATTTCGTGCGGTTTCTCGAGATCGCTCAATGTCTGCTCGCAGCTGGCGAGCTTGGGACATCCACCCATCAACGTCTGGAGCTGTATCTCGGCTAAGTGAATTGATCTCATCCTAGATTAATGCGACGTTAGTCACAAGTAGATGTTTGGCGCTGTCGAAACTTACCTCTACCTGTGCACGGGCGACTGAAATGTCTTGTAACCCTTTCGATGGGAAATCAGGAGTAACATTGGCAGATATAATATCTTCAGAGTCGGGATACTTGCCGTCTGCCACAAAAGCGAGCAGAGACTTGCTGAGGTCGTCCTGATTCACGGCGGGAGGCATTGTTTACAGTGTCACCAAATTGATAGAGAAGCCCGGAGGTATGACGAAAGCAACATCGAGTGAGTCCGTAGTGTTCATCAATGGCGAGCACAGCGATGGAGTCCGAGTCAATCAATTTTCACGGAACATTTCCCAATTAACATATCCTAGATAAATAGGCGTTGCATCGGCATCGAAGAAAAGAATTAATGGGTTGTTGGCGAAGAGGACAGCTTGGACAGCTAAAGATTTGGCTCCGCGGCTTTCCCATGTGACTTGGCGTCACTTCAAATGTTCCCCCACAATCCAAAAGAGCATCGGGGAAGCACCTTCCTTCCTCAACATTTTCAAGTCAACAGAAGCTTGACTTGACAAGAAACGTCATTCAGAAAGAACGGAAATACAGAGGATCTGCTGTTTCTCTGTCAAGCTTTGTCTGCTGAGCTTTAAATATCTTTCGGGATCTTCATTGACTCAGCGCGGGGTGAATATTGCTTTTGAAATATATTTTTTTGAATGCTAGTCCACCGTACCTGCCTAGCTATATTTTCAACAAAACCGAGCTGATCAAACTTCTTTTAGTCTTCCACATTATACCTGGCTGTGCACAGGATTACTTGAAACCATCGATCGAGCTTACATCTTCTACATCCTAGAAGAATATTAGATTCGGGAGCTCTCTCTCTCTCTCTGACCGATTGCGCTGGCGGTGCTTTCTCGGTACGTGCCCTCGTCATACAAACTTCAAGGCTCTGGACAGTCGCTCTTGGTACAACAAATAGGGTAGATACTGACTATCGAATTCTTAGAAGGACGTTTTTCAAGTTCGCGCTTTTCTTGAGCTACCTCCAAGCTCTACCGTCACCTTGGCACATTCCCCTCAACATGGCCTCTCAAAAAAGCCATTTCCGGCAGCTGCAAAAATTCAAACCCGACTATTCCGTCAATGAATTCACACAATATGAATCCGAAAGGACGGGCATGAGGGTCGTGACCGTCGATCACAAAGGACCTAAGGTAGCTGGATATTTCGTCCTTGCAACCGAGATTCATGACGATTCCGGTTCTCCGCATACTTTAGAGCATCTATGTTTCATGGGTTCTCGAAACTATCGCTATAAGGGATTTCTCGACAAATTGGCTACAAGATTCTACTCCAATACCAATGCCTGGACTGCTACGGATCACACTGCGTATACGCTTGACACAGCTGGATGGGCCGGATTTTCCGAGATCCTTCCAGTCTACCTTGAACATGTCATTGCCCCAACATTGACCGATGCGGGTTGCTACACAGAGGTACACCACATTGATGGAACAGGAAATGATGCGGGTGTCGTATATTCGGAAATGCAAGCCATTCAGAACAACCAAGGCGAGTTGATCGACCTTCAAGCGCGGCGTTTAATTTATCCCGAAGGTGTTGGCTTTCGATATGAAACTGGTGGCATGATGGAACAACTACGATCACTCACAGCTGATAGGATACGTGCATTTCATCGCGAGATGTACCAACCAAGGAATCTTTGTTTGATCATCACAGGAGAAGTTGACCATGACGATTTATTGAAGAAATTAGATGCATTCGAGGATACAATTTTGGATATCATTCCTCGACCAGATGCTCCATTCAAGCGCCCTTGGGTTGAATCTGTGAGGACACCACCCATCAAGGAGTCAATTGTCAAGGAAGTAGAGTTCCCTGAGGAAGATGAATCATCTGGAGAGATAGAAATCAGATTCTTGGGTCCGGATTGTACAGACTCGATTCAGGGTAAGCGGTCTACTCTTCCAGACTTTGAACATATGACTTACTCTTACAGGCGGCGCACTGAATGTGGTGCTCTTATACCTCGCTGGTTCATCGGCTACGATTCTTGAAAACACACTGGTCGAGAAAGAACAGGTTGCAAGTGCCGTCTACTTCTCTACTGAAGACAGGCCCGATATTGAGATCAAGTTCACTCTGACCAGCGTAGCGACAGAGAAACTCCAACAAGTCGAAAAGAGATTCTTCGAGATCTTGCACGAAGCCATGGAGAGACCTTTAGACATGAACTACATGTCTGAATGTATCCAACGTCAGAAACGTAGTTGGAAGTTTTCAACGGAAGGCTCCGCGATATCTTTTGCCGAATACGTCATCTCCGACTTCCTGTATGGCAGGAAAGACGGATCGACATTGCTAGATATTGCAAGTTTGAAGGAGTACGAGGCATTGGAAAAATGGACCGAAGATCAATGGAAGGCATTTATCAGGAAGTGGATAGCTGACGCTAATCATGTATCCATTTTGGGCATTCCTTCTGCAAAGCTTGCTAAAAAGCTTAAAGCCGATGAAAAAGCAAGATTGGCAACACGACGAAAGCAACTCGGCGAAAAGGGACTAAAGGAATTGCAAGACAAGCTGAACTCTGCAATGGCAGAAAATGACAAGCCAATCCCGATAGAGCTGTTGAAGAGTTTCAAAGTGCCGGCAACCGACTCGATTCACTTTGTCACGACAACAACTGCCAAGTCTGGATCTGCGCTACGATCTGGGCGACCGGATAATGAACTGCAATCGCTCATTGACGCTGATAAATTGGATTCCCCACTTTTCATCCATTTCGAACATATTGAAAGCAACTTTGTTCAGCTTTCTCTTCTTATTTCCGCAGAGACGGTGCCGGTTCAGCTCCGTCCTTTGTTGGCGGTATATACCGACGCGTATTTCAATAGCCCTATCCAGCGAAATGGAGAGACAATCTCCTTTGAGCAGGTCATTGTTGAGCTTGAAAGAGATACAGTCGGATATTCCATGGAAGGGGCACGAGATCTAGGCAATGCGGAGATGCTTCGAGTTATCTTCCAAGTTGAAGTGGAAAAGTATGCCACTGCAATTGCATGGCTCAAGGAACTCACGTGGAACTCTATATTCGATGTGGAAAGGCTGAAAGCTATTACGACACGACTACTTGCGGATGTCCCAGATGCAAAACGAAGTGGTGATGATATGCTGGCTGCAGTGTTCTTCATGACTCATTTTGCACCTGAATCTATCCTTCGAGCACGCAGCACGCTGGTGAAAGCTCGTTACTTGAAACGTATAAAGAAACTTTTGGCAACTCAACCCGAGATTGTTATTTCACAGATGGAGGAGCTTCGAAAATGCATGTTCCAATTTTCAAATTTCAGGGTTCTTGTCATCGCCGATTTGAAGAAACTACATGCACCGGTGTCTTCATGGAAACCCTTCGTTGAGGGACTTGACACCAAGGAGGATCTTCGATCGATCACTAACAGACGAGCTCTACTTAGCGAAGCTGGAAAAAACCTAGGAAATCTATCCTACGTGGTGCCCATGTCAACGATCGACTCTTCATTTGCTTACGCTACGGCTAAAGGTCTTGACTCGCACGATCATCCAGGGCTACCAGCATTATTGGTTGCCATTGCGTATATGAACTCCGTTGAAGGTCCGCTTTGGGTAGCTGTTCGTGGTACTGGACTTGCTTACGGTACTAACTTTGGTTATAACATTGATCTTGGGACAGTAAACTTTGATGTTTACCGCTCGCCTAATGCCTACAAAGCGTTTGATTCGAGCAAGAAGATCGTTGAAGAATACCTCAATGGTGTAGTCGAGTTTGATCCCCTGATGTTGGAAGGTGCAATCAGCAGTATCGTGGTGAGTTTTGCAAATGAGCAGGCGACTATGGCCAGCGCTGCTTCGGGAAGTTTTATTCGCCAAGTGGTTCGCCTTCTACCGAGCGACTACAAGGAAAAGATCCTTAAGAAAGTCAGAGAAATTCCCGTCGATGATATAAAACAGGCACTGAAAGAACACATTTTGCCCCTTTTCAAGCCAGAAACTTCCAGCCTTGTTGTGACATGTGCACCAGTGATGGAAGAGGTGAGTTTTGGCAGATCTATCTTGACTAACAGGTTACTAACATTGCTTCTTTCTAGACAATTAAGAATGGATTTGAATCTGCAGGCTTCAAACCCACAGTAAAACCTCTGAAGGACTTTGAAGATGACTATGGCCTCAAGGTTGAAGGCGACAATGAAGATGATGACGAAGACGAAGACGATGAAGAGGACGACTCGGATGAAGATGACGAAGATGACGATGATGATGACGATGACGATGATGAAGGGGATAAATGATTGAGTAATTCATGATACCTCGGTAGATTTTCTGACGAACTACAATATTCGATAGACAAATACATGATTAATTAGCAAGAAACTGCACCCTAGACTGGCTGCTATCAATTCCGATACGATTAGGGCTAACCACTATCCGGATGATTTGCATTGTTTGCATGAGACAAAGGCGGAGGTATGTGGCAGTATTATGCAGCATTGTCCATCTTGACACGAAGTCCTTTCCAAAACACAGACAACATAGTGACAAATCGTGATTTCTTTCTTGTGGAAATCATGATCAACAATCTACTACAGGTACTGCCCACATAATCTGTTGTGATCTCCATGAAGAAATGTTCTAACTGATGAATGATTTCTAGGCACTCGCCCGGTTCCTGGACCGCCCGCTCTTCCCATGGAAGACAGTGCTGGTTGGCTTCTCCCTGGGTCAATATGTCTTTGAAAGTTTCCTCTCCCTACGCCAATATCGTGTTCTCCAGCATACCAGGCCTCCAAAAGTTCTAGAGGGCGAAATCACAGAGAAGGTCTTTGAGGATAGTCAGGTAACACCTCTAGCTCCTACGTCATTCCTCTATCTGGATAGATTCGAATAGCTAACATTTAACTTTCCTCCAGACATACGGTCGCGCAAAAGCAAAATTCGGTTTTTTCTCCGGTATCTATGGTCAGCTCCAAAACTTGGTCTTCATCTACTACGACTTCCTGCCGAAAATATGGGCATTGACTGGCGTATGGCTTGTTCGTTACTTCCCGGCCTGGTCACAGGGTGAAATTGGACATACATTACTGTTCTTCTTCGCTTTCAACATCCTGACCACTATCTTGTCGCTCCCTATCTCGTACTACAGCACTTTCGTCCTTGAGGAAAAGTTCGGTTTCAACAAGCAGACTATTGGGCTATGGATTACAGACATGTTGAAGGGTCAGGCTCTTGGTATTGCTCTTGGTGGTCCCATCATGGCTGCCGTACTCAAGATCATCCAGAAGACTGGTAACGAATTCTTCTACTACCTTTGGATATTTAGCATTGTCGTTCAGGTGTTCGCCATTACGATTTACCCGATTGTCATCTTGCCTATGTTCAACAAACTCTCGCCTTTGGAGCCTGGCCCCATCAAGACTGGTGTTGAAGAACTCGCTCAGAAGCTCAAATTCCCCTTGCACGACATTTACTCCATTGATGGTAGTAAGCGAAGCGCCCATAGCAATGCCTACTTCTTTGGATTCCCCTGGAAGAAGCACATTGTGATCTATGACACTCTTATGGAGAAGAGCGAGCCTGAAGAGGTTGTTGCTGTCCTTAGCCACGAATTGGGTCACTGGAAGCTTGGACACACTACCAAGTTGTTTGCAATTGCTCAGGTAGGTTTCTGCGCGAAGGAGTTGTGGAAAAGAAGTCACTAACATGTCAGTAGGCCCACATGCTCTATATCTTTGCATTGTTCACAGCATTCGTCAACAATAAATCCTTGTTCCAATCATTTGGTTTCCACAATGAGCAGCCTATCATGATTGGCTTCTTACTCTTCTCGGATGCATTGGCACCTATGGATGCTGTCGTGAAGTTCTTGATGAACATTCTCAGCCGCAAGTTTGAATTCGAAGCAGGTTTGTACTCCACTCATATATTATGTGTGAACCATACGTTTATACTAATTTTTTTGTAGATGCCTTTGCGGCCAACCTTGGACAGTCAAAGCTCCTTGCGCAATCGCTCCTCAAGCTCCAGATCCAGAATCTCAGCACAATGGACGCTGATTGGATGTATGCCAGCTACCACTACTCCCACCCCATTCTCACGGAGCGTCTGGCTGCGCTTGGATGGAAGGGTAAGGGCGCAGAAAAGGCGGAGGACAGTGAGAAGCCTGTCAAGGCAGCGGACAGGGAATTGTAACTCTAGATGGATACGGTTTGCTTTTCTTTTCTTCAACTGATGTATCAGCAAAACAGTTGAATTGTTTTATCCATTTACATGTGCCACGCCCGTCGAAATAATACAGGTACTTGAATGAAATCCAAAATCAAGGAGATTGAACTCTCCAAATATGTATGTCCTAAAAAAAATGAAATGTACATCCCAACGCCAAATCCCCATGCAATCAAAAAGACTAACCAACACCAGCCAAACTTTTCTGTCTATTCACTCGCCTCCATCTCCTCCTCACCGGCTTCCCTCGCCTGCTGTCTCTTAGTCTTCCTCTCAGCCAGCCTTCTCTCCTTCTTCCTACGCTTCCGCTCCTCTTTCGAAATCGCACCGGTAATCGGCATCCCCTCCTCGTCCACCTCAATCTCCTCCCCAGTCGTCGTATTCAACAGCTCAGTTCCATCCTCATCACCGCCCAGAGCCTGTCCTTGCTCCAATTCCCACTTCTCTTTATTCTCCCACTGCTCTTCCTGTCCTTCCCCACCTTTCTCGCCGCCTTTGCTCTTCTTTGGTGTCCGTGCCGCTGCTGCCTCGGTGGGTGTGGTCAATGACAAATCCCGACCTAGTATTTCGCCCGCAAGACCGGCCTGGATGCGTTTGAGGTTGTGTAGTGTTAGATTTGGTGCGGCGGCTGTGGTGCGTGAGACTGGGCCATGTTCGGTGATCATGGCGCTGGGTTGGAGGGATGGGTCATTGGCGGCGCGGTCGAGGTAGGCTTTTAAGAAGTCGAGGGCGGCGGATTGGGAGATGGGGCGGGATGTGAGTATTGTTGTTGGTGGGATGGGTGTGGGATTTGCGTAGGACATTTTGACTCTGTAATTTTCTTTCCTCCTTCTGTTTCAATGTTTTCCGAGTTATCGTAGTTATGAAAGTTGTAGATGGACTATCTCGGTATGGTGTAAGCGTTAAATAGGTACAACTGTATGTGCTTAGTACCGCTTGACTTCGGAATTTCACGTCGAGGGGTTCGCAAAGTCGAATTGAACTGTAAATTTCAAGCCAAAATTGACATGTGCTTTCAAATGTCAAAGGTTAAGATTCATTGTCGCATCTCGAAACTTTTTTTCTGCCGGGTCCCGCGGGCGGCGAGCGGAGCAACATCGAAATGTTCTATCCAGAAACCAATCACCGCGGACTACAGCAACATCCGTATATTTTCGTTGTGTACCACGACTTCAACAAGACCTGACTGGAGGAGCTTTTACTGTGTGTATTCTTGCACTTTGGGTTTTTATCTGCATGAGAATAATGAGTTGACACCTGTTTCTAGTCTTCCACTCCGAGTCACTCACGAATAACCTGGAATCATGCAATTCTCGAAGACGGCCATGCCGAGAATGGCCTCAAGAATAACACACACCATCCGGTGAGTTTTACCTCATTCTAATATATCGTTAACATATTCTCTCGAATCGGATCACTGATTTCACCCACCAGGCCACAAATACGTCCAACATCACAACTCCTCTCCTCAACCTCCCGAACGTACAGCTCCTCCCTCTTCTCCTCAATCTCCTCAGTCTCCCCAAAACGGCCCAGCCTCCCACCCACCAACAATACTACTACTACAACGACAATGGCAACAACGGCCCTCATCAACCAAATTCGCTCCTTCTCGGCTTCTGCCGCTCTCGCCGGTAAGCGCGCTACATACCGTCCCTCTCGACTCGTGCAGAAGCGTCGACATGGGTTTTTGGCGAGATTGAGGACGAGGACTGGTCGGAAAATTATTATGAGAAGGCGGCTTAAGGGGAGGAAGGATTTGAGTTGGTAGATTCCATTGGGATTGTAAGATGGGAGGGGAAGCGGAAAGATAGAGGCCTTTTGAGACGGGGGTTCTTTCTTTCTTTTTTTCGTGTATTATACAGATTATAAAATGTTTATGGTGTTATTTGGTTTGATAGTTGAAATTCTGTACTTTTATTTGTTCCAGAATATTGTTTTTTGAAGACCAGAGTAAATTTGATACTGAAGTCAGATCCAAGCGTTATTGAGGTGAGTGGAAGCCTGCTAGTTCTACATTCACGAGTTTCCGAAAAGTATTTCATTGTACTTTACGAATTCAAGGCCAGTATGATCCAGTAAATTCTTACGTGGTTACGCTATTATCAAAAACACTAGCAACTTTTAAACCATTTCATTGTCATCATCATCTCTGCATCCACGAATCATCTAAAACACATAAGAAAATACCCCCCGGAGCAATCTCGAATCATGCTTCTATTCCAATGCAAACCAGTAAGAGAAAAGAAACCCTAGGTTGTAAAAATTCACCCGAAGGAACATTTCCCACCAGATAATAGAGAAAAGGGAAAAGAAAATGCAACAGGATATCAAAAAGAGATCGAAACACGGCCATTTGAAGCCATGCTTGTGAGTCTCTTCATAAAAGGCGATGAGAAATATGAGAAAGCACCTTCGAGGTGATGCCCGCTCGCTCGTGTTTTGTTCGTATTTTGGCGGACAGAGTCCCATGCTCAGTAGATACATGCTAAGCTTTTAGAAGTACACTCAAATCAATGTGAGAAGACATCTTAGTCCTGGACTGGCTCGAGAGTGTTTCCACTGGGAAAAGTTAGTACGATAGAACCGGGATATCAGAATGACAAAGACTGGGAAAACTCACGCAACAATGTTGGCCCAACCAATCAAACGCCAGTGCTTCTCGATACGACGACTGATGGCAATCTTCTCACCGATTTCGGTACAAGCAGGGTTGGTCAAAACAAGCTTAGCAGCATCAGCCTTGACACCAACGACCTTGGCACCGGTGGCGGTAGAACCAATGTTGACCATGAGAACTTCGTTCTTGGAGAGCTTAGCAACCTTGGCTTGCTTGCCGTCGGCGGACTTGACACCGAGCAAACGACGCAACAAGAAGTAGTTGACTTCGAGTTCGGTGTAGATGGCAGGGAGCTTGCCACGGAGACCAAGGACGAAACCGAGCAAACGATCGGCACGGCAAAGGGTAGGGTCGATACGGGTTCCGACACCAATCAAACCACCAGGGACAGCGAACTTGAGGTCATTGCGTTCGGCATAGAGGGAAACGACTTTGGAGAAAATGGGACGGCACTGAACTTTGCCATTCTCATCTCTGGTGACAATACCAGGTCTAATCTCGATCTCGTCATCCAATTTGAGAACACCGGTCAAGATGGAACCACCAGCAACACCACCATTGAGCTCTTCAATTCCAGCACCAGGTTTGTTGACATCGAAAGAACGAATGATGATCATGTGAGGAGCGGCAGTGAAGTCACGAAGAGGGACAGGGATGTGAGACACAAGATGCTCGTTAACAGCATCAATGTTGTATTTCAACTGGGCTGAAATAGGAATAATAGGCGAGCCATCTGCCACAGTTCCACGAATGAACTTCAAAATAGACTGGTAGTGTGATAGGGCAGCGTCCTCACGCATCAAGTCGACCTTATTTTGAAGGATGATGATGTGACTCAATTTCATGATTTCAATAGCAGCCAAGTGCTCTGAGGTCTGAGGTTGGGGGCATGTTTCGTTTCCAGCAATGAGAAGGAGGGCTGCGTCCATGACAGCGGCACCGGACAACATGGTACTCATGAGAATGTCGTGGCCAGGGCAGTCAACAAAGCTTTGACAACACGTTAGTGACTCAGCCCACGAATATAAGATACTCAACGCAGAATGGCACTTACGAAACATGTCGCAACAAGCGGTATGTGCCACCGCATCCCTCACGCTCACATGGAGGATCGACTTCCTTTTCACTCTTGTAACTCTTGTAGCAGGTAGGTCTAGGACACTCGACGTTGTCACATTTGTAGATCTTCGCGTTGGCGTAGCCCAACTTGATGGTAATGTTTCGTTCCTGCTCGTTCTTGAAACGAATGGTGTGAACTTCGGAAATGGCCTTGACCACTGTCGATTTGCCGTGAGCGACGTGACCGATGGTTCCAATATTGATTGTAGCCTGGCGGGCAATAATCTCAGGTGTAAGGGGGGTGAAGGTCGAGAAATCCACAGTGTTTGGGTCGGGTTGCTCAGGGAGCTCTGGACGTTTGTATTCGTACACTGGGAGTTCAGCGTCCTTGTTTTTTAGAGCAGACTTTAAGGGCTTCTCGAGGTCCTCCTCGTGGTCGAGAGGCTCCTGCTCTTCAATGTCGTCCTCGTGGTCGTGGCCCATGAGGGGCGAGCCCGGTTGCGAGTCCTCGTCTGAGAAGTCGCCGTTGGTAGCCATGATTGCGAAAGAGACGTCCGTCAGTATGAAAGTGAGATTTCTGCTTCTTCTGGGATATTCGATAGCGAAAGTTTTTTACTGGTATGAGATCTGTTGTGTTGGTTGTAAGTAGCAGATACTGAGGCGATTGACTATGATAAAATTGTGTAGTGGGGAATGGGAGTAATTTATCGACAGCGGGCAAACTGGGGGCTAAGCCGTATTGATACTAGCGCCGCCCAGATCGAACAAAGGAAGGTGTGAGTCAACTTCATCTCAACTCTCCATTGAGTACATTATTCAACAAAATACTATTGAAAACGCATACTATTTTCATATCGTTCATGGCTGACTGTTTCGATAAGAATTTCGGTACCAAGATAGGCAACCTCTTTGTTTGAAAATTCTCTACCGACTTGCGAGTGACGTCAATTCTTCGGCTCTAGTCAGGCAGGTTACATAGACTCTATCATACTCCTCAATCGCTTATTCTCGTCGAGTCATCATTGTATATTCATGCAAAGGACTTTTGTGGTATATCATACATTCAAGGACTAATCCTGATCGCTGTCGCTGGACTCCTCCGGCGCCTCCTCCTCCTCTTCATCCGAACCCAAGTCGGACTCGTTGATCGCTTCCAAGTCCTGGGGCTTCTGCATGACAAATGCAACCATGCAGGTGATTCTGTTGCCAGTCTCATATGAGCCAAGCAGCATAGAGGAGAGTCCCTCACTGGTATTTTCTTTAATCTTCAAAGACCAGATACGGATCACTCCGTCACTTCCAGACGTCACCAATAAATATGTCCCTTTCCATTTGTCAGAGTTTGACATATCCAGGATTTCAAATCCTTTGATGCGTCCAGGAAGACCGCTGGCCTTGCCACCCACTTGACCAACAAGCTGGGCGTCAGGTATCGTCGATGAATCAGACGATGTCGAGGTCTCTTTGGTAGAGTAGAATAGCACTCTTCCGTCATCCGTGGATACCGTAAGTAGCTCCTTTGAGCCGTCTTTGTCTTTGCTAAAATCGGCATATTTCACTCTCTGCACTTTGGTTGTCGGAGATGGAATTGCTTTGCATCTGGGCGTTGAGTCCTGCGCGGAGAGTTAGCGGTCGGTTCTGGTATGCGACGACGTGAAACCTACTATTCCAAATACCACCACCCCCCACTCGAAAGCGATAGCGAATTCTTCTCCGGCATTATCCCAAACAATGCCACGTCCTTCTCCTGTAGATCGTTTATTTTCCTTGACGCTTTGAAGTAGTTCCTTATCAAAGTTCAAGACACCAGCCTTTTTGCCCGTCATCAAATTCCAGAGTCTCATGCATCTTTCTCCCCGACCAACACTTATCATCAATTTCATACTCGGGTGGACGGCGAAATCATTGATACCGCATGGCACGCTTCCGGGAGGAGCTGTATCTCCAGTGGGTCTGCCTTGAGCTTTGGGTTGGGGTGCTTTGACTGTAGAGACCACATTCCAATCTCGAATCCTGGTCACAGATATAGTGTTGTCTTCAGCTGCAGAGAGTAATTTGGACTTGGATGGAAAGTATAACGTCGTAATGCTGGACGAATGGTGAAGTAGAGTTCCGATTTCTCGATTCTTGGGATTCTCTAGAATTTTGTTTCCCGCCAGAGTAGAAACCGAAGGATATCGTTCGCTAACCATTGGCGGTGCCATAGAAATAGAGTATAGGTTTATTCGCTCATCCGAGCCACCTGTAGCTAAGATTGCTGTCTGAGGTTGGGAGGAGTCTGTATTGGTCGGCGGTGATAGTGCAAGTGTACGGATTGCAGATGTATGCGCTTGGAATAGAAAAGTGTCGGCAAAGCGAAACGTAGACGGCGCATCTTCTTTCTTATCGCTTGGAGGTTCGGCAGGTAGGGTCACAGTAAAACCATGTAGCACGCTCTGGTAAGATCCCGTAACGACCTGGATTGTCACAGCACCTGGATCATTCTCGGGCAGTTCGGAGGTCGCTGTTGCGGACTTGACGGCCTTGCGAGGCTGGTCCTGACCATTTTGTCCGTTGGTAGCAATATCTACTCTCTTTCTTTTCGCCATATTGAACTAAGCTGTCGAACTGCAAATGGTCGTGAGTCCAGGATCACTGCTTATCCGGCTGTAGCGATAAACAATAACTTTTTTTTTGATCCTGTGATACTGCCATTCCTCACCGCCGGCTCGGAAAAAAAGGCAATTCCGACGGTAACTGTAGTGCCGTAAATCTGAGGCAGCAATTCTTTGGCTGCATTCAGCACGGCTCAGGCAACAAGGCAATCAACGTCCCTTCCTTGGAACGACTCACAATTTTTCCCACCCTTGGCTCAACCACTCAAGTGTCAACCCCCTAAAGCAGCACAATTTGTCCTTGTCGAATCCAGTCATCCGCCTGCCTACCGCCCGCCCCCCAAGCAAAACCCGCCCAGGCCAAATTCTCGCGTCTGTAAAAAAGAGTCTCCCATCAAACCACCCTCAAATCCGTCGATTTTATCATTTTCGAGCGATTTCTTCGGTCTGAATGACATCGCTCTTCGTACCTTCATTTTTTACCACGCGTTAATCGGATGACGCGTGGTCGAGATAGACTCGATGCTCCGCGACGAGCTGCTTCGCTCCAAGAACGACGAGATAGCGTAAGTTAAAAATTTTTCCGAGCGATTATTCTGAAAATATACATCATGCGACGTTCATATATCGCTAACTGTGAATTTTAGACGATGTTTGCAGTCACGAAAGCGAAAGCTCAGTGAGCTCTATTTTGCGACCGTCGGATACTTAGGCGCGACCGACGGGGCCATCGCGGATACACTCTATGAGCAAAAGAAACAAGCCTTCCTCGACGCCAACGATCTCACCAAGTATGTTGATCATTCCAATTTTTAGCACTTCTGGTTTATAGAATACTGTTTTGTTTGTTATTTAATATATTTTTCGCTGATATATGCTGACGCGCATTGGTAGGGGTCGATTCTACAATGAAGCTACACTCCCTCCCTTCCCCAACTATGCCGACATTGTCGCCCGAGTACAAGCGCATGCTCTTCCGGCAGCCGGAGAAGTTGCTCCTTTAGACGAGCCTACAAAGGAACCACTGCGATTACCAGAAGTCCCCGCTCCGAGCACCGGCGAGGTAAAGGAACAAGAAAAAGCGATCGATAATGAAGTGCAAAAACCAGGTGCACCCGCAGACATCGAACAGCCTCTTATCGAGCCGACGATTACGGAGCAACCTATCACTCAAAAAGTTGATGTTCCGGCGCCATCGACATCAGCTGTCGGCACCAAACCTCATTTTGCGACGCCTGGAACCCCAGTCAGCACACATGAGCATGCCGTGTCAAGCAACTTCACCTCGCCATCTCATACTCGTCCAAGCCCCAAAGACAAAGCTATCGAGCCATTGGTTTCGGAATTACCTGTTCAGGCACCAGCGCAAACTACCGAAGCCAGTCTTCCGAGCAATCAAGGTCGCAGACCATCTTTGGCATTGGGAACGAGTACTCACTCAGATCAACCGCTTTCTCCTGCTTCTTCTATCGAACCGTTCTCCACCCATACCCCGGCGCCCCCGGCTGCGTCTCCAGATACAAGTCCAGATGAGTCCGGAGAGATTGAGGATCATGGCGTTATATCAGCCAAGCCAGTTGGCGATGTGCATGAGGCTCCATCCGGCAAAGTCGAAGGTATCACGACACCAAACGCACCTTTGACCCCGGATGAACAATTACGTTTTGAGGAAGCGCAATCGCTCCGGCGAAACGCGCAGATCTTGGCTGCGAGTAAAGCAATTGGAGATCACGGGGAACTGGGCAGCAACCCCGTTTCAAATCAGATTGTCAAGGGAGATGTAACACGTTCGCAATTGGCCCCTCCGCCTAGTGATCAAACGAAAGCGCAGGATGGCCAGCCAACTCGAATTACGCCGGAGGAGAAGCTCTCACCAACATCACCCGCTATTCCGGAAAGTCAAGCGGCTCGCATGCCTACAGAACCTGCTCCTACAGAATTGAAGGTAGAGCCAGAAGCTGCACCAATTATCAAACGGTCATCATCTTCATCCACAACCAATGTTGTCGTGCAATCTGTTCCGGAGAGAATGACAACTCGAGTATCGTCGGGTGCTATCCGCCACAAGTCAGTCTCTGAAATCCTTGGGGAGGCTCCGAGAACCCAGCAAGTCGAAAAGCAGCCGGGTCGCGATTCCCCGGCTCTCAGATCTCCGGTGTCCCAAGGAAGTCCTGCATCCATTTCACGAGTCAAACAAAAGAAAGATCGAGAAAAGGAACGAACGAAACTTTCTACTGTCGTATTTCCAAAGAAGCAAATCGAGAAAAATGATTCATTTGCTTTGGTCCGTCAGCAAGCGGGTGATTTGATAGCTGGGTTGAATGAACAGCAAGATTACCTGTTTACGTTATTCCAAAACAAAGCCTATTCACCTCCTCGCACTTCGAATATCTCAACACTTCTCGCCACAGCCCACAAGACCTTGAGTACATCTAATCATCTTCTTGAATACCAAGAGCAGATGGATTGCCGTACCCTTCGTCGGATATACGCTTTACAGAACTCTAATCGATGGCCACTACGTCAAATGGAACGATCTGCAGAGCCTCTGCGACAAGGCACTCACTGGGATGTCTTGCTTGATCATATGAAGTGGATGCGCACAGATTTCAGGGAAGAGCGCAAGTGGAAGATTGCAGCTGCAAAGAGTTGTGCTGAGTGGTGTGCTGAATATGTTCAAAGCGAACCAGAGCATAAGGCTCAGCTCCGTGTGCGTACGAAGACTCCATCACCAAAAATGGCTGAGCCTTCCGATGCAGTCAACACAAATCACGACCTTATGATGGTTGATGCTCATGTGGATGATTCCGGCCCTGTTTCACAGCCGACCCCAGACCTCATCCCTTCTGCTGAAGAAGAGTCTGTAAGCGAGGGTTTCTTTGAAGAGCCACGATCTGACTTTAGGGATACTATTGCACCAGCAGCTATATTCTCCCTTGGCTCTGAAGAGTTTAACTTTTCCATCGACTTCACCCCTGTATCGGAAAAGTTACTCGGCGAATTACCAATTTATGCACCCATCGGCATGTCGCCGGATACTCAGATGCCTGACTTCAGATTCGAGCCAGATACGGATTGGAAAACAGAGATCCTACCAGTTTCAAAGTTTTCGACAGGTCGAATTAGCTTTAAGGATGTCGAGCCGGCAAGGAAAAAGTCAAGATACGACTACACTCTTGAAGATGATCGTGTGGAGACTCCAACCATTGATATTACTCCCGAGCAAACCGACGTTGCTCTTTTCCGTCCGGAAAATAAGCATATTCGGGACCGCATTCACCCTGGCCATTCTTTCCGACCCCCTACTGAATATCCGATGCCATCTGTTGGGTTCTTTGAGTCGAGACAATCTTCACAATGGACGCTTAATGAAGACGATGAACTCCGCCGCCTCGTAAAGGAATATTCCTACAATTGGTCTCTTATAGCTAGTTGTTTATCATCTCCGTCACTGTTTTCTTCCGGTGCTGAGCGTAGGACACCATGGGAATGCTTCGAACGATGGGTTGGTCTTGAAGGCCTGCCTGCTGATATGTCTAAGACTCAATATTTCCGAGCATACCACCAACGCTTGGAAGCTGCTCAGCGCACGATCATCGCACAACAACAAGCCGCTCAACAGCAGCAACAGCAGCAAGCGCAACAACAGGCACAACAAGGCATTCCCGCTCCGGCGCAACCTTTGGTTCGTCGAAGAACAACCCAACCTGTACGCGTCGACCGCCGCCGAGCTTCCCGCCATCTTGCTCTTTTGGATGCCATGCGAAAGTTGGCTAAGAAGCGAGAGACGATGCTTCAGAAGCAGCAACAAGGTAAGATTTGACGCTTTTTTGATGACGCAAAATGATACTAATTTGATACAAGCGACTCATCTTGCCTCTCTACGAAAAGTGAACGAGGCAAATCAACCAAAACCTCCCATCACTAACCCAGCTGATTTCAGCAAACTGAAATATGAACGCGAACAGAAGCTCCAGGAGAGACAGGAACAATACCGCCAACAGATGATTGCACAACAGAGAGTAAGAGCTTCTGTTCATGTGTTTCTCGATTAATATAACTAACGTTTACAGGCTAATTTGGCCGCGCAACGTGCTGGTCAACTTCCAAATCAACAAGCAGCGGCAATAAACGGTGTTGTTGCTCGAACACCGAACGGCGTGCAACCTGCTGGCGCTCAACCAATACCCGGGGCTGCACAGAATGCTGTGGTCAACGGCATTCCTCCAAACGCAAACATGAATCACGCTAATGTCATTCCCATGCAAGGCTTGCCGAACGGAAGACCGATGAGCAGCCCCATGCCACCGAATGCAATGGGCGTGAAGATGGTCCCACAGCAAGGCATACCTCAGCAGATGGCAGCGCGGCCAGGAATACCCATCCAAAATTCACCCGATAATGCAAGGGTTATTCGTGAGGCCAGTAGGCTTCAAGAACAACAACGTCTTTTGCAGTCTCGACAGCAACAAAGTCAGCAAATGCCACAGGCTGGCCAGCAACAATTCCAGAGCCCGCAACAGTTTGCTCAACAAGGCGCTCACTCGCCAAACCTCAATGTCCAGGCAATGAATGGTAACCCTAATAACGCAGCCATGCTTGCGGCTATGCAAGCTGCTGGTGGTATGGGTAGTCCTTCGCCATACAACAATGCGCAAGGCGTGCCAACTGCATCACCGCGGATGGGCCAACCAAATCATCTCTCGAGTGGTGTTGTTCCTACAATTACAAATATTCAAAACCAAATACAGAGGACTCACCCCAATTTATCTCCTGAACAGGTTGCCAAACTTGCAACGGAACGGCTTCATGTGTACCAACAGCAGCAGCAGCGCATGACGCAAGCTGCGATGAATGCTGCCGTGGGAAATGTGGGCGTCATCCCTGCTAACTTCCAAATGCCACCGGATCCCAATTTCCAAGGCTCGCCTCAACCGAATGGCAATGTTGCGATGCAAAACTCCCAAGCACAATTTTCGCCAATGATGAGAGTCGCTCAGCCTAACCAGCAGAACCGGGTACCAGTTGCAAGTTCGCCGTCTATGAATGGAAGCGTTCTCCCACAACAAAGCCGAAGCGCTACGCCACAGACTCAACGCAGTGGAAGCGTTCAAACGGGACCTGTTCCAGGCACAAACCAGAGTCCTCATCCTCCTGCAGCACAAATGGCCACCAATTAAGTCATGTCTTCTTCTCGATCCCCCAGGATCATTTTTCTACTTTGTTACCCGATTTATGTCACGTACGACCCTCATGCCCTACCCCTATCAGTTTAGTCCTTCATCCTGTTTTTCTGAAGCCCGATCACGATTTTTTAATCCTTCTTCATCCCCCCCTTTTTCTTCAAACTTCTTCTGCATTCACAAGAACCCATCGGTTATTACGGACTAGATGTATTGGTCCTTTTCGACCAATTGGTTACGGCGTTAATGTGTGGGCGGTATTTCTTGGATTTGGCCTTGTCCCAATATCAGCTTCCACAAGGGGAAGTTTGGGGTTCTAGTTAGTATTTTGTATGAGTAGTACGTGTTGATATATAGTCTGGTTTATGGTGGGACTAGAACAGTTGATACAAAGTCAATTTGAGGTCGCAATTTTCATCGAGTCGATTCTCTTTGGTAATGCCCATTTAGCTACTTCCAAGTAGTTAATGTAGACCAGACAGTTAAGCACTTAGGGCTAAGTATCTCTCCAGCCTTGCTACTTAGTCAATTACCAACTTCACCGCTTACAAACAGCCAAAAAAAAAAACCCTCGTATCTTCCGATTTCTAATCAATATTTGGAGAAAAGGAAGGTTTCCCGTTTATATACATCACCGAATCCCGTTTGACCATCCGTCAACTACAGAAATAGTGTGCAGAATTGCAGGAGGTATAGTCACTTATCTCCGAATTCCGTGTTGGCTCGGATATCATCAACGCATGTGCCATCATACGGTCCTCATCCGGAATTCGATGGCGAGATTCCGTTTCCTACCAACTCGGGCTCCAGATGTCATCTTGCTATCTCAGTATAGGTTAGCTATACGCTATACGATAGTAAATCACTCTGTGGATATTCTCTCATGAGTTTCAGAAGGACGGAGTTAAGATTCATGTTTAGAAATTCACCGTTGGGTTAAATGTTGCTAGGCTTTCGAATGCCAACTTTTCGAGGGTATATAAGACGCCTGTAATCCCCCTAATAATGAGTAGGAAAACAAGTCAATCGAGCAATATCATCATACTACAATCTACTTGTGTAAATTCAAAAATCGTGATCAACATATCACCTCGAAAATGGCTACCGGATACGCCAAAGATCAACCGACAGGTTTCAAGAACCATCTTGAGAACATTGCCATTGTCGGCGTAAGTCTACCTCCTTCTACTAATCATCAATCTACATGTAGATAAGTTGCTGACATATATCCAGGCCGGAGGGCAAGTCGGCAAATATATCGTCGAAGCCCTAATCGACAACGGAAAACACAAAATCACCGCCCTCACCCGTGAAGGAAGCACCAACAGCATCCCTGCGGGCGTACACTCAATCAAAAAGATCGACTACGCCCAACCTAGCACCATCGTCGAAGCCCTCAATGGCCAGGATGCATTAATCTGCACTTTATCCGTGCGCGCGACCGACGAAGCTGAGAAATTGGCCAGGGCGGCTGCCGAAGCAGGCGTGAAATGGATCTTGCCTAATGAGTTCGGCAACTCCAAGAACAACGAGCAAATCGATCGCGACATCATCATTGGAATCAAAAAGGGGCAAGATCGGAAACTCATTGAGGAGTTGGGGGTGAGTTCGTGGATTGGTGTTGCGACTGGGTTTTGGTATGAGTATAGCTTGTCTGCGGGTGCGTGGAGTTATGGATTCGATATCAAGAATCGTACTGTTACGTTCTATGACGATGGCGCTAAGCAGATTAACACGACTACATGGCCGCAGGTTGGTCGTGGAGTAGCCAACCTGCTTGCGCTCAAGGTGCTGCCGGAGGACGAGAATGATAAGAGCACGACTTTGTCGCAGTACAAGAATGATTTTGTCTGCATCTCGTCTTTCAAGGTTAGTCAGCAGCAGATGTTTGAGTCTCTGTTAAGAGTCACGGGAACAAGTCGGGAGGATTGGACAATAACTTCGGAGCCGGCGAAAGATCGTTATGCCAAGGGCCAGGAGATGCTCAAGACTGGCAATAATATGGGCTTTGGTCTGTTGTTGTATGCAAGAGTGTTCTTCCCGGATGAGGCAGGTAAGCACCCGCATATTGATAATGCTGCTTTGGGCTTGCCGGAGGAAGAAGATCTCGACAAGTGGACGGCTGTTGCGGTCAAGATGGTTGAGGAGGATTACTTTTTGAAGGAAGTCGTTCCTCGGACCACTGGTTAGGGAGCAAGTTACCCATCCTATTGGTATCTCGGTATATGAGGACTTGACTAGAGAGCCATGCCCAGTGTGAAAGTATGCAGAATGGATATGAGACTTGTAAATGAGTGATACGTACATACATAGCACTCGATGAAACCGGTTTCACAGCCTAGGGTAGTCATTTCAAGTAGACGTCTTTCTCATAGTCGACTGACTCAAAAGAAAGTAGTCGAAACCTGCCCCTGGCTCATCCATTGTGTACAATGGTGTCTGGCTCGTTCTTGCCTATTCCCCCTTACCGAGGTATAGACCAGGGTTTCCGGCTTGCGAAGAATCTGGCTCGATCGGTCACGTTTGTGCACAAGAACATTGGACCAGATAGATACGATTGTGGTGTTTCAAACAATTCGTCGGTTCTTGGACATTCTTTTCTCGTCGGGGTTGAGGAATTCTGGCCAGTCGTTGCAACATCATTTTTTCGAGGAGATACACGCTGGGAGACCAACCTGGACCGCCATCCTAGACGACAGGGATCGCTGCCTTTGGAGCTCTTTTGTCTGTCCGAGCAGCGAATCGGTGGAACCTGGACCTGAACTGGTAGATGCAGGCGTGATGATCGGGACACGCGACGAATTCGAGATTAAGCGAAAGTTGGTTTCAATGGCTAGCGATAGATTGCCAAGCTTGATGGGACCAAAGTATACCAAAATAGTGATTTCCGGTTTGCGTTGTCTCGATCCAGAAGAGACCAACCTATTCGGTACGCCGGCAGAATTGCGGGATCAAGACGGGGTTGTTGTTGGAGTGCGGTACATTGAGATGTGATTTCCATTGCCCAATCCAAGTGGGAAGTTTCACTGACGAATTGCAGATATTGATGGAAATTGAAGAAACATCAGTGTAGCGCTTCAGGCAAGCCCTACCTTCCCTATTTTCCATCTGGCAGGAGCCATCCCTGTCCAGGAACAATCTTGTCGTCACCTCAACCCGTATTGGCATCGGTCTGATTGCCTTTGTCGGAGACGGCGCGAAGCACTGTGACATGCTTTGGCCGTCACCACAGAACTTTCAAAAAGCGACGAATCTGTTCTCTGGCGTAGCGGTTTCTAGCCCAATGCTCCAGGATTTGTCGGCATTGGGTACCTGAGAGCTGAGATCCTTCGCTTCCCTTTCTCCAGTATTGCGAGGAGCTTGGACGCCGCTCTATTGGATTGGTCTGTTCAGTCAAGGAGCTTAGAATTGATCACCTATACCACTTTAGGGAAATCCTTCAGGTAAACTTTCCGATGACAGATGTCACTTGTCAACTCATCGCTCAAAATTGAGTTGCATATGCCATACCATTACCGGCCCAGACGCGAAGATATATTGGCAATTGGAGAGCTTCCCGTCTTGGCATGCATTTCCAGCAAACTTTGTTGTCTTTCTCGTTGTATGAATGGCTGATCACCAGTTCGATTTTAGCATCAACTGGAATTCCGAGTCCGCAAAAGTCTAGAGACATTGCAATGCATTAGGCTGGCTGGCTGAGTACGTATTTGCTAGGTGAACATGCATGAACTGGTTCGTGTCAGCAAGCCACGTTATTTCATTCCGGCCCTTCCCACGAATAAGACTTGTATATCGTAAAGTGATCGGCATAAACACGAGAATAAACTCATTAGTACGGAGTAGTTAGAGTTAATAGCTTAATACGTGGTCCTTTCCGCCGTTTCCGGCAAAGCAAAGAATTGGCTGGTCAAGCTGTCAACACAGATTTAGCGTTGACTCTATTGAATTTGATCGACAAACCCCAACATTGACGCGGATTCTCACATGTAGAAAGTACGTAGTAGTCACTATGAAATTGATCGAAGATTGAAAGTGGCTAGCTGATGCATCTCGATAGGAATGTGACAAGTTTTGTTTCCTGAATCAAGTAGAAATTTCCGGAGCGAAGCGAAATCTATCTCTGACTATTGTTTCTCGCGGTTCAGCCTGTATCTTGCGAGATGAGACCGACTTCGGATGGCGGGAGCGTCTCACGATGGTTCGAGAGGAAGAAAGGTATATATACTGACTCCTCGCCCTGCTGTTCGACTTAGATTTCTCTACTTAGAACATTGAAGCCAACTGCATGAACGGTGAAATTTTCTGGTTCTTCCTCTCATCGTATTGTCCAATCGGCTGTTCATCATGACATCTCGTCGCACTCTCCTTTCTATACTCGGAACCGCCTATCTGTTTGGTTCTCATGTAGTAGCAGCTCCATTGGATAGCGGCCTGGATATCTGCCTTCCATTCGGCATCGAAGTCGGCCTCTTCATAGACTTGTTTGATCCCCCCGAGGTGACCGAAGTCGTACCCTGTTTTGTTACCTCGACCACTGCAATCCCTTCAGCAGGCACGTATGTCGTTCCAGCAGGCATCTCCACCGGAACCGTAACTGCCCATGGGGCAACCGATCTGTGCGTGACTTCGGTGACGACGACAACCACCACCTATCCCTGCTCGACAGCGACCTCGTTCCCAACCACCTGGTGGGATCCTTGCAAATCCTCGTCGACTTCAGGGACCTGCCGTTGGACTCCACCCGCTACGAGTGCCCCTACCACGGTGACTCGTACAGTCACTTCCACAGTCACCCAGTCCGATACCAGCGCCCCTACCACGGTGACTGATACGGTTACATCCACGGTCACCCAATCTGCCACTTCCTGCTCCGTCACAACGTCAACACCGACACCGACTCTCAGCTGTGACCCCTACGGGTACCTGATCCAATATGCATCCCTCTACCAGGTGGATTTGACCACGGGTACTGCAACCGAGGTCGCCAGTGCTATCGGCGCGAATACATCCATCAATGCCATAGGATACAACACTCTCGACAACTATCTATACGGATATCAAGCAAGCACAAACACCATCCTTCAGATCAGCGCCGACGGTACGGCCGTGACAGTGAGTGCAGATGCGCCTCCATCGGGAAGTTATATTGGCGATGTCGATTCCAATGGCCACTACTGGGTCGGCCTCGGAGCGGCCAGCTCATGGGCCGAGATCGATCTTGCGCCTGGCTCTCCGACTTACGGCAAGATACTGGCCAACGGAACTGCTACTTCCCCAGGATACGCCGTGGCCGACTGGGTCTATATCCCCTCTGCGGGCGAGTACCTATACGCCGTCGGTTCCAACACGTCACCGAGCGAGACCGCTTTACTCCGGTTCGATATGTCCACCCATGAATGGGAGACGGTCGCAAATTATGGAGCTCTTGGAGTTGTTGGTGTCGGTGCTGTCTATGGTATGAACAACGGAACGGTGTATGCATCCGAGAATGGCAATGGCCAGATTTGGCAGTTCCCTATTTCAGGAGACACCCCATTCATGGTCTCTCAGGGCCCTCCATCGGGAAACAATGATGGAGCGCGGTGTGTGCTCAATCTTTTGGCCTAACTGATAGCATTGACATCAGGTGGATTGGTTGAAGTAAAACGGGGTTCCGGTCACAGCTCCTTGGTGCTGGTCGGATTGGTAATATTGTTAACGATACATCATCAAAATATGACTCGATTTCGTTGACTTACCTGCTCAAAGATTCTTGTAAAGGGACTTTTACCATCATGAATATAGCCGGTGGGCGAGGAGTGTAAGAGTAAATACCCTCTCTCCTAGTTCTCACCACACGCCAGGGTGTAAGGTGAAAAGTCATGTGAATAGCACTAGTTATAAGTCCAGTACCTCCCGCCGTTGACAAGTCTGACTTGCTGGCTGTTGGGTTCGACTGAACTACAATGCCGTGTCCGGACAAATCAGCTTCATGACCAGATGAATTTCTAGATGGGTTCACGGCACACCCACCGTAGAAAACGACATTCTCCTTGACGCCCGTAACGGACTCAAAATCATTCCAAAGCACGTGGGTCCGCAACTACCCCAGATGGACAATACCAGCTTATTCTATTACCGATAGTATGGTTGACGGAAGGCCTGTTGGTCTCGGAAGAGTTTGCAGTGGTATTCTTTCGTCGCAGTCCAAAGTCGAGAGGCATGGACACTAGTTAGATCAGACAAGAGAAACTGACATCATTGCCCAGTCGAGTCCCGTGACCTGCGATAAGATAAACAGAGCTTAACCACTTCACTTTTTCTTCCCGACAACTTATACGCGGATTCCACGACTTCTTCCTTGATTCCACATTTCCGGGACCAAATCCTGTTTATAATCCTCGACTTGCGGGCTATATCCAATGGCTATCTAGCTTACTACTAGTCCATGGTGTGCGATTTACAGTTTGACCAGAATCGCCACTGTCACGACGGCAACCCTTTGGATCGCGGCCACACGAAATCTTAAACCACACCGCTTGACGCGACGAACCTTGTCAACGCAACTATTCCTGTATATTTCAAGTCGCCTCGCATTAAGGCGCAACCTATATCATGCTTCCACCAAAAAACGGTAGCTCCGGTACATCGAAACCCTTCGCCGTATCATTTTCAAACACGTCCAGAAAACCGGTGAACCCTCCTCCGCAAAACACAAGACCTCGTGTTAGCTCATCGCTGAGACATCATCGTCACCACATAAGCCGCGATGAATCCGACGAAGAGGACGTAGAGCCCGTTGCCGAAGAAGTGACGGGTTTCGACATGGGCGGAGCGATCAGCAAGAATGCGCGGAAGGAAAAAGAGCCTCTCGTAATCAAGGTAGAAAGCAGAAACAACTGGCGCGATCGACCGGGTACGAACCGCAGGGGTAGAAACCTACTCCCGCAGGAAGTGCAGGCGCAGGCTGCTGGGAATGTGGCAGTTGTCGAGACTGAGACTCCAAGTATGGCCTACGGTCTGAGCCTTGCGCCTGCACAGAAAGAGGGCGCCGCTGAGAATGGGGCGGACGTTGCTATGGCAGACACTTCTCCTACAACCGAACCTGAGCCTCGCGCACCTCTTACTCAAGATGAAATTGCGCTACAAGCGCTCATCCGTGAGAGTGAAGGTGGTGAAAAGACAAGGCGGTCTGATCTAGTAATTGAATCAACAAGAACGGAGGGCCGATACGATGAGACAAGCTCCTTCCGTGCAGATGTCGCTACTCGTCCCGACCAAGCGAGCTTAGATGCATATGATGCGGTCCCAGTCGAAGAATTTGGGGCAGCCTTGTTAAGAGGCATGGGCTGGAAGGAAGGCCAGGCTATTGGACGAGGAAATTATGGAAAAACCGCTGCTCCGAATGAAGCTCGCGTGCCGGCACGCCGGCCCGGATTTTTAGGAATTGGCGCAAAGGATGTTGGAGGTGCTAAAGGTGCGGAAATTGAGATTGGTGCCTGGGGAAAAGCGGCGATGCGCAAGGGGTCGAGGAAAGGTGGCGATGGTAGTGGAAATACAGAAGGAGTCTACATGCCGGTTGTTATGAAAAACAAGACGACAGGCGAACATTTGACGGAGGAGGAATTCAAATTACGTCAAAAAGAGGCCAGTGAAAGGAAGGCAAACGGGAAATCAGATGAACGATCATCTCGTTATGATAGCCGGGATAAAGACCGGCGCCGTTATGACGATGACAGTGACACAGACCGTGATCGCAGAAGGCGACACGATAAGCGAAGAGATCGAAGTCGATCATCTGGTGCTCCTGACCGTCGCCGGTATGATGACGACGAAGATGATGGCAAACGGTCTTCGCGGGATCATCGGCGGTACCGCGATAGGGACGATAGTGATTATAAGAGCAGGCGACAGTCTAGAGACCGACCTCATCGTGATTCTGGATATTCAAGACGGGATGATAATCATCGTCGCATTAGAGACAGAGATCGTGATTCGGAACGCCGTTCAGATAGGGATAGGGATCGTCATAGGTGATTGTACAAAGACCATGTCGAACTGTGTTATGGGACATGATGCTTCGCGATGGAGTTTTCACAATATACCCTTTGTCGCCGATAGATGGACAAATTATTTTCAAAAGTTTATATAGATAGCCAAGTAAACAAGCAACATGGAAACATGTCCAAATAGATCCTCAATTGGTATGCCAGAAGCACAATAGAAACACAATATATACCTAGCTAGTCATCCAATGCAAATGCACACGAGGTGTATCTATACACACAAACTCCTTTTCAACAATCAAATAACGCCATATAAAAACTTTTCTGTTCATCATGCTTCAAGCATAACAACATCCTCTTGTCCAGAAAAGCCATCGCCCTTCTTGTCTGCCGACAAACCAGACACGAGGCCCATACCACCCTCCATCTCATCCAGAATCCACTCAACGAGATAACTCTCATCGACAAGCTCTTCAACGCGTCGATAGTGTCGATCAGTATATGACGAAAGAGCACTGAAAATCTCCTTCAAAGACAAACCGCCGACATCTTTCCGGCTTCGTTTTCCCTGAGTAGCTGCTGCTGGGGGTGGGCGGTTGGCGAGTTCAATGAATGTTGAGGCTGGGTATGAGCGGACAAGAGTGTAGAGAATGCGTTGGGCGACTTTTGCGGTGCGCGCATTTGTGTTCCAGTCCCGGAGGCGGAGGAGTAAGAGGTATAGATTGTCTTGGTCGAGGGACTGGAGGACTTGATCTACCGAGCTGTTGCCGGTTAATGCAGAGTCGGCGTCCGTGTCATCGGCTTTCTCGCTCTTTTTGCCGTCGACTTCATCGATGGCGGCGGTGAATAGGGAGAGTAGGCGAGCGGGATGATTGAGTTGGAGAGCGAGTGTGATGGCTTCTCTGTATGCGCCGGTACGGATATAGTTTTGTAATTGCTGGTCTTGCTCGATGCGAGCAGAGTTGGCGGATACTGCTGCAGTCCGTGTGGCGGAGGTCGTGTCCGTCCAGAAAGTGACAGTGGAGTCAGCAGCTCCGGAAATCAGGGAGTATGGAGAAGTCGACGGTGACTTGACATCAGATCGGGATCCGGAGGGAGTTGGCGAAGCAAGAGCCCAGACTCTGTCTGTGTGGTTGTCAAGTGTAGCCTCCGACTCGCCACTATAAGGGGACCAGATCTTAACCAATCCATCTGCAGCAGAAGAGGCAAGAAGGGGGCGAGTCTGGGTCTTGGATTCATCTCCATCTGTATCATTTTCAGACGACAATTGCGAAGGCGGTAACCAAATCACCTTGAGGACACTGTTTGTGTGACCTTCAAATGTGAGAAGACAACTGAAATCGGCCAAGTTCCAGATTTTAACGGTCTTGTCACCTGAACCTGTTGCGATCAAGCCGCGGCTGGTGCTAGTGCCAGCATTTGAGCTGATAATGGGCATTTCACGGGGCGAAAATCGGACAGACCATACTCCTCGCTTGTGGCCACGAAGGATACCAACCACCGATCCGTCTTCCGCGGACCAGATCTTGACCGTTCGGTCCTGAGAAGCCGAGGCGAATAGTGTTGCTGTGTAGTTAACGTCCAAAGAGTTGATGTCCTTTTCGTGTGCCTTTCTGGTATATGCGGCTTTTGGGGTTGATTGTGAGATACCCAATTTACTCGTGTCCCATTTCTTGATGGTCCGATCTTGAGAACCTGTGAAGAGGAATGCTGGAGGATGGTTCAAGGGGTCATTGTGAGCTTTTGAACCGGCTGGAGGTGGAGTTCTTGGAAGTGCAATTGCTCCTAGAGATTCGGCATGGCCTGTCAAAACTGCGGCACATGTATATGATGAAGTTGCAGGATCGAGACGCCAGAGACGGGCAGTGTTATCTTTGGCACCGGTAGCGAGCCAGTAGCCAGACCAGTCAACGTCCAAGCAAATAATAATATCGTCGTGTCCTTCCAAATAAGTGACATCTGCTCCAAAGTAGCTATCACCCGTTGTGCTGTGCGTGTTCTGGTCAGGGGCTGTGATAGACACAACACGAATGCTTTCAGTGTTTGTTGCCATTGCCAAAAGCGACCTTTCTGGACCAACATAAGCCAAGTCGATGACTTCGTCATCATTTCCAGAAATCCTCCTAATGATTGGCAAAGGCTCTAATGATGAGCCTGGTTTGTAATCGGCCAAAGACTCAATAGAGTGAAGTCGAAGTGTTTGATCGGCATGAACGGTAACGACAAAGGGTAACCCTGGTGCGTATTGGGTTGTAATAATAGCGTCGGTTTCGGATCCTACTTCTTGTTGTTGGATTATTTCTCCTCCTCTATTGGCATCCCAAACGCGCAATACACCTCTCTCGCCACCAGTGAAGCAGAGACCAGTCTCAAAGATGAATTCAGCGGATTCTATACTTTCCAGGACCGGAATAATTCGACGACTTTTCCATGTTCGCGCATCCCAGATTATAACTGTTTTGTCGCGAGAAGCTGACAGCAGCGCATTCTCGACTGGTGAATATGACAGACTGCGCACCACAGAGACGTGTGATTCTAGCGAAGCGATGGGCTTTTTCTTGTGTAGATCCCAGACTCGCACTTTGCCCTCTTCATCACCAGATGCTAACCGGATCGTCCTTGACTTCTCTGTCTCTTCCTCGTCGTCGTTCTGTTGTTTCTTGTTGGTTCGCTTGGATCCGTTGCGTTCATCCGCATTTGTAATGGCTTCAAAGAAATTCAAAGCAGTTATCACTCCTCCATGCCCGTGGAATGTATGTGTAATAAATCCACCCCGAATATCCCATACTTTGATAGATCCGTCGGAACCTCCAGTCGCCAAAAGAGTACCAGTGGGATCGATAGCCGTAGTGACCACGGGAGAAGTATGGGCTTTGACGGTTCGTAGCAAAGTGGTTTCTATAGGGCCTTTGTCGTTGATATCGAATGGTGTCAGGCAGTAAAAGCGCATGGACATAGATCTCGAGCAGACGACAACGTGAGACGCCGATGGTGTGACTAGACAGACCAATTTATCAGCATGATATAGTCAGGCTATAAGAAGAAATTGACTCACTTGCTAGACTAGTAATGAGTTCTCCATCCTATGAAAAGTCATTAGTCTATTGACGATTGTGAGCATCCGGTTGAGTATCTTACACCCTCCAAACTGGCCAACTGGTCGCCTGTAGTGAGGTCCACAATGAGCGCATCTTCTCCGACACATGTTGCAAGAATACGACCGCTGGCATCTAGCGATGTGCTTCCTCCAGTGTAGATAGGGCGCAGCGTTCGCGACGCCTCGAAAGTGGTTTTTGCATTGATTCTCGACATATTGAATTGGGTCAGGTGTCTGACAAGTCGATTGCGGTCAATTATGTTCGCATTGCCGATTTCCTGCGGAAAAAGTAACGAATGTCCACCAATATTCAGTAGTCACACAGTGAATCCTAGAAAACTGTTGATTGTCGTCTCTTGCTACTTCCGCGGCGGACTTTTTTTTTTTTGGAAGTTTTGACGAGTTTGCACTGTTTGCACTGGCTGCTTCTTGCGGGCCGAAATAAGGTGTGGTCTGTGCACGGCGCCGTCTTTTTCTGGGAAGGCGCCTCTTGCCTCATCAACTTACAACATACAACGACCTCTGTGTTTCATCTCGTCAATGAACCGCATCGTCTGAAAAACTTCATCGTCTCTTCTTGAAACAGCGTGCATGCATGCTTGAAGTCTAACAAGAATCTTTGACTGAAACTGCATGATATGGTTGCACCATCTTCGGCCGAAATCAACCAGTGATTGGGTAGGCGATGGGCCGCCAACCATACATAGTGCGGCTGGCTTTGGTAAGCTAGAACCAAGTCTCTATCACACGGTGTGAATCAGCACAGTTCTAACAACTACCTAGGGCCGTTCTCCATATGAGCCACCTGATCCAAGCGAGTCACAACAGCAAACATCTCACAGTCGCAGTACAGATGGATATGTCCAACAGTATGATGAAAGAGGTCATCCCATCTTTCCCGAGTCCAAGGCTCTGGCTCGCGAGCTTCGACGAGCCAAGAACGATGTTTTGTCAACCATGGGAGTTGTGGTTAGTGGCGAAGCAGGCCGTACAGGCAATATGAAAGACAAGAAGAGCTTCAATGCTGTCACAGCTGAAAATGACTACGGTCTGGTCATAGTAGCCTTTGACCATGCTGTACATTTCTTTGGATCTTGGTGGGTTGGCTCACTAAGCCGCCGTATCCAGGTAAATATAATATCTAATATATCTCTAGAGTTCCAAATTGTACTCAATACTGACTTGCATTAGACCTTCAAAAGCTATACCAATATTCCGCTTATCCGCCTGTTCAAATCCGAGTGTCGGAAATTCGGATGGCCGGCTGAATTCTTTGCAGGCATGCCTCTCTGGGCAGCCAGAATCATATTGCCTATCTGCAGAACACAATTATTCGAGCCTCTACTCGTCTACGTTCAGGACAAGCTCACGACATACATGAACAACTCTTATACCCGACTTGTGGAGGGGTGCTTCTCCATGATTCGTTCTTCGTAAGTACCTTTTTTGACGATGCAGTTATAGCAACTAATGATGAACGCAGAGCACGGCTCGTCTCATTTGTATTCTTTGAGCAGTTACATATGTTTTGCATTCTACAAACTCTCCACCTAATCCCCCATAAAGTTTATCCAAGGCCCGCATTCCTCCTCCCATTTACCAAATACTCTCTAATTCGTATCCCATCTCTTCCATCTGATCTTTCTCTTGTTTCGCTTGGGCAGTTTGCATCGCAATTAGCGGCAACCCCCTTTGCGTTCGCATTCGTTTATGTTCTCGTTCGACCATACGTTGAAGAGAAGATATATCGACTGATCAGGAGGCATTTGCCTAAACAAGAGAGACCGGATGAGGTTTCCATTCAGGTTGCTATGGAAAATGATCTTCTCGAATGGACATTACCAATAGCGGGGCGGCGCACCGAGGAGGAAACTCGTCGGAGCAATTTGAGTTTACTGGACGATATCAAAGAAGAGTTTCGAGAATTACAAAAGTGGTTATTCCGTCGGCTTGGCTATAACCACGATGACTCTGACGAGAATGTAAGCGTTCTCAGTCACAACGATATTGTCACAGTTCGCGAAGACGTCCTCTTCGCACAATCCCTGCAGAACAATATCGATCAAATACCAGTATCATCCGCCGATACAGTATCGAACGTCATTAGACCAGCTCCCCTTGTTCACGATCAGACATTGACAAATGAGCAATTGACTCATTCACCAGGCGAAATCACTCCGAATGCCATAAATGAAGTGCACCCGGCGGAGCGTGCTGAAAGAGGCGAAATTGTCCAAGACCAATCATCAGGATCTTGGATTCCGTTTCAAGACAATGATCAAGACTCGCGGGCTGACACATTGTTTTCGCGGCCTCGAACGCCGGAATCGCCACTAGCTTCTCCTCGCATTCGAGCATCTCTCACTCACCAAAATTCATTCACGACGACGATGGAGCTGTCGCTTCAAGATAGTCGAAGCTCAAATAGACAAGACGGTCTTGAGCCTGTTGTTGAGATTGAGCATGGTGACACCGCGCTAGGCCAATGGCCGATTCCTCTTGATGAATCCCAGGTTGACGCTGAGGCGCTGAATCAAGTGAGACGGGAGATTGACGAATTAGAGCAACTTGCCGCCGCGGGAGACCCCGAGCCTTTGAATGTCGCGTTGAA
The DNA here is from genome assembly GCA_001305275.1 of Talaromyces verruculosus. NCBI lineage: Eukaryota > Fungi > Ascomycota > Eurotiomycetes > Eurotiales > Trichocomaceae > Talaromyces > Talaromyces verruculosus. The sequence continues at coordinate 244,499 of LHCL01000032.1, forward strand.
CCCGACCGAAAACGAGCGCCGGTGGGAAACCCTCAACACGGAGGTGGATTTGATGAACCTAGCATCAGATCCTGTCTTACCGCATGTAGTTGAAGAGCCTCTGCATAGTCCTACGCACCCGCTTGGTATGGATGCATTATCGGACGCCGGCACTGAAGCATCGGCTTCCAACTTACCCACCGATCTAGCTCCATGGAGGTCCCCCAACGAGAACCGCTCTGATACAAACAAGCAACGCGTCACAGTCCTCTCTTCATATCCTGCCGATGCCCTGGCGCATCATCTAGCCTCTCTCATCAGCGGTATCATATTCATGCCATTCGAATCATTCTTCTACCGTTCGCTAGCTAGAAGCTACGAATCCTCACCGCTCGCCGCCGTCTACGGCGGTAACGGTCTTATTCCACATTCCGATATCCGTGATCTCACTGGCTTTGCCGGTGGTGGAGGTAGACGTGACATGATTGCTTACATGTCCAAACTTGCCTTGATACAGTGGATTCAGACAGGTATTAGTGGCGTAATACTTGGGGTGTGCTCTGCTACAGCAATTGGAATTGGGAAGAGGGTGTTTAGATGGGGGAATTTGTAACATAAGCTTGATATGTATCATATTTGGGAATTGGGTCTTGCTCTGCGTTGGCTGTTACATGTTAAGAAGGCTGGTTGCATCTTTTGGTATGGGTTTAAGAGGTACTTTAAATATCAAAAACGGCCATAGTCTGGGCTTGTTTTAATTCATCTCATATGGTGTTGTCTTCATGATATCCGACACTCATCTATTTTACACAAAAGTACAATGTTCGTTCGGTAGCCGATATCTCACAACAATTCAATACCTAGAATCACCATCCCCTATAACTACTACTACAACATTAGTTCATTCATTTAGCCACCCCCTTCCCCTTCTGCATCCCCGGCGTCTTCCTCCTCTCCCAAACCATCAAATACGACTCCCTCGTAAACAACGTCTCACTCTCTGTCCGTTGGACATACAAATCCTGAATCTCAAGCCACTCCGGCCCACGTTGTTGTGCCGCCTGCTCCTGCTGATGTTTCGTATTCTCAGCAGCCATCGCTTTATCGTGTAACTGGACTAGCCAAGAGACTTTCTCGCTGCCGGCACCGGCGCCCGTTGTTGTTGCCGTGGCAGCAGAGGCGTTTTTGTTTGCGGCGCCACCACCACCGGCGGCTGCGAGGCCTTTGTCTGCTGCGGATGAATCTTCTCCTGTGCCTGGTGTAGGCGCGTTTGCGTCTAGGATGATGTTTGAGACGAGGTCGTATATGATGGGTTCACCGGGAGGCCAGAGTTCAGGGTTCGGTTCAACGTAGGGTGACATATCCAGTGATCGCGGGGAGGGGAATGTGACGATTGTAGGATTTCGTTCAGATACGAATTTATTCTTGCTGAAGCGTTTGATGTGGAAGAGTAGATAGGGGGGAAGAGGGTGGAGGAGTCGGTGACGGACACGATGAGCAAGTTTCTCGGATGCGGTTATACCGTTGTATTTGTTGAGGAGTGTCGTCAGTGGGATCTGAGGGATGATGGATTCTCTGTTTGCAGATTGGAACAGAGGTGTGGGTGGGAGATCGAGGGTGAGTATCAGAAAGGGGGAGGTTTGAGTGGTTGTTTCGCTCGATTCGGTAAAGACTAATCGAGAGTTTGTGGTGTCGGAATGTGCTGTGATGGCCTGGCTTTCGATCCGTAAATGTCCTTGGAAGGCTTGCTGGATAACGCTTGTTGGTGTTTTTGAGGGCTTCTTGGACCCGCCGAGACTGAGATGGAGGTTGTTCAAGAACCACGAAAGAAACTCAACAGGGTCGGACTGATGAGTGAGGGTGAACCGCTTTGAAGAACGCAGGGCAATCTCTTGAAGCAGTTCGTGTGGTGACACGTGTGACTTGAAGGCTTTTGGGTTCCATAGTTTGCGCACCAGAGTGCTGAATCTGAGAGATAGTTGAGGGGATCCTGGGGCCGGGAAATTTTGGAGGAGGAAAAAATTGCGAATCGGCGTGACGTGCGCAAGGACCTGAACAACAACATTCAAATAATCGTTTGCTTTGATATTGTTCATTCCAACGTATCCTATAAGACATCCCCAAGTCAGTGATCGATATAGTCATCTGCGGCAGTGAGTTCTTACCAGGCCGATATTTCTTCCCCAGCAAATCCCATGCATCACGGACCTCTTTATCAAGCTTCAACACATCATTTTTCGTGAAAGTCGGGTCGACCACATATTTGATATCATCCAAGCTCTTGCTCTTCACTTCGTACCCCTCGGGTAAAACGTAGACCTTCTTCGTCTCCATGTTCACAAACACATGGTGGCCAACTTCCAGCGCATGGAAATACGCGTGAGACTTATTGCCTCGCCCCTGGAAATATTTACCACACACCAAACAAGCATATACATTTATATTGGATAGCGACACTGAGCAGAGCTTTTCGAAATCGAAATCTAACACGGCGCGATTGATTGTATCTAAATACAAGTCTCCGTATCCTTCGACTGGATGCGACTGGCGTTGCGGCACTGCGAGTAGCGCTTCTCCTCCGTCGTCGTCGTCGACCTCCTCCTCACGTTCTGGAGATTCCGGCAGATCTTGTGCAGCTTCTTGCAATTCTGCAGCTTCCAAATCAGCAGCGGCGAGGATGTCTTGGTGGTTGCGTTCATCTTGCTCCCACTCACGACCACTCAGATGGCCATTGCGGGAATCAGCTTCAGCGTATCGCGGTTTTTTGGAGGCCGGCGAGTTCACGCTGAACTCTTTTTCGAGGTCGGTATCGGCTTGTCGTTTAGCCATGATTTCTCTTTATGGTGAGATATGCCAAGGCGTTGTTTTGTTCACGGTGTAAGAGGCCAAATGCGCTGGATTGCGTGAAACAAAAAGTGCTGGAAAGCTCCCGCTAGTGCAAACAATTCAAACACATATCGCTCTGACCTCATCATCTCTTTGCTTAAATACAATCTTCCAAGGAATCACCAGACTAAATGGTACATAAATTTGACTAATGGGTATCTGCAGGAATCGCTAGACTTAAAAATAATACTATTTTCCGTTCGATACATATCGAATGATGATATAGAAGCTCGTACGATCTACGGCCTCGGGAGTCCCCTTGGTTGAACCATCCATATCAACCTGTACTGCTGTATAAGCTTACTTGTATGGGATGAGACTAGTAACCATAACAGAAATCCTACTGCAGGCATATCCCTACACATACGAGCAAGCCTGGTGATATCGAAACATATCAAGTAATTCGTCATAACAAGGAAAGATTATTTCTAGAACTTTGTATCCTAAGAACAGTGAATGCTATGATACAACGCTGCACCAGGCAGATTGGTGATCATTATGCAATCGCCACTTTCCTTTCATTATCATATGAGATTTCTTCGATTCCGTCCTTTGTGACAATCTTGACCAGAACCTGCAAATTGGTTAGCTAACCTGGAATTGATAATTTCAATGCCGATGAAGGTGCCTACCCCTTTGAAGTCAATAGGTAATCTTCGCTTCAACTCGTCCGTGCAAAGGTTCAAGAGCTTCATGCCTTGCTCGCGGTCGATATCTGGGTGATGGTGTTTATCAAGAATGGATAGGCAGTAATATCTGGTTTCGCGTTAGCCGTTTCCATCGAAAGTATTCGACACAAGTGCGAAGACGTAAGTGTTTCTCCGTTCATGTGCGTGGTACGTACTGGGCATATCCGTGTGCGGCGTATGGGACCTGAGCAAGGGACGCCAAGTAGTCTACCCAGTAAAGATTGGGGGTGTTGGTGATAGCATCGACACCGCCGAGCAACAAGTTGACAGTATATGGGTTCCGCGAACGCAAAGCTCGTGCAAGCTCTCCTCGAACGAAGTTTCCGACGGCAGCAGGGCTGAGTTCGGTGTCGTTGCGCATCGAATATAGCTGTACGTTAGCTTGGATGTATTCGGCGAATTGCACTGAAAGGTATTATCAGTCTCTACACATCAACAGAACATTCGGACCGGTTGTTACCTCCATCGCCAGGCTCGCCAGAAAATGCCATCAGAGTGTGTTGGTTCAGGTTTCGGGTTTTGTCATCTGTAGCCTTGAGGACGGTCGGGCCTCTCATGGCGGCCTTGGAAGCTGCGATGATGACGAAGTCTTTTCCGGTGATTCCGAGTAGGACCTCCCTGTATAAAACATTGATTGTAAGCTATCTTGGATGCGTTGTGGTGAAGGATGAAGCTCCTTACATTGTGATAGGTAATCGATGTTAAGTCTTGACAAGTTCGGTCGGAATATAGCCGGATGCAAGATTGACTTATTTGAAAGCGATCGAGTCAAACCGTTTAATCGGAAATATGGAGTCGGTAGTTTGCAGTGATGAGGATGAAGATATCGAAAGAAGGTAATGGAGGATGGTGAAGGTAGAGCTTGACGCCTAGCAGAGCTACGTCGGAGAGAGCTGGGCCAGCAAACAGAGCAAACACGCGCCAATGGGACCTTGATTTAGGCGTTATTGTTTGTCCGGCTCCGGGAGCCCGCCAAGAGTTTATCGGCACGGACCAATCGTGCCTAAAAAAAAAGATTTGTATGCGGAAGACAAGAAAAAAAGTTAGAGCTACAACAGACGACACTGGCCAATACCCATTCTGCTTTCTCTAGATAATTAGCACTTGTTGCTTGGAGGAGAGAGGCTTGGGTTTTTGTCTTGTTCCTGAGAACGGCATTATGTCGTCCTTTTTCACAATCCCAGCGTCTCAGCGCAAGCGGAAGAGAGACGATCGTGTGGCCGCACCTGGATCAAAGAAGCGCGGAATTGCAGCAAAGGGAGACGCTCGAGAGGATACATCACGGAGAAGACAAGAATCCGAGGACGAATCTATATCAGGCAGCGACCTCGAAGACAACGAAGAAATCTCTGGATCTGAGCTTTCGGACGATGCGACTTCAGAAGACTCGGACGAGGGCGAGACAGCAGCAGAGCGCAGATTGAAGCTTGCAGAAAGATATTTGGAGAATATTCGTGAGGAGGTTGACGAGGCTGGATTTGATGCCGCTGAGATTGACCGTGATCTCATTGCTGAACGATTGAAAGAGGATGTGGTATGTTGCTACTGACAATTCAACTATTGACATCACGGTCTAATTGTCTACTACAGGACGAAGCAAAAGGTCGCATATTCCGCAAGATCGCATCTCAACTCAATTTCTCTAGCGCTTCACATTCTTTTTTTCGAGCAGATACTCAGACAACTACCGCCGTTGCTATACATCCTCCGTTCGCATACACCGTTTCAAAAGACCGAACCCTCATCAAGTGGGAGTTAATATCCCCCAAAACGCCGCAATCTACACAGAATAATACAGAGAGGAAACGGCCAGATCATCCTGGAAAGAAAAAACCAATCCAATTAAAATTTGTTAAAGGTCTAAAGAAAGTTCGTGGGAGCAAGGAACCCCAAGGACATACTGGAAATATCTTGACTCTTGCGGTGTCACCATCCGGTAGATATCTTGCCACGGGAGGTGAAGATAAGAAACTAATAGTCTGGGATGCTGAAACGCTCGCTCCAATGAAAACATTTACACAACATCGGGATTCTGTTGCCAGCCTCTCGTTTACACGACACATTTCTTCACATAGCTCTGGAGAACAATTGTTCTCTGGTTCTTTTGATCGCACAATCAAAACATGGTCTCTCAGCGCTGGGGGTCATGCATACGTTGAGACCCTATTCGGACACCAAGACCACGTATCCGCGGTGGCATCAATGATGACAGACCAATGCGTGAGCGTCGGAGCCCGTGACCGAACAGCCCGTCTCTGGAAAGTCATTGACGAAACCCAACTCGTTTTTCGCGGTGAATCCTCCAAAAAGGAAGAATACCAAAACAACGCTATTGACTGTGTGGCTGTTATACCGCCCACACACTTCGTTACGGGATCCGATTCAGGCTCGTTATCGCTGTGGTCTATCCACAAGAAAAAACCACTACATACCATCCAACTTGCACATGGAGTCGATCCAATACCGCCTCCTGAGAAAGTATCATCTGAAGAAGATCCTGAAGTTGGTGCACGCAATACACGCTTCTTGCGCCCCATGCCACGATGGATCACAGCTTTGAGCACAGTACCTGGTACAGATATCGTCCTCAGCGGAAGTTGGGACGGTTGGATTCGCGCATGGCGTGTCTCAGATGACAAAAGAACACTCATCTCACTCGGACCAGTAGGCTCCGTCCGAACAACCCCTCAACCAAAACATACCTTCTTCACCAACGGCGACGAGTCGTCCGAACAACCACAAGAAGAACAACCTACTACGGACACCATGGACCTCGACCCCAAACCAGACGCAATGTGCGAGGAACCACTCGTCAAAGGCGTCGTAAACAGCATCGCAGTCTTTGAACGACGACCCGAGACCGCCAAAATCGGAGCAGCAAGCAAACCACAAAAGAGTAACAAATCAGAAAAGAAGTCGTCGAAGAAAACAGAACCAGAACTCTCAAATACGCGGGGATTATGCATCGTAGCCGCCCTCGGCAAAGAGCACCGCTATAGTCGCGCGCAACCCTTCGCTCAAAACCATTACAATGGACCCAGTGCCCAAGGCCGTAATGGAGCGGTGGTCTTTGAGGTGCCGTTTTTCGATAATGTGGATCATGAGCAGATAGAATTGGAGGCTGAGGCGGCTGAGTAAAAAACCGGGTTCTCTCTTTGGTTTTCGATAGAGGTTTATATCTTGATTTGATTCGATACATTACTGTATGTAACTAGCATTGATGGGTTGCATTTTCTGTTTTCTCTTCTTACCTACCTACCTACCTGCCTACCTTCATACTTAGGTATGTGTGTGGGTACATTGTACATACTTTATTCATCAGGCGACATGGATGATTGGGATCAAATACAAAAAAGTTTCTGTTTTCACTTTCATTCCTTTCACTGTTAGGAAATTTAATTTTACGGTTTTTTGGAAGGCAAGGCTTGAAGTAATAGTTAATCGTTATCATCTCAAAAGGGGGCGTAAAGTCTATTCGAACAAGCTATGATAATCCACCTAAACCTCGGAACCCTAACACACACAATCATGAGAACGCCTTGCTGAAATGGATGATGGCAATGGAAGATGATCACTCAAGGATAAACCGAAAAGAAAGTGATCGAGGACAGAGGATGACATGCCCGCAAGTTTTTTGAAGGTGGAGATCTGCAAGTACTTGCAGGAAGGATGAGGAAGAATAAAAGGGTTGATTGATAAGAGGTCGGTTTGAAGAACGGAGAAGGGAGGATTGCTCAATCATGAATTTGTTGTCAGAGCCATCCGCTCGCTTGATTGATCCAGCTTAATGCTATTGTATCGTGATGGTCATATGGCAATATGTTGTGGATATCATGGTACTCTGTGATAGCGATGATGTGATCTAAGAATACTCTCTTCCAACATAATGCAGTATCTGATAGGTCGTGCTATACCCATCAACGCCTATTGTTCCTCGATCTCCTCGTTGCCGGAACTGGCATTTCATCTTCCGAGTCGTCGTCGACAGTGATGGCATTAGTAGCTGACGTCCCGACACCCGGACTGTCAGGTATCGTGATGTTTCGGGGGTTTCTGAAGCCTCCTCTATTAGTTGATGTGCCGGCAGCCGAACGGCCATGAGCTTGAGGTAACGGATGTGCACTTGTGTGCGATCGAGACAACCCTAGTCTACGCGAAGACCCATTGACCGAGTGGTTTTGAAACCCAGATGATGGATTTGATAAGGCTCTGGATGAACCCCTAGAAATAGGATTACTTCGATAGAATGCATTTTGACCCGGTCTTCGAATGGGCGCTGGCCTAATTGGCTCGTCCTCCTCTTCGTCCTCTTCATCTTCGACCTCGTCGTCGGACCTAATACGAAATTCAGGAAAAGGTTGCCCATCCGAATCTTCTGAAGTGGTTGATTCTGGATATATTCCCGGATGGATATCGTCGCTTCGATCGCCTACTACTGTAGAATGATCTGTGTTGTATCCGCCTTCACTGTCCTGACTGTTCTCGTAGTGTATGGAACCGTCGTCAATGAACGATTCCATCTCTTCATCGTCGTCGTCCTCGGAGCTGCTGCTGGATTCTTCTGAATTGTCTTCGTGTTCTCCTTCTGACTCATTATCGCTTGTATGAGTCATTGAAGAGGCATCCATATGGCCCATAGGATCAAAGCGTTCGTTTCCTAACCAAACCGGTGGCATGAATCGATGATTGTGCAACGGGTAATGGTGGTGATGATGAAAGTGATGATGATCCATCATATCATGGGCTTCGTCGTATAACTGCGCGACAACATGGAATGGCAACGGATGCGGGTAGTCGTCCACCCATGCACCGTCATAGTCTGTCATATCATCATCCATCTCCTCATCGTCATCATCCTCATTGTCATCATCTTCATCGTCCTCGTCCGTCATATCCGAGAAATCCTCGGAGTCGCCAATCGTACCATCCTCGACATGATATCCGCAGTTCAAGCATTCGTCCTCTTCAAGTTCCCAGGCACAGTTCGGACATCTCGTTACTCCGTCGTCGGCATCGAAAATAGGACCTAGATGATGGGGTTTCGGCTTGAAGCAGCCCTGGAATAAACCGCCGGTATTTGGATTATCACTCGCCTTGTCGGCTTCGAGTTTTTCCGCTTCCTCACGCTGGTTCTTCGAGTGTTCTGCCGTGGTTTCGCCTTTTTCTAGAAGCTCTGCATTGCTGGTAAACATTTGGACGATAGCTCGGACCTGCGATATCGACCGTATTAGTATTTGGCACAACGGACAGATTATTGGACTGACTTACCAAGTATGCAGGAGCCGGCTGGATCTTAACCTGGGCTCGACAATCTGGACAAGTTTTGTGTGACCTTCCACTGCTAAACCATGATGTGAGGCACTTTTCCGGTTAGCGAGTCGCTATGCAACGCGTCAGATTGGTATAACTTACTCCATAGCAGAAGGTATGGCCACATGCCAAAGTGTATGGTTCGTACAGTGGGCGAACACAGATACCGCACTGTATAAGTGCACGAACTTCTTCAACGTGCCCTTGAAGTGTTTGCAAAAGCTTTTGAGTGTTAGTGAGATTTCTTGATAGTACGGATGAGTATATGCAACTCACTCCGGATGAGTCAGCCATGACCGAGCTCTCCTTTTCTTTTTCTTTTTCTTTCTCTTTCTCTTGTGTTATATGCGGCGTAGCTGAAGTTGAACCCATGGCGACCTTGGCTTTCTTCTTGTCTTTAACGGCCATAACACAGCGAGGGGTCGGAAGAAATATGTCCCTTTAAATATCTCGCGACGGGAAAATCGTGGATTCTCGAAAAGTAGGCTTGAGGAAATCGTGGTGGCCGAGGAAAAAATCGTGGGCTTTCCTAGCAGGTACGAGACCGCCGAAAGTCGAGGTCAAGACTGATGAAGATGTTTATTGCTTCAGCTCATGATGGCCGTGTCGACTCGTGAATTCACCCGATGATGATGGACTATTGCAACAACAACGTGGAAGGACAGGCAAACAGCAGCAAAAGTTGGAGAGAAGTCGTAGGAGAGGATGCAATAATTATGATAAGTCTTCTTCGTGCCATCCAACAAGTCCCAAAAGGATATATGGACCTTACCGCCTGATATTGCCTACCGCCGGGCGCATTGCGTCACGTGATAAAGGCGGTAATTGCCGGCCAATAACAATGGATCGTTCAGCGGGGCTCCTCCTTACGCTGGTGGGGCTGCCCAATCGAGGCACATTGAAGATCCAACGTCACGTGAAAATATCAAATCGCATGCGCTCTCGGCGCGTATTAAAGACTGTCACTTTCGATTCACCAATAGCTGACTTGTTTTTGGTGGTTGATGTAAAGGATGTCAAAGCGAAGATACAGACTGTCCAATGTCAAGCGTCGAGATTCCAGATCAGACCATTCGAACAACGCTATCGAATGCCGTTGGAACGGTCAGCGTTGTGCCCAAACCCTATTTCTAGTACTCCGTACGGAGTACCACAATAGTATGAAATACATAACTAGTTAGTCCATATATGCACGTATGTAAGTATTGTCCTCGTATTAAAAATACATCATAAGTTACAAGTGACGCTATACCCCCGTTCCTGTACCTATGACGTGCTCGGGATAATCGAGCCCAAACCAGAAATTATGTGTAATATTACGTATCAATACACGTGCGCAACACCATCCACATCCTTCTGTTTAAATACCGAACAGTACCCATTTCTCTTCCTCCTCTTCATCCTATCTCAATGCATTCAACAAGTGACAGGGTATAGCCAACGAAATATTGAATCGACTATTGAAGCTTTTTCTGCGGCCATGCGACTACATTCTCACCACAATCGATTTGACGATAGCCTACTCTTCGTTTCGTGCCACATCACTAAGAATAATTTCAGGTTGAGAAACCCGTCATGAACACCAGGGAAGGCAGGACCCCGAGGACTCCCCGAACGCGGGCAGAATGATTACTTCGAGGCTATATTTCGTTTTCTATTCAGAGTCTAGAAGGAAGAATCAACTCAATTTGATTGACTACGTCCATTCTCGACCCAGTCCCGCTCACAGAAACCCGGTTTGATATCAATTGCCCTTGCGAAAACGTCACCTCTACCCAGGCAGTCATATTAAAGCAGAGACCGAAGTCTGCCACATCAGAATTAAAGACAAAAATTGCTGCAACAACTAAACAACAGAGGAATTATCGACCCAGAGCGACTTTTCACCCCAAGCGACAATTTGTATGAGGCGCCCAAAGCAAAATGAAACAATAATAGTACGGAACCCAAATTATGCCATGACCAAATGATTGTATATCCGAAACACAAAGGAAATTCGTCGCGTTACCATACCAGCCAGCAATCCACATTTTATGCCCTATGCAGCAACAGTCTCCTCTACGTATACACCTTTCCTCCTCCCAGTCTGTCTGGTCTCGTCAGAAACTAGATGACCATCACCGATATATCCCATCTGCACCAACTCGTCTCGAACAATTTCTCGGTCCATGGCTTCAAGGAATTCGATCTGCTCCCGGATAAATCTCTTTGTTGCTGCTGTATCAAATGGCCGGTTTGCCCGCTTGCGATCCCTCAACTTCCGGCCCACATCCTGGAAGCGATCTTGCAAAATCTCAAAGCGGTATTCGGCGTATTGGTGGTAGAGCTCCTTGAGGTCAGAGATCGCACGCACCGTGTGGAGGACAGTGTCGTCTTTCACAGCCGCTGATTTCGGCCGGAAGGAGGTCACGGAGGTAATACGCTCGGCGGCGCCTAGGGCACGAAGAGCTTGATGCTCAATATAACGTCCTTGAAGGATGACAGCAGAGCCCTATCGACGTTAGTATGGTGGTCTAGCAGAAAATGAATCCATCAGTAAACCTACCATCTGAGGTCCGCGCACTTTAACGGTACCGCCATTACCCTTACGCAACATGGTTTCACCGCCAACCATACTGGTGCAGTCAGAGAGCATAGTCACACAGACAAAAGGATAACTGTCAGTGTGCCAGTCGACAACTGGCTTGTCATCCTCTTCCAATGCACAGTCGGCAACACCCTCGTCAGCGTTGCGGTGGACAATCTCCAGCTCCTTGGCCTTCTCTTCCTCGCTCTTTACAGCAATGTTGATATGAGCGATTTCCCAGTCCATGACAGGAACTAGGTCAATGCCGGCAATCTTGGAGATAATTTCCAGGACTTCGGGGCTCTTCCAAGCGTCATAAATGAACGGTGCGCACCTATCATGGCTGTGAGTACTGAGAAATTTGCAAAGGGGCTGATGACATACTCTGGCGCAAAGCCACGCAGCTGGCATTGAGAAAGGTTACTAGAAAACTTGTACTTGTCCCAGACTTTTTCGTCCAGGATCTCCGCTCGCATCTGCCTGACTGCTTCCTCACTGAAGAGAGGGAAAGGCTCAGACACCCCTACGGGAGAGATACCTTTGTCTTCGGGATAGTCAAGTTCTTGCATCGTCCACACTTTCGAAGGAGGTGTGAACTTGATATGCTTGGCTGGGTCAAAAGAAACGCGATCACAGGGAGCTAGGTCTGATTTGACGGGGATGATAGGCTTGTTCTTGTTGACTGAGGGTTGCTGAGTCACTTCAACTTCCGCAGTAGGTTCAATAGGAAGTTTTTGGGTAGCTTCTGGAGCGACTTCTTGAAGCATTTCTTGGGTTAATTCTTCTGGCAGTTCTTCTGCGACGTCTCGAGTCGACTCTTCAGACAACTCTTGAGCCTTTTCTAGGACAGCATCCTCAACACCCTCTAGTACGGTCGCTTCGGAAGCTTCTTGTGAAGATCCATAGATATCCTCTTGAGGCATCTCTTGTGGAAGTTCTACCGAGACTGCTTCTGGGGCCTTGGGTGTGGGGTCTTGAGGGATATAGTGATATGTTTCGCCAGGAATCTCATTCGTGATGGGGGCTTCTGGAAGCGACGGGGCGGTAATAACATTTGTGGCAGCCATTGCTCTGGTGCGATGTCAGAATTGTGGTTGACGAAGATATAACAAGTGCGGTGCAAGGAAAGGGGCATGGAAATGGAACAACTCTTGTTGTGTGCACCACTCACCGAAAGGTCGATCACAGATAAGACTGATATCAACAAATTATGCTTTACAGTAAAGCTTACTCGAACAGTTTGATATCTGGGGTTGAGCCAGAAGATGATGCTCTTACTTATACTTATCGTCATCCCTTACTCTACATATTCTAGGAGGCTTGAAGTGAAGTGGCCTTTGGCCGTTCGTTGCCCGTTGTCGGTGCAACCTCTCAGGGAAAGCTACGATTCTGGACCATCCTGATTACTATCGACCCGCCAACCAACATACCATACTATACCAAGTAGGTTACGATGACCCGGCGGATACCTGGGTGGCGTCCAGAAGCAATCTTTCAAATCAGACAGAACATGCTCTGGTGACTTGTGTTTGTTTGGTCTAGGAGTCAAATCCGCAAAAACTAACTATGATTGTCACGCCGCGACCCGGTCAAACGACTATGACACATCAAAAATCTAACACAACTAGTGGCGAACCCACTTTTCAGCGTACTCCTTGTCTGTATGGAAATTGTGACTGTGTTTGGTTTGGCACCAACCACCACCTCGACGCCAAAGGTTGTTTTGACTTCTACCGGTGGGGACAGCTTGAATCACGATGATACTACATGATCGCTATGATAAGTGGATTATGACTGATAGCTATCTATTACTTGGAGCTGGACCTGCAAACTTGGCATGATGGAAGCAAAAGAACATATCTAGAAACTTAGTTTCAGGACGAGCGACAAATCATTAACTCATTAGCAGGTTGGATCGGCATACAGGACAAGAAAAAAGCAGCAGGATGCGCCGGATCAGATCCACGCGAGGTGTGGAGGGGCAGTTGCGACAACGTTTCGGCTGAGTGGGTTCGAATGGACTTTTTGACTCGTTTTGGGATATAGGATCTGGATCGTCAAAGCGGGCGATATCTCATTATCAGTACTTTGCTGCTCGCCCTACTAACTTTACAGCCTAACTAGTGCGTAGGTACTGGTGTCTTGTCTATCATCCGTTATCGGCATTTTCCCGTGCTCCCAAACTTGAACTTTATCGACTTTGTGGGTGACTTTTATTTTCTTCTCGTGATAAAGGATCCAACGACCATCATCATGACGATGATGATGATAAGGGTCGTCTTGATACTCTGAAGAGCTGACTATCTATAGCATGAGTAGCATACATGACTCGGAGAAATAAGGAAGCACGGTATGTTATTCTCCCATTGAAAATACATCCGGGCAGTGTCCAGATTGAAGCTACACTCGGAAGAGTGATTATTTTTCTTCCAGATCCCACAGGATAAATTCACGATCCGCTTTTCCTCAATCCCCGTTCATATATTAACAATGAAAGCGGCCGGAGATGCTCGAGGCTTGAGCGGGGTTGAGCTGTTCTAGCTCTACGGAAAGTGAATCCCGCCAGCCATACATACACGTATTTTAAATCATTTGCATAGTAAAGGATGAACTTTAAAAGGGGTCCGGATTAGGAAAGATATTAAAATAGATTATAATAGACTAGATTACCATGGATATTTCTATAAACACTGGGATTATTAGCTCTCGGAGTCTCGGTTCATCCAGAAGGAAAGTTACAGCGAACTTTGATGGTATCGAATAAGAAAATCCCGAGAGAAGATCGAGCTGATAATGTACGGTACTAATCTTGATCGGCCCTGAGTACTTTTTAATTCCTATGGAAAAAGTAGACGCTCCTATGATAGGCCAACAAACGGAAAGTAGATATCGATAGCCAATCACATCCACAGTCTACAAATAAACAATCAACCAATCAGAGCAACTGAGACACTTTAATCTCAGTTTAGGCTTAGCGCGGGCGCTTATAGTCACGTGCCGAGTACTAGCTCCGGCTAAGTCAGAAGCCGGACCCACCGCGAGATTTCTCCAACGACAACTTAGCTTCCTGTTCAGCTGTTGGCTAATTCTCCATAAATTTGGGCCCAATATCAGAAATTTGAGAGACTAGAGAAGAAAGAGAAGTCGATATGTCGTCGACTACCAAAGAAGCGGATGGGTCTTCATGGACCAAGGCTGAGAGGAAGTTTGAAAAGTGAGTTTGTTACGAGCTAATCTGGTCCCTGCGAATAAGGCTACATCCTATTGATTAGCATACACTGCTTCTATTTCCTGTCTATTATAAACATGCCGGTTAAATGCCCAATATTCTTCATTTTTTGTCTCCAAGTACACCTATGCAACCAGCCAAAATCCATCTTTCCCTTGCCGCCAGCAAGAACACACTACCACCCCATAGTCCCGAGGAGGCGTCCAATCCTCAATGAACACGGCATGCACTGCATCTCCAAGCAACCCAAAAACGGGCGAAAGAATAGCTCTTCGCCTTTATACCGCTCTCTCTTGACTCAATCTACTTTTCATCGATCACATGCCCTTTATTATAGACCCTCGGTTTTTCGCTTCGACTGACAACGACCTTTTTTCTGGTATAGTAAAAGCGCAAGTGAATATTATGACCCGTGTCAAGAGTTTGCGGACCGGAGTATCAGGTGCATGCGCCGGAATGCGGGCGACCGCGAGATGTGCGGTGACTATTTTCAGTAAGTAACATTGAAGATGATGCTAAATGCTCTTGTGTTTGATATTGTTCCTATGCATATACGTTTTATGCTTGAATGTATTATTCATTCGAGTCTGGCAAGCTTCCTTGATGCTTGATGCCGTGCAATTGTGCTCTATTCTTTCTTTTCTCTGCGTTGTTTGGTGCACATTACAGATACTGATGCTGGAATGTCTTTTTATAGAGCCTACCGTGACTGTAAAAAACAGTGGGTATGTGCTGAGTTCTCCCCCATCTAATTACGTACTTTTATTGCGTATTCTATTCTATTATACGGATGAATATCCTAACCATCAAAGTCTATCAAGTATGCTGATCGGTATATCTAGATGAACTCAAGAAAAATTGCCAAGGCCAAAGCAGCATCAGAACAGCAACAGCAACAACAGCAATCATGACATCGCTTTTATCTTCAGAGATCTTTCTTTCACGGATCCACATCATGAAATTGCAATTCTCCGGTCCGGTCCCTGTCAGTCGTCAGTCCTGACAGTGTCCTCACCTCAATCAACTCATCCAAACGATAATCTCATCTTCATAGAACTTCTCCGTTATCATCTATGTCATCATCTGAAAAACATCAAGAAGCTCCTCAAATCGGACATCCTCATTTCATCTATCTCTCGATCCGTCGGGACAGGAAGATCATCCTGCCCTGCTCCCTTCCCGGCTAGGGATCTTCATTCCCGATTCAGCAATCGTGTGCTATCACATACCACCAAATGGGTTCCGATCTAAACGAATGGGGGAGGTTGCATGCACTATTTTATTATCTGGTCGTTTCGGCACTTGGTATCCATATTCGCATTGGCGTTTTGTTCTGATTTATAATTTTATGTGTACTTATTTATGTAAGAATAGGGTTAGATAAGACTAGAGTCGTGACGAATGATTCCCCCTAGGATATGCAAGTCAAACGAGATATGTAGAATGGACGTACATCTCTGGAGTTTAGAGTTCCCTTGCACTTCCTGTTTTGCTATGTCCTTACGTCCCTTTTTTTTGACTACTTTGATAGTCCTTTCTTTTCTCATTTAAATGAACCAATTTCCATGTCAAACGGAGCATGGCGTGTGGGTTTTTCAAGCAAGCCCTCGCTATTTCATGCTGAGGCCCCAAATATTCCGGACATCTGGAGGTCGGCCATCTATCTCAAGTATAGTAAGACTGGATCCATGGATATAGTATGTAAATATGAGTGAGGGGAGGTGGATGTCCCAAGATTATATATCTTCGACCATACACAGAATTCATCAATCTAATGAAGACGATTTCAGTCATCACAGCAATGCTGTGCGAGCTTGAAGTTGGCTAGAGCAGCAATTCTCGAAGTTCTCACGAGAAGAAAAATGTAAACAAATAATTGATGCATGACGTTGTAATCAGCGGAAAGAAGGCGGTGGTTAGCTCCTCCCCGCATTTTGCGGGAAAAAAAGATCTGAACCATGTTTCGTTGCTACACCATAATTATCGTACATACAACGTCTGGAACTCCATAGCGCCATCGAATCGCTTCCACCCATTGCTCCGGTACTACGAACAGAGCGAAACAAAAAGACACAAGGCGTGGTGCGGGGAAGACGAGAAGCATGTCCGCAACGGCAGATTCAGTGTTCCAGCGCCGGAATAAGCAGATACAAGAGGCCATCGATGCTCAGAATCTGAAGCAGGCATTACAACTGATTGACAAGAGGATCAAGAAGGGTGAAGATACACGGTTTTTAAGAGTGGGTTTGTTCTTTTCAAATTGGCTCAATCGGGCGGAGAATGGCTGATACTCTAGTTCAATCAAAGGCATGGAAAGCGCATATCCTCTTCCTACACCCCGATCAAACGCATGTACAGCAAGGAATCGCCGCTACGCTCGACATATGCAAACTTGACCCTCCGACCACAGACCTGGACACCATAGACTTACTGAGCTCAACGCTCAAGGCGATACCCGGCCATGATGTGACAGCAAGAACTCTGTGGGAAAAGGCAGCCAAGGCAAAGCCCCAGGATCATGAGATTCAGTCACAATGGTTCATCAGGGCGTTCGAAGGGGAGGATTGGAAGTCTGCGCAGAAGGTTAGTGCAGATATATCTGAAAGAAGATTGTGGTCGAGTTCCTGAAGGATAATTATAGGCTGCTATGAGTCTCAATGCAAACTTTCCTAAACAAAGAAAGTACTATCTGTGGGCGATCTTTTTGTGCCACCTCTTGGCTGTCAATCCATCTTCTTCCGAGACCGAG
The DNA here is from genome assembly GCA_001305275.1 of Talaromyces verruculosus. Taxonomy (NCBI): domain Eukaryota; kingdom Fungi; phylum Ascomycota; class Eurotiomycetes; order Eurotiales; family Trichocomaceae; genus Talaromyces; species Talaromyces verruculosus. The sequence continues at coordinate 261,907 of LHCL01000032.1, forward strand.
CGCAAACTGTTTGGAACCCTGGCATATCGCATGGTATCAAAGGCTGCGGAAAACGTGCCGGCTGACCCTGTATGTACATCCATGACACTGCGGAGACCATCATGTTCATCCGTGCCGAGATGCACTATGATTTACTCATTTGCAAATATAGAAAGAATTGTTGAGCCCTCCAAGAGCCATTCAAACTGCCGAGGAGCTGATTCTCCTGATCAAGATCTTCCAGGCGCAAGGCCGAGACGATGAAATTTTGAAAATCCTTGACAGCGACAATCTCGGATTAAACTCACGTTTAGTTCAAAATGACTGGTTCTTTATTAGAGAGAAGCTTCTCTCTTTGGAAAGAGCAGAAAAATGGACGAGTGGTCGTGAGTACGCCAAAGATCTCCTAAATATGCCAGAAGAAGACGAAGCCGCAAAAAAGCTTCTACAGGAAAGAGATGATTGGGGCGTCTGGAACCTTCTGTTGACATCGACCAAGAAGCTGGGGGATGAAAAGTGAGTGCATTGTATATTGTGTCTTGTCTTATATGGTTTTTTTGTTAACACCGGACAACATCAGAATATCCGAAGACACAATATCCTTTGTAAAGAACCTTACGCAACGTTTTCCGAAGTCAAGAAACGCCCACCTTGCTCTTCTAGAGGTTTCAATATGGAGATTAGAAAGCGGCGAACTCGAACAGTCCGACTTGCTTGCTGCTTATCAGAATTTTTATGACTTTAACAGTACCAAGATGTATTGTTTTGATGACATCCGGAAATACGCCTCATACCTTAACCAGACACAAATCTTGAAGCTGATTGATTACGTTCTGGATAAAGTTGGCGCTCAAAAAGATGTAGGTATACGATTATCTGCTGAGTTCTGCTGGTAGCTAATGTCCCTCAGCTGTCTACTGCTGCTCAACAGGTCACACTCATCAACGCCTACAAGCTTGAATATTGTTTCAAAGTTTTCTCTGATCCCTCGGTATCAAAAAAGCGAGCCGAAGATCTCGTGTCACGCTGCCTCAAGATGTACCGTGCGATGAAAAAGGAAGAATCTACCGAAAAGACAATCGAAAACCAACCTAGAGACGACCTTGGACTACTCGCTGTCATGAGCTTGATACGCCTGAATGAGCAATCAAACCAGGGAAAGATCCGAAGTGCCGAATTGATTCGTTCCGCAGCTATCTTGGAGCATCTCTGCCAAAACTCTCCCCACAACTATCAAATCCTACTCCTTCTTGTACGAGTATATTCCTTACTTGGTGCAGGTTCAATTGCCATGAAAACATTCAGCAAGCTTTCTGTAAAGCAAATACAGAATGAAACTGTCGCACACAATTTATATACCCGTCTTGCCACAATCCACCCACTTGGGGCACCACCCATCGAAGCTGAATTCAAAGACTTTATTCCCGAAGTCGCTCTTTCCCAAGCTATTAGCTTTTACGACAATGCTGACAGAACAACAACACGTCAGCGAACAACCGGATTGAATCTAGGAAGCTACGTCAATGTTGAAGGTACAATTGAGCTTCAAGAAAGCTTGAGAAATAGTATCTGCAAGCGAATATGGGCTCTTGAAGCGCGTCGCATTGATAGATTGCAAGGGAAAGATCGATTCTCCAGATTTGACGATATAAGTGAGCTTGATCTTCCATTACGTTTATATGCAAGTTTTGACATTGATTATCTGCTAGCTTCAAATCAGTCAGAACTTGTGGACAAACGAACTTTTGATGCTTTTATGAACTGTGAACCATTGGGAGCACCGTCATTCGAGGAGAAATTGCGGCTTGGACCTTTGCCAAAGGTGGGAATCAAAGATACCTAGGATACCTTGACCATTACTGATAGATGGATACTAGGGACGGTGGATCAGCGCCACCGGTATAATCGACCGAATCTGGGTATTAAACCACCAACTACAATCACAAAAGCCCATAAAAGCAGAAAATACACTTCCCGATATTGAACAGTTGGACTTGTCAGACAAGGCTATTGATGATATGACATTGGCCGAGAAGAGCAATGCTGAATTCCACCGTATCCTGTTGACAGCTACATTGTTACTGTCTGATTCCAAATCGGTCCCTGGCCAAGATATCGACAAAGTCTTCAAGCAGATGGAAGAATGGGTTTCAAAGACACTTGAAAGTGTCTCAGACGACGCTGCTATGTTTGCAGATACTGCAATTGCTTTACCATCAGAAGGGCACAGCAAGCGGATACTGCCGTCCTGGCAATATCTTCACGCTAGTGTCTTGCTTCTAGAGACGCTGAAGGTATTGTCATCAACAATATCATTGGTAGAAACATCGGCAAAGAAACTACCAAAGTCTGGCACTAAGCCATCGAAAGAAGTTGTGCAGGGTCTTAAAGAAGCTGCAACTAAACTTCAAGAAAAGATTAGGTCCAATACGCGAACCTTGAGGTCGAATGTCATAGGATCAGGTGTGCTTGGTGCGTTGACCGATCTGATATTCCAGCAGAGTCAGGGAGATTCGACTGAGGCCAGCAGTGAACTTGCTGAAGAACTGGAGCAGACTCTGGATGCGAGTGACGTGGAGGTCTTTTGCGGAGAGCTCCTAGAAAGCTGGGAAGAGGCACTTGGGGGAGTTTTGTCACTCAAGTAAGCGTAGAACAACAGTGTAATTAGAAAGTTGAGAAATATAATACACAAAATATGTACTATATCTATACAACAGACTTCCATCACCTGCACGCTATAACGATTGCAACGACCAACTTCCACTTTTGGAGAGGATGCACGTGACCCGCCCAATCTCAAGCCCGCACCACCAGCCCTAAACCCTAAGCCCTACCCCCTCGCCTACGGCAACACTCGCGCAAAACCCAACGCTAAACAATCCCCATCGAACCAAACCACTTTCGGCCAACCAAACCCGCCCCATTCTTTACCTAGCGAAGTTCGAACTTTTCTCCTACGACGACGACGACCAATTCTTCGACAATCGACAACCGACAACCCCTTTTCTCTTTTTTTCAACGAGAAAAATCAATAATTCGAAAAAATGGCGAAGGAACGTTCCGGTCTCATTGTCGGCTTGAATAAGGGTCACGTATGTTGTTTTTCTCTCTTGCAGTTGTGGTGGACCTGATGGTGGTTTTTGGTGGGTGGTGGATGTCGTGGTGCTGGGAGTTTTGTTTCGAAAATCGACATTCTTTTCTCGTGTGTCTCGGCGGTTCGGTTGTACGGTCAACGTTCAGTCTGCGTGTCTGTTTTGCGTGTTCGGATAATCCATCGAAATTCATAGAGTCGATAGGAAAACGGAAGGAAATACATCGCTGGGATATGTGCATATTGGGAGGAAGAAAGACGGATACTCGCTTAGTTTGACGACAATCAGACTACCATACCGACAGGTTCAGCATCGAATACTCGAATTATTCCTTCGAAAATTGAGTCCATGCGTCTTGTGACATTGAAGAGATGAAGTCCAATATGCCAATCAAATCGAAATGATTTGGACGCCCTCGATAAAACCCACGCACGATTCTACGACCGATTACGAAAATAGACCGAAATTGAACTCCCACTGCCATGACGAGACTCCACACTGAAACCACCATTAGATCTGCGGAAGTGATATTGAGCAGACTACTAACAGATAGATGATATAGAAAACCACCCCTATCGAGACCAAGGCCCGCATCAGCCGCACCAAGGGCCGTCTCTCCCGCCGCACCGCCTTTGTCCGCGACATCGTCAAGGAGGTCGCTGGTCTCGCCCCCTATGAGCGCCGTGTCGTCGAATTGTTGAGGAACTCCCAGGACAAGCGTGCCCGCAAGCTCGCCAAGAAGAGAGTGCGCATCCCTTTCCATCCTGCGTTGTCGATATATATAGAGATAGTCGGTTTTGGCTAACATCAGTTGTCTATAGCTCGGCACAATCGGCCGCGCCAAGGCCAAGGTCGACGAGATGCAAAAGGTCATCGCCGAAGCCAGACGGGCTGGTCACTAAAGGAATACTCTTTCTATCAAGATGAAAAAGCCATTTCTTTTCTAGTCCTGTCTCCATGTTCCTTTTTTTTAATGTGCTTCCGAAAACCAAAAAATCTGGCGCAAATGCAATAATTTTATGCATTATTTTTATATTCTCCTCTTTCCTGTTTCCTGTCACTGAGATATCGTTTGTTGGCCATGCCCGACCTCTCTGAAACCACCTCCTTGACGACATGGGTGTTTTCATTTCCTTATTACTTTCTACTGAAATTACGGATCAACAGAAGATGTGGCAGGGTTGGAAGAGGAGAAGGGGATGGAATGGATGGGGGATGGGGTGTTGAGGATATGATGATTGTGATATCCAAGTGTTTTTTACTGATCGATCATGTTCTCGTACACACATACAACTAGATGAAATATGAAGATGAGATGTCGGACAAGGAATCTCGCAAAGACTAAGTAGCGTACATTCGGTTACGATCTATTTTCTTTCCCTTTGGAGAGATGGATCGGTAAATGGAATACGTATTGTCATTCTGGTCATGAATAAAGAGTCTATCATGAACTAGTCGTACAATCATTTCTTCCCAGGAAGTTTGAGCCATTTCGGTACTCCTCCCTTTTTAGCTCCCTGCGGCTTGCTTCCGCCTTCTTCTTCACTCTTCATGCCAAGTCTATTCATGAGTGATGGTTTATCCTTTTCTTCTTCGACAACGCCCGGCACAGTCGGAATGCGTATATCTTGTGCCTGGCTGCTAAGTTCGGGTTTCAATAAACTCGTCGTTCGAGTGGCTGCCGCCATGGCAGATGCTTGATTATTATCAATCCATGTGAAATTAACAAGGACTCTTCCTCGTAGGCCCTGGTCTTTGATCAGGTATTGTTGGTCTGAATCCGGGATTGTCTGGCTTGAACCACCAGGACCTGTCCGAGGTTGCTTTGCCGTTGCTCCAAACACCACTAACAAAAACTTCTCGTTGGCGAACTTTGCGTTCAAGCAGCCTCGTACAAAGTTATATAAAGTTGATCCCGTATCGGTCTGTTTGAATTTGGCAACGACCTGACTTTGTTCAGGAAATCGGACTTTGACGTCAATTTCTGTGATGGCCGCTAATCTTTCCTGCTCTGCTGCTGCTTTTTCAGCAATCTCTTTGTCGCTCGGAAGACGAACGTTCTTGGACAGCTGATTGAGTCGTCCTTGATGTGATTTAGCATGTTCGATGCTGGGGACGTAGTCTTCTTCGTTATAAGATGTCAAAGCGGATTGTGGCATTGTATTTGTAGGTGGCTTATAGACGGTGACTGGTCGATCAGAGACTAAGGGAGAAACTGCTTCTGTTTGGACGCCTGATACGGGTGGTTCGGTTGGTTGTGTTATATCGTCTTGTGTATCCATAACTTCTGCTTCTGCTTCTGCTTCTGCTTCGTCGGTCGTTGCAGCGGGCTCTGATACTTGCGCCGGCTGATTCAAGCTTGTTGCAGCTGGAGCGCTGACCTTATTCTCCTCACCAAGGGACTCGAAATACTTATCAATCATCGCCACCGCTTCTTCGAACGGCTGTTGCGTCGTCCGGAACGATAATCGGAAGAGCACATTGCCACTGTTGAAACCCAACTGTGCCAACGACTTTTGTAAATCCGAAAACTCAGACAGTTCTCGACCCATTACTGAAAGCACTGGTGTCTGATAATATAACCTTCCAGTCCCATTATTTCCGCTATCTGTAGCAGGCGCCGCCCGAGCTGTCAAATTTCTCGTAGATCCATTTCCGGCCACACCAGCTTCGAATTTCCGCAACACAAGCCACAAAGTCGTTGTACTAGGGAATTTATCAAGAAGTCGGCCGTTCGGGGTACCTTGTGCTTCGGCCTGGGGAAGTTGGAGGGCGACTGTTACAACGGATGGCGATTTCGAGAGCTGGACGAGTTCGAGTTTTGCGCCGGAGCTTAGGCCGGATAGTCGGAATATAAGCGATAAATCAAGCTGTTTGCTCTGGTGTCTATAGAGAAGTTGCATTATTAGTACATGCGTTAAGTTTCAGAACATGCTATCACTCACTTGAGGCCATATTGACTGGCGTTCAGTCCGAGCTTACTGCAAGCTTCTTGCAACACATCTGCTAATGGTTTTGATGGGTTCGTCTTGATAGTAGCTCTTCTAGCTGTAGAATCAATCACCACCACATGCGAGCTCATGGTTATGAATAGCACTGAGTTTGCGTAGAGATGATAAGCACCCCGGATTATAAAGCGGGGCAGCTTTACTTTGATGCTTCAACGCCGACAAGGTAAATGCAGTATGGAATCCAAAGATAACTTATAAAAGATGAGCTTGTGGTATCCAGAATGAGGCAAATGGAGTCGTTGATAAGATGAGCTTGCTAAGCAGAGATGTGCCAGTTCGATGAGATTCTGGCGAACTATTTGTATGGGGCAGGCACCCGCCCAGCGTCATTCGAAGGAAGGTCCGTCCCAAAGAGGTTACCGCCTGGCCCGAGCTCCCTCGCAGTCTGTACTCTGTCTCTCTCTCTCAGGCCGACGCGAGACTGTCCAGCTTCATCGAGCAAACACACTCATCACGATCTTTCTTCTCTCGTTGCAGCTTTCGTTTCATCTCTGCAATAATCTGCGTTTGACTTGATTTACACGATATACCGTTTCCGCTTCATAATAGTTCATCATGGTACGATCTGGAGCTCCAACCATTCATAGCTGCTGCTGACTGACTTCATCTAGAGCTCGCCCTTCGACATCAGTATGTCCACACGACTCATCACTACCATTCCTGCGATTCCAAACTGACAAAATAGATGGCGGCGCCTGCGTGGCCATGGTGGGAAAAGACTGCGTCGCAATCGCCTGCGATCTCCGACTCGGCATGCAAGCCCTGACCGTCTCCAACAACTTCCCCAAGATCTTCAACTACGCACCATCCACCTATCTCGGTCTCACGGGCCTCGCAACCGACGTAACCACAGTCTCCGACCTGTTCCGCTACAAGGTCAACATGTACCGCCTCCGCGAAGAACGACACATTTCCCCACAGACGCTGGCGAACCTCGTCAGCTCGAGTCTGTACGAGCGACGATTCGGTCCTTATTTTGTTTCCCCCGTCGTTGCGGGCATCAATCATACAACTGGAAAGCCGTTCATTTGCGGGTTTGATAGTATCGGATGTATCGACTTTGCCAAGGACTTTATTGTCAGTGGTACGGCTAGTGATCAGTTATTTGGTACTTGCGAGGGACTCTGGGAGCCTGATTTGGTGCGTCATCCTTCACAAACAAGTCTATAAAATTACTAACTGGTCGAAAGGGCCCCGAGGACCTCTTCGAGACTATTTCTCAAGCACTCTTGAACGCCGTCGACAGAGATGCACTCTCCGGTTGGGGTGCCAACGTCTATATTATAGAGAAGGACAAGGTCACAAAGAGATTACTAAAAGGACGACAAGATTAGACAGGTCGTGTTAATTCAGCCATTTTTCAACCTTCCCTCTCTGCGTCTCTGCATATTGTCCATTGTAGACTAAATCATGTCGAATAGCAAGTTGACCTAGAAACCATCCCTATTTGTCACAACACCATAAGCTTCCCCGGACCTGCCCATAAAAGCCTTCAAATCATTGACCAATACCTCTGGCGCCTCCCACGCAGCAAAATGCCCTCCTTTCTCAAACTCCGTCTCCCGCACAATGTTCCCAATTGCCCTTAACCATATCCCCGGAATCTGAATAATCTCCCCGGGGAAATTCGCAACAGCTATCTTGACACGATCCTCTATTCGCGTGGAGACGACCTCATCGCGGGATAGCCATGTATAACCAAGACCGTCTCTACCACTAGCAGCAGTAGCAGGCCTCGTAACAGACTCATAATATATCCTCAACGACGCAGCCGGTCCCGCCTTCGAAAACATATAAATACTCACCCAGGTCAAAACCTCATCATCCATCCAGTCGTACCCATCCGTCCATCTATGTAATTTATCATAAACCCACGCCAACAACCCCACAGGACTGTCGTTGAGCGCATAACCCAGTGTTTGAGGGTATGTATCCTGCTGCTTCGCATAGGCATTCTCTTGACCCAGATAGCTTTGCAGAATCGCTATTTTGCGTCGGTTGGATGATGAGAATGGTGGTACCATATATCCCAAAACGGCTTGAAGGAATAAGATGGGATTGCGCCAGGGGTAGGGAGGAGGGGTGGGGATGAAGTTGAGGTGTATAGCTTTTGTGTGTTGGGGATAGCGGAGCGCCATTGCGCGGGCGATGAAGGAGCCCCAGTCGCCGCCTTGGATGACTTTAGATATGTGTGTTAGTTGGTTGGTGAATGTGGGGGGTTTAGAGGACGAACTGTATTCTGTGTAGCCTAGTCTGGTCATTAGGGCGTGCATGGATTCGGCGTATTGGGCGAGGCCGAAGCCTTTCTATTTCGTATCAGATGCAAGTAGACGTAGATAGAGCGAGAAAGAGAGACGTACCTTTGATATGCCTCCCGAGAAACCAAAATTGGGCAGGGAAGGCGCGACGACATCGAATGTAGGCTGATCTTCGTCTCCGTAGGTGAGGAGAGGAAGCACCTTTTTCACTTCAATGAAACTGCCGGGCCCTGATATATCAATTAGCCATCATTCAAACATATCTGATATGAGATCCCAGAGCTGAAGATCATACACCCATGCAAAAACAACAACGGAATCCCCCTCCCCTTGTCCACCCCCCGAGCTCTCTGATACACAAAATGCACTTCAACATCCTCCTCAAACCCCTCCACAGATACTGCAGTCACATACTGCGGCAAACTCGCATTCAATTCCCTCTCAGTTTTGCGCCAATCAAAGCCATCACGCCAGTACGTTGTGAGCCGCTTTATGTCTTCTAGTGGGGCGCCCATGTCCCATTCTTGGGATTTGTCGTGCGATAATAGTTCATCGGGGAAAGATGCATTTTCGAGTTTTTGGTGCAGCGCGGAGAGGTGGGAGTCTGGGATGAAGATTTTGAAGGGTTTGACTCTGGGGTCTAGGTCTGATACATGTAGGTCTGCGGAGACGTTCTTGGTGGTTGGTGGTGTGTCCATTTTGGACGATTTAGGGCTAAGCATTTGATGATGAATAGCACAAAGTCAGTGTTGAGATTTCGATTGGTGCTACATAGACATTGTTCTTGGATCAATATATATGTAATTGGAACGTAGCTACCTAGGTGGTAACATCTGGACGATCGCTTGGGGAAATCGATGCTTGACCGCAGATGCCGAGGCACACTGTGAGACTTCCCCAGTGCAGTCAGTACATGCAACCGCCCGAGAGAAGCGTAACCCTAATGCCTGAGTATTTACACAACAGACTATCCATTCAGTGACATCGAACTCGGAGAACAGACCGCAACACATTTCTCATTGTCTGATGTTTAATAACGTCAAGGACTCTCGTCTCAGCCATATCACCAGACCCAGGGTTCAACGCTTACACATGCGACGCCGTGGGTCAGGCTGGGACCTGGCCCCAATTTTTATTTCAATTGTGTTAACTGGTCCATGGGGGAGAAAGGAACGTTCTCGATTTATACTTAATTTGCTGATTACTGATTGTATGAATGAAAGTGGCATGTAAGCCACGCGTTTAGTCGTCGAATATTGTCGAGAGCCCGGGGGTAGTTAGTAGTAGAATGGCATACGGCCTCGGAAGTGCATGGCTGATTATCTAGACTTTGCAATGCTGATCGATGGGCCTCACCATATCATATCATCCTTGAACCAGGTCTGGACGATCGATGACAAGAAACAATGTGGAGAATGCGGAAAGTTTTTAAGCTACAAGGAAATTTGAGAATACAAATTGTATATCCGTAAGTGTACTATGTATGTGTCTGGTTGTGCAAAGAAAGGTAAACATGTTGCCCGCAATATGGTCAAGTGATTAGGGCTCGCGCGGTAAATCGGCAGTGGTATTTGGCCTCGTGGAGCCGCGGTAACACCAACTCTACGCATTGAATGTGGGCTGTCCATGTAGCCTGTTCTGAATGCGTTTCAACTTTCAAGAGCACATTGTTGGAATTCAGTTATCTTGTTTATGCGCACCAACGCATATCATATCCGTGACGGATCAACATGTTTCAGACGCTGGGAATAGCTTCATATTGCCTTTTGATGAGACCTTGTATGGAAGCGACACAAGGATACGGTCATATCCTACGGCCGTATGAGCCCATTTGCGTCGGCTTACTATGTATAATTTATATACAGCAGAAGCAAGCCCCAATACGTTAGCTAGTTTTAGAGATCAGTCATCAAGAATTCAAGCTGGAAGCCGTCGATCCAGAGTGCATTTGAAGCAAGCCGCGCTGTATCAGGTAACTTCATGCAAGGCGGCTCGCCCGTAGTATGGTGATTTACAGATCACAATACCACTAGCTGGATATTGTCCGGTCTAGACTGGACCTACAGACACGGACAGCGGCGCTGATTCGAGATCCACCGCACTGGCCGCCGTCAATCTTGGAGATCGGTTGCCACGCTAGCTGTATTTGGGATGACTGACATGTAACATACCGTATCCATACAGAATCTCTACATACTACGCAGTACGAAGTAGAGTATGGATTGATGATGTTTGAGACTTTGAGTACGAAGTAAAACTTTGAATCTTTAAGACGGGATTTAATAATGCCAAGATTAAGATCTATCGGCCACATATTCGGAGAACTGGAGAAGTTATCTAAGATGCACAGACTACAGTAACTACTCAGCACGTTAATACCAGCAAAGTCTTCGATTGTAAGATGATGTCCCGGATATTCGGATGGCTCTCTCCCGTGTGCATCCGTAGGCCTCTCATTTGTATGCTCGAGGCGACTGTTCATTAGTACGTAGTGCATCTGTTATTCATACACTTACCATACACTGACATACCGTAATACGTACAGATCCACAGGATCGGTCTGGACCCTGAGCTGGATTCTGGGCCTGGCTCCTTCCCGCCTAAGGGACCAGAACCAGGACTGCGCCAAAGAGGCCTTCTTGTCTTCTGACGTTGCTCTTCTTGTAGCTACTCCTTGTTGCTGTATATAATCCGTCAACTGCCGTGACTCGTTGTGACCTCGACAACAAATACAGTACTCGACTTATATCGACATATCGACATATCGACGTCGACAGCGTTTCTCGAGATAACGACACGCAACCTCGTGGTGGGATGATGATTCGGAGAGTCTGTGATCAAATACCGGGTTAGGATTTTGATTTGTTATACGTTCGGCCAGCAAACGTCTGAGTTAATACGAATCTCCCATATATAGCGGTGCACTGAGCATTGTAAGTGTTTTTTTCTACGAAATGCCCCGCATTAGTTGCTCAGATCGTACGCAAATCCTGATATGCTGACGTCTCAGTCTGAGTATTTAGTCTCGACTTTGTCGGGCCAGATCAACCTCTTGTAATGGTTTGTCCGTCGTCTTTCGTACCTCTTTATTCATAAAACCATCACTACCCGACACCATGGACGCCCATTTGGATAATCGCAAAGTCGGAACGACACTTGACACCCCGCTTCCTCGACTGTCTTTGTGCCTGGCTAGCGAAACACTCGACAAATCACTGCATCATGGCGACGCCGATTTCACTACACTACTAGACAGACACTTTGACAATCGCGAGAGTGATGCTGCTGAACGTTTGGTTACCCTCAAAACGGCTTTGAAGTCGTTGAATATGAAATTGCCCTGGGATAACGTCCTTGAAGAACTGGCAACACTCGCTCAGGCTCAATGTGCATTCATCAGCCATGAACTGGGCAACACGAGCAGCGAAGGGGCTCAGGATATGATCACAAAATGCTATTATAATGACGGATCTGGAAATCAGACTTTACTTAGAGATCGCAATCATCCCGCTATACCTGCAGCGTATAAACATATGAACCACGGCAAGGTCTTTCTTATTCCCGAGGGGTTGCGTTCGGTTGCACAATCCGACGACACACTATTTGCGGCAGGGGCATTGATTGCCGTGCCCCTGTTGTCTGGGGAGCATAACATCGGTCATTTCGGTCTGATATGGTCCGTTCAAGGCCTGCAGAAGCAGACATTATCTTGGTCATATATTGAAATGATCTTACATTCTCTGGAAGATCTTATTACTCAACGAATTGTGGATGAAACTGCCTTACCGACTCAATCAAGCGAACCGGCACCCTCACTGACTTCGGAGCCTATATCCCACGAAGTCGACACTCATCCTCAACCTGCATCAGCGCCTGCGTCACCTATTTTTACGCACCCTTTGAAACCATATGCACCCAGTCTATCACACGAACTACGAACACCCATGCAAGGAGTTGTTGGCATGCTAGACGTTATGCATGCCAACGTGGAGGAAGCAATAGACGCAAGAGTTGCTACAAAGTCTCTCCGGCTCTTGCAAGATTTGAAAGAGAATATTGAATTAGTCCAAGATAGTGCTAGACGTGCTATCGAAGCAGCAGATAACGTCGTTCATGCTTATGATCTCAATATGGAAGTTCCAGAGACCCCACAGAAAGAACTTTACGCCGATATTATGGGGGATCAGACTACCTCTGAACGCTTCTCATTCAAAGACAATAAACTTCCAGTCAACCCATACAAACGCCGCCGAAGTATTTCTATCGACTGGACGGGACATGGACGACCAGCCAAACGCTCTTCAAGGAGGAACGCCTCGCAAGGTGACTTGTCTCCACGAAGTGAAGTAAAGAACGCAGTCCAAGAAAGTGACAAAATTGTGTACTCGCCTGCGAAAGGCCGGATTGAAGAGGTGGTTGGTAATGCGGTTGCCCAAAGACCATCGCTAGCTGCAAGACGAATGGCTCCACAGATGATTGTCGAAGGCGTACCTCCTACTGCTGTACGTCAGACCAAGATCCGTGAGCTTTTGCATCTAGTTATCAATGAATCATTACATGTCGGCAAGCGACCAGAGTCGACATCGAGTCAGAGGACGTTGCTAGGCGAGCATATCAACGTTCACGCGCTGGCATCGAACGGAGAAACCTGCATCAAGAGCATCGAATGGTCCGTGGAACCGACGGTGCCGGAAAATCTATATGTCGACGAGCGTGACCTAGCGAAATTGATTTCATGTGTCTTCTTGAATGCCGTCAAATTCACAGAAAGTGGCGAGATCAAAGTCTTGGCCACATCGAGCAACAAGACTCCTCAGTATATCCGGATCAACATCCGCGATACTGGTACGGGAATTCCAGAAGAATTTTTTCCCAGCCTTTTCAAACCCTTTGCACGAGAGGATGACTCAACGACCCGAACGAGAGATGGGCTTGGGCTTGGTCTTTTGGTGGCTAAAGGATTGGCGAGAAAAATGGGCGGCGATTTGCTTTGTGTTCATTCCTCTACCTCTGGTCCTGAGCGAGGATCCGAGTTTGAGATTCGTGTTCCTCTTAATCCTGGTGGTATTCTTAGCCGACCAAACACTTCACACAATGGGTCCGCAGCCCCGTTGGCCACTCCTCCACTGCCTCTGGAAGTCGGTACACCCACAAACTTTGCCGATGTTGCAATGGCTAGTACGACTAGTCATCCGGAGAGTTTGGTTATTCTGCCGCCGTCGCAGACGGTTGTTATCGACCAGCCTGTCATTTCTATTCCCACTATCCGCTCAGCTAGCCAACTGCCTAGCGCGCTCCATGGTGTCGGCCTTGGAAAGGCACATCCTCTTACTTTCTTAGTGGCGGAGGATAATCAAATCAACCGAAAGATACTAGTGAATATGTTACGTAAACTAGGATATCGAGATGTTTACGAAGCTTACGACGGACGAGAAGCAGTTCGAATCATGCAAGAAACATTGTTATCCTCCTACCCGCTACCATCGCCAATGTCATCCCCGTCTATCCAAGGAAGCGATAGCGGCATTGAGCAATCACTTTCTCCATCTGAAATGGCGAATCCGGGCGACCGCAAGAAGGTGAAACCGATTGATGTCGTTCTTATGGATCTCTGGATGCCGGAAATGGACGGCTATGAGGCTACATCGAGGATTTTACAGATGGTGGACGAGCATTGCCACCGCTTGGCACCTATGGACAAGACCGAGCAGAGTTCCGTGGAAAACTGGGATCAGAGAAGCGGATCGGATTCTCCATCGTTATTCGACATCTCGCCAAAGGTTCTGGCAGTGAGCGCAGATGTGACAGATGAAGCATTGCATCGAGCTTCACAAGTCGGCATTCAAGGCTACATGACCAAGCCATACAAACTGGCTGACCTAGAACGACTGATTGTGGACTGCTGTTTTCCTCAGCTATGATAATGTATTATGTGTTTTGCAAAGTATGACTATTTATGTGTATGATCACTACATGATAGACGCATTTGGAGGTGTCGGGACTGCGCTGGTAGCAACTTGAATAGATATATACCATGTACATACTGATTGTCTAATAATGAAGACTTTTATAGACCATTCTACAAATGCAAATAAAGATCTTATCTTCATGGTAACTAGGTCTGCGCAAGTCATGTGACACCTACTCATGACGTGCGATAAATACTCCCAATTGTTTTCTCCGCTTGCCGTTAGCCTTCTCCAAGATAAGGTCCTGGACCACAAGAAAGAGCTTAATTGATGAGCTCGTTGAACTCCAACCTTTTTACATACGAGGATATATAAGATCAAGAATAAATATGAAGGTCTCCTCCCTCCTCCATTCAGTCCTTCTCCTCGTCGGAGCAACTCACGCATCTCCGCACCCCGCACAACCTCCGCAACAACAGCCATTGCACACCATCTTCGCGCCTACGCGCATCCCCAACAAACATGACCTCGAACATGTAATCGACACATCTCCTCTTCTGTCACTACATCGCGACCTCGTTAAATTCGAGTCCATCTCCGGCAACGAGGCCGACGTAGGCGACTTCGTGATCCAATACCTCCAAGCCCGCGATTTCAAAGTCGAGAAGCAAGTCGTCGTCAAGAAAGGGGCCGATGGTCAGGGGGAACGATTCAATATCTACGCATACCCAAACTCGAGTCCGGCGCCCAAGGTGCTTTTGTCGAGTCACATTGACACTGTTCCTCCGTATATTCCATACAGTCTCGATCTACCAGCCTCAAATGGATCCATCGATGCCCTCAACTGGCGCGACAACATCTTAATCGCGGGCCGCGGCTCGGTCGACGCAAAAGCGAGCGTTGCGGCGCAGATCATCGCTGTGCTCCAATACCTCCAACTCAACCCCGAAGCACCACTGGGACTGTTGTTTGTGGTCGGCGAGGAAGTCGATGGCGTCGGTATGCAGTACTTTTCGCAGTCGGAACTCAATACTTCGCCACCGACGTTTCATACAGTCATATTCGGTGAACCTACCGAGTTGGCACTCGTATCCGGCCATAAGGGATCGCTATTCTTCAAGCTAAGCGCCATGGGCAAAGCGGCACATTCGGGATATCCATGGCTAGGGCACAGTGCTGTGTCGTCTCTGTTACCTGCGCTAGTCAAACTTGATACCCTCGCCGATATCCCCGTGGAAGATGGCGGGATCCCCGGAAGCGAGAAATTGGGTAAATCGACTATCAACATTGGCCGTATCGAAGCTGGTATTGCGTCTAACGTCGTTCCGGCCGAGGCAGAGGCATCCGTCAACATCCGTCTTGCATACCACGACGTCGAGAAAGTCAAGGGTATTGTCACCAAGGCCATTGACGAAGCTACAAATGGCGACGAGAACATCACCATCGAATGGGGTAACAATGGCAAGGGCCACGCGCCCATCGATTTTGATACGGATGTTGATGGGTTCAATGTTACGACTGTCAATTATGCGACTGATGCGTGGTACTTAAAGCTTCACGACGGTGCCGGAGGTAGTCCTGAGGGCCGTGTGCATACGTATTTGTATGGTCCCGGAAGTATATTTGTGGCTCATGGGGCTGATGAGGCGATTACGGTGGGGGATTTGGAGGATGCGGTGGACGGGTATAAGAGGTTGATTGATGCTGCTTTTGGGAGGAATAAGCTTTAATTCTGGATACATCTTATGATATGACGTGGAACGCACGTTTTGTATATGAATGAAGAAAGAGACGGCTAGATGCAGACATTTAGAGTACGAAGTATCTAGGTATACGGAATATGTACAATGAACGCAGTTAACATCCGCCTACTTCAAAGCTAGAGTCTCCTGTATACCATGTCTACATAGGTACTTAGGGGTAGAAGTCAAATTGTGATATGGATCCCAAGCCCTACTTCCATATTGATCTATAGGCAATGAGAGAATCCAATAAAATCGACTTCATCCATCCCCTTAAATACCACTCCACAGCCAGATCCAAATGATAGCGAAGATCATCAAGGCTTCGTGGTGTTGGATCTTCCTTGGGTGCGATTCTGGATGATTGGGTGCCCAGGAGATCATGCCATGAGTGATGTCTTGGGATGGGGTATAATTGCTTATTAACCATCGCTATCATCATCAATTGATGTTAGTTATCGGTTCGACCTACCCCAGGGCTTGATTTATAGGGCAGAGGAGAAGGGGGTTGGGGGGCGGGAGGGGCTCACCAGTCTACCACCATATATCCTTGCAGTCATATCTTCTTTATCGATCCTCCAGAGCTCAATAAACGCATACCGAAGAGACGTTTTGCCTTCTTTCAATGGCTGCATTTTTAGAATGTCCGCCGTATCGATCTGACCCTGAGAGCCTTCCAGGAGCAGAGTAGCATCGTCCACAAGATCATCGTAGCATTTGATGTATCCAACTTTGAGCACAATAGTGGGCCACTGTTTTGGCTTTTCCGAGTAGAATAGAGCGTATGAATCTATACCACTAGTAGGTATTAAGTCAACTCAAATACTATACCATGAGAAGGTTAGGGGGTTGCCATTCTACTCACCTGCCCTTATACCGACCACCAAGAACCGTGACCTGAGCCTCTCGCCACCAGTGTTTAGTTATACTTTCCTTCTGCACTTTTGTGGAATATTTTAACGATCAGCGTATAGACTCAACATTTAGAACACTTCTTGAGGAGTATCTAGCGGGCCTTGATAATTTGAAGATTCGTACCTTGGAAGACCTTATCGCATTTCAACAAGAAACATGCAGAACAGGAGCTTCTACCAAGTAAAATGCCCTTATGTTATAATTTCTCAATATCTGACTGAAATTTTACAGGTGCCAACAACCAGGCAGGTTTGATCAGGGCGCTAAACTGCACTATGACGGAGGGTGAAAATCACAACCTCATCAATTATGCTAGAGAGACTTGTGGCAAGCGAGGCATCGACAAGCCTCTTGAGGAAATGGCGTTGATGTTCTTATGGGTCCTGGAGATGGGTTATTACTCCAAGTTTCCGGCACCGCAGGTCAGTTCATTAGGCTCTTAAATATTCATTAAGCGGTCTACTGATCCCATTATAGGATATCCTGGCGCAACAATGCCATTGGGCTATCTGAACCTAAACGGAAGGCCCTTTGGAATGCAAATTGTTGCTAAAGCGCATCAAGAATCCCTTTTGATTCAAGCACAAACTACCTGGGAGGCTACTTTTCCCAAACGTCAACCGCCACCACTAGACGAAATCATCCCTCCTAAATAAACCAAGTAGCCTAGTTATTCATATTCTAATTTTCAAAATGGAAACCGTCGCTATTTCTCTATCACTGAAAACAAAGGATTATACCTAGATTCTCAGCCGAGCTAGTTTTTCACTGCTTCCAAGCTATGTACAATCTCCAATTGATCCAAGATCCTTGTTTATTTTCTCTTCCAAGACTGTCTCGCCATGTGTCCTTTTTGTACCTTGCTCCGCAATCTAAGTAGATATCAATATATAACATTAAGCCGGTTTCTTGCCTCCATTCATGGATGGCTGAGACTATGTCAATATGACTGTGGTGTAGATGCCGGTCTTCATTGAGGAGAACAATGTAGCCTCGTTCCTTGAAAGGGGTGGAGAGAATTGAATGCGGTAGTAAGTGTTCGTGGGGATATAATGTATTATCTCCAGTGGGATAGGGTCACATTGATACATGTAGTATTCATGCGTCTCGACTGACAGTTCTAACGTTATAGAATTTCCCAAGGTTGTGTCAGTTTTGGTGCTAGGGTTTGAGAAACAATGAAAGAGTGCAGGTGGTGACATTGATTTCTAGAACTAAACCCTAAGTCCTTGTGGACTGTCCAGGACAAGCAGAATTACGAAGGAAGCTAAGAAGAGAAGTAGGAGACGTAATAAGTAGGGAGGGGTCAGGGCAAATGAAATCAACCAACCAACCACTGTATGAGTCCACTCAATTGCGCATAGGCTATAGCCTCGCAGTCCTTTCTGAGAAAGACCAGAGTCCAAAACTGGACTAGATGTTGTATTTTCCATAATATTATCTAGTAGTCTGCATCTCCTCATAGCCTGAGTCTAATTTATATTAGTCTCCCAGTAGACTCAGGACTTCATAGTATTGATTGGTTTATTAATTGATTGGAGGACAAGCAGATTGTGACATGAGATCTGAAACAATATTTCAATGTTCCGACATCGAAGGTAACAGTAGTCGCAACTGTAGACTAACTAGTACATCTCCAAAGACATTCCATCGTTAATCTCGTAGTCAGAAAGTGTTATGTGGTCTTTATAAGTAGTATACCACTTCTTGAGTTGTATCTATATTGTGTATTAGTATTTTTTTGCTCTTCTTTAGTCCCCACTATGATGACTAGAGTATACCTTGCTGGGATCAGTCCCAGTCTGTGCTGCGATGAGCTTCTTCAAGTCGCCAACAGTGTCATCCGGACTACATTTTACTTGTGTTTTTCTGCCGAGACGGTCGTTGCTAGACATTCGCGCGAAGTTAGTGAAGAATGCTGGGTAAGAAGAGGGGGAAAGATACGTACACGGTTACTTCGATCAAGCCCATTATTCTAAAATTATTCTGAAATAGTGGTTTGGTTTAGCAGAAAGACTTTCATCAGAGGGTCCTTTAGATAATATTTATAACCGACCATCGGCTATTGTATACCTTTTTCTGCCGAGCTGTACAGAAGACAGCGACAATCCCACACGAAGGTTGAAGCCACTCCTGTGGATCAGACAACGAGTCGTCATGAATGCTGTTCTTTGATTGGGCGATGTGGATTGATTCCTTGCAGCGATCTGCGACGGAGGCGCTCCCACTGGGCTCCACGCGTGCTCCACTTATTCCAAAGATCTATAAAGGAATTGGTATTATTACTGGTAGGTTCAAAACGTGTATATTTACTGGCATCATTTGACTAGGGTTTGAAAGAGCTTCTGTCTGCCTCCAACATGGAAGGCGAACTTGGGCGGGTCTGTACACTGAATCTGCAGAATTAAACGCTCATACACAGCTACCACGCCAGTTCTCATTCTTCATCTCTCGTCTCACTTTGCTCAATCCAGGGCACTAGGAACACCGTATACAATCCTAGATTGAAAGAGAGTTCATACCTGCGCTATGATGTTTGGTGCTGTGGTGGCTGGCTGAGTGTTGCTAGATCTGGTGGGGCAGAATGGAGACTTTGTCTACGGAGTAGTACCACAAAAGTTCACTCTACGTGCTCTGTATCCGTATTCAGCTACGTGTTCTCGTAGCGATGTCGATCGAGTATCCTCAGTTCCGCTCCAAACTTCCCGAGTGGGCATAATCGATAGAAACCATGCAGTACGGAGTAGACACCAAGCCATTTCGATCTCGTGGGGAATCCTCCTAAACCAATTGTCCTCCTATAGATGCCCCGCACTACTGGGTAGCAGCACAATCGGAAGAGAGAGGAAGAGGAAGAGGAGATCGCGGCATAATCAATGGCTGTGGTCATGTTATTCAGAGGGTCACTGAAGGCAGAGCTTTCGATGATTGAGGTATAAATAGTGAGTCCTTGAACCTCCTCTGTCGACCATTTTGTGCTTTACTCTACACACGTTAAAGTTTATCATTTTAACCGCCCACCATGCCTATATATGTAAGATTTACCTTATTCCCCAGTTCAAACAAATGATACCGTGTACTAATGATATCCAGTCGATCAAAACTGTTGCTCAAAACCCCGGTCCTGAGGATTACGATGGTCAACAGCGTGCTCAGGAGGCGCAGGCCAAACTTGCACGGTATGTTAAATTTTAATTCCAACGATTTATCTAACGCGAGGAATTCCGAACTAACGATTGCTACCTCTAGTTTCTTGACTGTATTGGAGCAAGTCGACCAAGACAAAATCCGCTCGGAGTTACATCTCCTTCAACCTGTCCCATCCCCTTGTCCCGAATTTCCTGCTAAAAAGCTCATGTACGTCCCATCCCACTCCCAGGCTTCAATGTGTCTTATTCTCCGTCTCTTCCCTATAATTTCCCGTGGTTCGTATAGCTCACTTTGCGATCACAGTTTGAAGATCTATGGATCAATAGACAACGCGATGTTGCAACATCAACTTAATGATGCTTGGGATGATGTGAAGAATCTTATGGGAATCACCGTGGAGGACCAGGAAACGGGTGCAGCAGCGACTTTGTCGTTTTAATGCATTTAGAACTATAGTGAACATCGAGATCAGAATTAACTCTTAGACTTTTGCGTTTTGATTATCGGGCCCTAAGTGAACACACTCTAGTGTAGTTATAACTCAACTACTGGTAATTATCCATACTGAAAAGCTGAAATTGTAATGGGGCCTACCTTGGCTAAGTCGTAAATACACCCGTCTGTGAGTGGCTTATAAGTTACAGCTTAT
Source organism: Talaromyces verruculosus (assembly GCA_001305275.1). NCBI lineage: Eukaryota > Fungi > Ascomycota > Eurotiomycetes > Eurotiales > Trichocomaceae > Talaromyces > Talaromyces verruculosus. Next base: position 282,612 of record LHCL01000032.1, read on the forward strand.
CCCATTGAAAGACCCGACGGGACTTGCTACAAACACCTTCTCTAATAGGGTGGTTCTCCCATAATATGTAAAGTAGTAACTGTAGAGGTATGTGTTACGGACCTTGCGACGAGGGGCCGCAACTGGTAGATGGTGTCAGAGCTACGATAGGCGGCGTAAAACAAAGGGGCAATCGACAGAATCGTTATTGTCGTCTGAAGTTCTACCAAGTACCCTCCCATAGTAATTTATATGGGGGTTGACCTTTCTCTCTGGCCGAGATCACAGCGGCTCCACCGCATGCTTACATTACTCCAATTGCTCCGACAGATGGGTATTCTCATACCATCTACCATCGATGGCAGGACAGGAGGACTAGATATACAATAATGCTTTCATACACACATGTATTTAGTTCTTCACGATCAATTGCACCTTGTTACTTGAGTACACCTTTACTTCTACACAGTATTACCACAAACTACACTCAACAAGTAGGGGAGCTCTTCGGACTGCCCTACTTGGCGCGCATCAACTGGCACGCCTACAAGACTAGCTCTACAGACCTGAGCCCGTATAAGGTTTAGGAAAACTGCATTATTAGATAACAATAATAACAATCCTTGTCTAACCACCTATCAATACTGTAATGGTTGTGGCTAGACGCACGGTTGGGATCCCTTAGGGCTACTATCATGTTGCCCTAGGAGATGGCTCCTTTGTAAGGGATATTCCGGTCAGCGCTGCATTAGAATACCCAGATTTCAATACCTAGGTACAGCATATTTTTCTTATAGGAAGTGACTCTATTGTACGGGGATGGCCGGTACGTGTAGCGTCCTAATATCCTAGTTGCTGGGTTGTTTATACTTTCTTATCTTCATACTCAGTGTTGGATTACTCTGGTTCTTAGATAAGATACCCATTAGGACTGAGTTGACTTTCACAAATGCTAGGCATTTTAGTAAAAATAAAAAGGAAACCATTCTTGAGCATTTATAAATCATAGACAGAGATAAGAGCTTATTAAGCCCGAACTTCGTTTTACTACATCTGATGGCTGCTGGTACTTTTTATATTCAGTACTATCCAAGGATGTACGGATCTCAACACGTTTATGTGCTCTTATCAACAATGAACTGCACAGCAGCGCTACCCCAGGTGGGAATCTCTTGACTGTGAGCGGTCGAATCGTCTCCAGAAGCGCAGTATACATCTCCAGTATCACAATAGCTCTGGATCTTGTCAGCGTACGTGTTGAGTAGTGCAAGGCTATCGCCACCTCGGGAGAAAATCTAAATTTACTGTCAGAAATGCTCTGTTTTTGACTCCAAATTACGACTGGATAGACTTACGCCGTCGCTACTGGTATCGGTGCCAACATCAAAGGACTGCCCATGCGTGAAAGTAGGGTCCCCAAAGACGGTAATAGCGGAGACTAATGAACTGTAAGATTCCAATCTCTTCAACAGAGTCAATACACTTACTATGGTCGATATAGCTTGCAGTCAAAGGCGTGGGCTTATCAACGCCTCCAGCAAGAGCGTCAGTGATAACGTTCCCACCCTGACTGAAACCCACCAGGACGATATCACCACTGCAGCTGTTGGCATAGTCCTCAACTAAGCTGATCAAAGCGTTGATGCCGTCCGTCACTGATGTAGGATAGAGGGGATCCAGCCATGAGGCTGGGTAGTCGAGTGCGACAGCCCCGGAGCCAGGAATACCAGCTAGCACACTGTTTACAACAGAAGCAGTGCTTCCGTAGCCTGCGCTCTCACTGGTGCCACGAACACCGATAACATAGACACCGCTGTAGCACGTGGCTCGGCGTTCCAAAGCGACAGGCGCTGCCGAAGCAACCGCCGCGAGGCCAAGGCTGAGGAAAGAGGTACGCATGGCGTACTCGTTTAGAAGGGATAATGCAGATGGCTATGAGGAGGTTGGGTTCCTGGTTCCTGGTTCCTGGTTCCTGAGAGCTCAAATTCGAAGGGAGGGCAGCACTCTAATATACCCACTACACCGTCAGCATCTACGTACTCCTCTCGTGCAATCTGCTAACTCCCGTATTATGTTACATCGTGCTATTCACTTTCTCGAGTACTGTGTAAGATCGTGTGAGGACGGCTTGTATTCATTGGTGAATTAGTACAAATCCCGAAGGGTCGGCGTATCGGGCAATTCTGCAGAATGCTTTAGTTCTGTTCAAAGTAACATTCTTCTATAGATTGCCGGATATCTAGGGCATTTCTGGATTAGCCTGCCCGGTTAGATTAGACACGCCGCAAAGCTTGGAGAGGTTATTGGCGATCTGTGGCTACTAGACTATCCTTGTAGTGGATGCCCCCACCTAATAGGCTGTCGTTCTTAACTAATGTACGAGAAATCAATCGCGTGATCCGATACATCTTGGAATGGTTGAGGGGTCACGCTGAAAAACCGGATATGCGTTGGAAACTTGAGTATCCTTGTTATGGCTGGCAACTGATTTCACGAGTTCAAAATGATACGATCTGTTAGGAGGTATCTATTTCTTCTTGAATCGTCACGGTTGTGCACTCGACATGTGCAATCAATTGAAGTTGTGCTTGCCGAGGTGGGAGCATTGTCAGAACCAGCCCTCCTACAGTGAGCTCTATAATGCGCTTCGGGGCGGCGGGGCCCGTGCTAACTCTGGTATGGTCACAGAATTTGAATTGAGCGTCTATTCCTACAAAGGCAGGTGTCAGTGTTAGGAAAGGCGATGTTGTTATTGATGCCTTCATAGAATATGGCAATAACAACCCCAGCAATCCCGACGCATCTGCTTGGCGAGGTCAAATACGAGGGCCAATATATATGACACGCTGATTTCAGCCATCTTAATTCGACACGACCAGAAAATAACTCTGTATTGGGTGGATTTTTTTGACCTCCTGCAGATTCCTTGGGACCTACCAGTTATATAGAGCGAAGGGGTAGCGTCCTCGATCATTATCCGCCTGGCTTATACAACGGTCTATTGAACGTTTTGCACGCCAGGAGATAAGCGAATTATCAAATCTTTCATGGCAACATGGCACAGCCAGGTTGATCCCATCCTTGATGCCGAAGAATTTGAAAGATCAGCCCCGGCAAACATCAACTTCGTCTCTCAGAACATAATTGACGCCATGAACAACAGCAGCGAGAACTCTCTCGGTCTCACTGGTAAAGCATCTTTCATTCTTTTCCTCATGGGCCACTTTCGGGGCAACCAACAATCAACGTGTGTAAACAACCAATCCAATATACGGCGACCAAACCCCAGGAAGAAGCTAAACGTTTGGGCTTGATTACATCTATCTCAACTACGTCAACTTATACCAGGATGCGTCGAACAGTTAGATAAGGCAACTGTGTTCATTATTCTTATTTGTTGATATTGCCCGCTTCCGCTGCTCTTGTGTCGAAAATTGAAAGGAGTCTTGGAATGCAAAGAGACATTTCCGTTTCGTTTTCAATGCTTGAGTTGTGTTCTTGAACTTCCCCACAGCGAAATATTCGACTGATACAAGCAGGAACGCCAGAAACGTCTACGCGGAGGTTTGGACGTCGGAAATGCTGAGAAACCTAAGCATTTTGGCCAACATCCTTGGGTAACAATTGAAAACCCTAACCGGTTGAAATTTCGCAACCGCGTCCCCTATCCAATGGTGATGTTGTTCCAGTTGTAGTTCTCAATGTAGAATACGGAGCTCTGTTTTATACTATACGTTTTCTATTGGCACAAGGGCCTATGGACAGGCAGCAATTCCTGGTTGCAGTCCCAACCATACGACAGATAAAGGGGCTCGAAGCCTGTCATGACCGAAGGGCATCCTTAACTTTATACGATTTATCGAAGATTTGGAATCAAATGGTTGACGGAACTAGATATTAGGAGTCGATAGTCTTTAGGTTGTCATGAACGATGAAGACGATTGTGAGAAGCTATCAGGATCAAAGTCGGGGATTCCTCATCTGAATATATCCCCATATAAGCCAATCTCAATGACATCTCGAGGATTGAAATGAGAAAATTTGCTCTTTGATTATACACACATGATTCCAGCCAATGAATGGGAATATCCTGAAGAAACAAGCATTTACAAATCAAAGACAGACTTGGGCGAGGCCGAGCGCTTATTAGGGCTTATTAGGGCTTACAAGGGTTTCCGTTAGGGGTCAGCCTAGCCTTGGCCTGGGGCTGAGAGTTCTGACTGCGGACTTCAGCCCCGACGTCGGGATACGTAAGCAACCATGACGCTGTCAATAAACTTGAATAAAACGCTGGATGATTTTGAATTTTAGAGACGACATTTACCAAGTTATTGTAGATACGTCTACAGCTTCAGGATGTTGAAATTTCTTTATATCGTGGCCATTTGCCTCATTCTCTATGCCGTGCGATCAATCGCAACGGTCATTTCTGACCAGCGCAAAGCCAGAGCCCTCGGCTGTCAGCCAGCTCGCTGGATAAAAAACCGGTTGCCCCTGGGATTTGACATGTTCCAGAGGTTCAAGACGGCCTTTGACGCTGGCTGCTTCCAGGAAGAAATGGCAAAAATATTTGCTGAACAAGGATCTCGGACTGTTGGATTGAACCTGCTAGGCTCCAATTTTTACCAGACTTTTGAGCCGAAGAATATCCAAGCTTTGCTTGCTACTCAGTTCTCCGATTTTGCTTTGGGTGATGTACGCCGTCAGGCATTCTATCCCATGTTAGGGAATGGCATCTTCACAGCTGATGGCAAGGCATGGTGTGTTGTGTCGTCCTTACGCTGTTCCACATCGCAAGAGCTAATCTATAGATTAGGGAGCATTCTAAAGCAATGATTCGACCACAGTTTGTGCGAGAACAAGTAGCTGACCTCGCGCATGACGAGAATCATGTTCAAGAACTGCTTCAACAACTAGTCACCGACCAGTCGGGCTGGACTAAGCCAACAAACATCACCCCCTTGATTTTTCGGCTGACTTTTGACTCTGCAACCGAATTCCTCTTTGGTACCAACGCTAATTCTCAACGTCAGGCTGGCAATCATAGCGAGGCAGCTTTATTTGAATGGAAAACCCTGTCTGCGAGCTTTGACTCGGCCAAAAACCATTTGTGCAGTCGTATGCAACTTGCCGAGTTCTACTGGCTACACAATCCCAAGGAACTCCGAGACAACGTTCAAGAGGTGCATCGCTTTGCTGACTATTGCGTTCAAAACGCGCTCAAGCGAGTCGAGCAGCTCGACCAACAGTCCGAAAAGTCTAGTACCAAGCAGAATTATACTTTCCTTGACGAGCTCGCCAAGGTCACAAAGGATCCTGTTGAGTTGAGAAGCCAGACGATGAATCTCCTCCTTGCCGGTCGAGATACCACTGCAAGCCTTCTCAGCTGGACAATCTGGCTCTTAGCTCGTCATCCAGCTGTTTTCAACAGACTTCGCAATCAAATACTTGAAGACTTTGGGTCATATGAACAAACAGAGAAAATTACGTTTAGTTCGTTGAAAGCATGCACCTATCTTCAACATGTCTTGAATGAGGTACTACGACTATATCCGCCTGTTCCCATGAATTCGCGACGAGCTATCCGGGACACCACTCTACCTCTTGGAGGCGGGCCGGATGGAAAGTCCCCTCTTTTTGTCAAAAAGGGCGTCGAAGTCGAATACTTTGTCTATGTAATGCATAGAGAGGAGGAGTTCTGGGGCAAGGATGCGAACGAGTTCAATCCAGACCGCTGGGTAGATCGCAAGAGTGGTTGGGAATACCTCCCATTTAATGGTGGACCGCGAATCTGTTTGGGACAGCAATTTGCTCTTACTGAAGCGGATTATGTTATTACAAGGCTTTTACAGAGGTTTGATCAGTTGAAGTTGGAGGATGAGTCTTTTACGCCGGTCCATCGTCTAGGTCTCACCGATGCGCCGCAAGAGTACATTGTTTACCTTCACAAGAGCAATTAATGTTTCATAGAAGATTATATCAATGATTTCATACCTTGATGGGCTGTACACCATCGCAATAATCAGTGGTCAATAATTTGTTTTATGACCCCCTTGACAGAACGCCATCTGCGGAAATCATCTTCTTTCCTATCAACAAGTACTTACCTCACCACCACCGCTCTCCATCCTCACCTGTTCCTCACACCCAACATTGAAGCTCTCCTTTCCGGCCACTGTCAAGCACCTTTACTCGCACCTCTGTATGATTGGTGCATTTGCGTTCTTTGTCATGATGGGACGGTTTGGCTTATGCTAAGCTAGGCGGCGTTCGTTGCGCCCCGTCCCTCTGTTCAAGATTCCAAAGTAAATCGTCAGACTGGGCTCAATGAGGGTATCAAAGGCGGCTCGAGACATCACAGCGGGGTGATTGAACAGCAACGACAAGATCAACCTTGAACCTAAAAACGAAAACCGATATCAACCACCATGTCTCGTATTCTTACCCGACACCAAGGATGCTCTGGTGTCGCTTTCAAATCCCAGACGAACCGACGGGACGCTTGATTACGAGCGATTTGCCAGGCTACACAATTACCTGGTCGCTTATGGCTGGATGGTCCGTCACGAAAAAGGGCCTCACGAACTCGATGAACTATTGCAACGGCCAAAGTACCTTGAGAATACCCGGTCGAGTTACTCTCCTGATCGCCTGCATCCGTCTGTGATCCTTCTAAAGCCTCTGCATCCATACTCAGCTGATAGACCGATACAAAAAGATGTGGCAACGGTTATGCTCTTACCAACCCAGCGACTTCCAAACGGTCTCTATATGATAGGGTGGTGGAAGACATATAGGACTATCGAAACAGTAATCAGGATCACCTGTGGCCATACATACATCAGCTGTTGAGACGTTCTATCTGATTTGAAAAGTCAGGTTCCAAGCATTTCCCCATGCGTAAATCCATTCATCAAAACGTACTGGTCACAAAGATCATTACAAGCGAGCCGGTGAGAGATTGGTTGAACTACTTGGCCTAGACATGCTGCTTTAGGTAATACTATGATGTTTGTAGTAGCAGTAACTGGTTATTATGGCCGTCTATGGTCAATAATACATCATGGCTGATAATGTTATATATGGCGGATCGGTAGAAGAGTTTAATTGTACTAGATTGAACTGAATGAAACAATCAGTAAATTGCTTGCTGTCAACACATGGATCGAGCAATCTCTGCCGGTGAAGTTCCAAGTAACATTCACTACAGAACAATCCCAAGTGTTCCAAGCTTGTTTGTCATTAGCATATTTGACAGATAGCTTGTAGTAAAATGAACATGGGTTTTACTATACTGTACATGGGTATCATTGCAGAGTAAGAAAATTCTCCGGTTCAAGCTAAACTTTGACAGCAAATCTAGCTCGTATTCCTGCCAGCCCGCCCCAACAGAGCCAACAAATTCTTCGAAAACCATATATGATAGCAGATTGACCCTCGTGGCTTGTTGTAATCTAGATGATGTTGGATTTTTTTTAATGTAGCTGGCGGATACGCAGCTAATAGGACTGCACGAGGAGAGGGAAATAAACCTCACAAACTCGCTAGTGATTCTGTACAAATAAAGGTGATATTTCGAGGTGGTAATCTGTACCTGCACAATGCAGCACTACTGCATGAGCAATCTGCTACAATCTAGCCTCCAGGTCATGAGACCCGCAAAGCTGTTTCTAATGTGGATACACCAACATTGTTGTAATGTACTATGATTATTGGAATTGACCTATTTGACAGTCAAGTTGTTTCCGTATGGGTCGGATTTCTATGAATTCCTGATGCAGCTAATATGCAAATTCAGTGCCAAAAGTCTCCTGAGTTCTTTATATGTAGGGAGAAGTAGTATTAGCACGGCGCAAGGATTACATACATGCCTTTAAGATTAAGTTAGTAGGTAGGTAGCAACTTATAGAGAAGACTTGAAAGCTTACATATAGGATATAAATTGATAAAACGTAATACTAACACTTTATAGTGTAAGTTGTATATGGGTTTAATTGTAATTGAATATCTCAAGCGCTAATTGATAAATCATCATAAGACAAGCAGACTGTTCGTTTCCAACCTATTACTGGGTCATATGTCTCTCCGGGGAAATCTTTATTAGCGTTGAAGATATAGACTTTTCAGAATCAAGATTGCTATTAGGCAAATTAGCCTATTGGCTCACTGAATAGATCAGACTGCTTAGCCCCAACCAACTCACTCTATTTCTCAGCATATGGGAGGCTCTTCCACTCGGTGAGTAGAAGCGGCAACCTGGGGAGCCTGAATACCAACAAAATCTTGCAGAATGATTTGATAACTAGGCTATTTGTAAATGCATCAGTGCCTAGGCAAACAGAGACCCTGGCAGATACGGAGCTATTAATATATCTCCTATAGATATCAATCATGCTGTTAAGCTTGCTTTTAGCTAGTCAAGATGCAATTCAATTTTGCCTCTTACCTAAATGAGAGCTTTATGCAGGTTCATTTCATAACAAGAAAGTTTATATTCCAACATGAAGAAAGTGCACTTGGCCAAACTTTTCGTATTATTCCCGCCACAAAAGGGAGCATGCAGCAGGTATTTGTTGAAGGTTACATGATCCGACTCTCTCATTCTAGTACCGCATCGTTTCGTATATCAATTGTCAATGGTAAGTTGTAGAGTTCCTAGTGCTAATCCCTAAAGGTAGATACAGCCAACATTGAAGTGTTGGTGGCTCGTTTGTACTAGGTATTGGAGACATCAATGTCTACATATCTCCATATCCAACATTAAATGCAACGCTGCGAGCATACTTCAATGTTGGTATAGGTAGGTGCCTTCTACTATAAAATCAAGCCATAGTCGGGACTCTTTTCGCAAGCTTTTCACAAGACAACATCGGACTCTTGAATTATTTCTTCTTTGCTAAAACCGCCATCAACCATGAAGTCATTCGTCTTCGCCGCACTTGCTATAACAGCAGCTGCTCAAAGAATCTGGATACAGGCCCCTGTCCTCGACCAACAAGTTATACCTGGCGATGATCTTGTCATTGAAATTCAGTCCCAAGTACTACCCTTTTCTAGCTCCGTGATAAGCAAAAGCTAAGAATGTCTAGGATTCTTCCACTCCATATACAGATATCGCGGCCGCCATCGGCATTCAGCCTTGGTCCAGAGGTTCCTATGACGGAGAGTTGGGGGAATATTTAGTCTATCAGGGGAATTGGAGTATTGAAGGATTTGCTTACCCTCAGGGTGGACTTTACACCAACGTCACCGTCACCGTCCCATCGGACGTCCCTCTAGGGCCTGCTGTGCTCAGTGTGGCTATGTTCCAGGTTTATTCGGTATGTGCCATCTATATCTCGAGTGGCGTGGTTATGACTTAACTAAGAGTTTTGATTTCTAGTCTGAAAATTCTCCAAGCTTGCAAACAGCCTCTACCAATATCTCGGTCGTCAGCAGCTCTTAGTTTGAAGAAACTTCCAGGATGCTAGGTATTCTACGGGGGTAGCTGCATGGGTGTCACCCGCTCACTTGATTAAGCGTTTACAATACTGCGAACATCTCCTGTATCCAGTTTTCGCTCCAAGGATCAATTTTGTTGGAATGAGCGTAGTTGTCACTTTGAGCTTTGGTTCTCAAATTCCCCATGATCTAGTGGAGAGGCTGTCAGCAAATAATCGTAGTATTACCAATTTCAAAGAGACTTATATTTACCTTCCAATGCTTGACGTACCATAGCCTCGCATCGACGGTTATCAAAATTCGTTACGTCCACCGGTGACCGTGAAAAAGTGTTACTGTTATATTACACAGAAATACGCCGCTTTTCTAGGGAACGTAGCCCTAAGTTAGCCGTATTTGGTTAGATCCGTTACATCATTACAGGGCGTCGTCAAATTCCATGGCCTTAGGGCTTCCTACGACGTTATATCCCATTCCTCCTTCCTGATTAGACAATTTTGAGGCATCCACATTTGCAAGCATCGGATAGCACACCAGTGGAGGTATGAGGCACCAGGGGACACAAATTTCTGTCGTCTGGCTAATCCGCGTTTCCTTCTCATGCTGACTGCAATGTTACGAACTTGCCTCCATGTGTATCTACACTTACCTATCCTTAATTCTAATTAATCTCGTATCACATATCTTGTATCTTATCGCGACTGACACGAACTCAACTTCGAGGTATACTCAACTTCATTAGTACCAACACCCGACTAGTCAAACATAGGTCCACATTTGTAGAAAACACGGTCATGAATTACAGTCTCACCACCTGTTTTGAGATGAACAGATGTTCCCATAAACGGAGCCGTTGATCTGGGTTCCACCATCTGTGTTATAACATGAAATACCTCCATGGACCATGTATGAAGACTGGTGGTGGTTGCTCTCGGTGTTAGAAACCATGACTCTGGATGTATATGTAGATAGATCCACGGACATTGTTTCTAGATCCATACTTCACGTCCATCTTTCTCTTTGACGTGAATTCCACTCGCCGAAATCCAGACATCAGCCCGTATTTCGGAATCTTGAACATGGATGTTGCCAGTGCCACTGTATGGACGGTATGCATCTTCAGAATCGGTTGATACCTCGGAATTGGAGCCACTGTCCTGCTTTCCCCCCATGTGTCTTGCCTTTTCATATTTACGAAATTCCACATTCCCACTCCCATAGAAATGGGCTTCATCAAATTGGGACCCCGTACCTGTATTAATATAACGAGATGAGAAGGTATTGAATTGAGTCCCGTTACCCATGTTGTTGTTCTGAATGGCACTGGAAACCTTGGAGTGACAGGGTTCATGCTCATCGCTTGGACTGGCAAATCCATGGCTCTTCTTCTCACGTTGTCGGCTTTGCTTCTTCTGCCCCTGTGGTTCGGTGTTATGTACGTGTACCCCCCGGCCGTCAATCGTAATGGTATCTTCTGTACCATGATTATAGTGCTGATTCCGAAAAACATATGAAGACTGTCCATTTCCTCTGTTGTTCCTCGTGACGGTAATTTCATCATCTGGGCCGAAACGCAATTCTCCATGGAATTCCGCATGCTGGAATTGGCGCCCACCACCCGAATTGAAAGTATACACATTGCCTTGAGATGAGAATGTATTGAACTGGGTTCTGTTTCCGGTGTTGTTGTTCTGAACACCGCTTCGGACGGCATATGAAGGCTGATTATGTCTGTGTCCGTTTCCTCTACGGGCTTCCCTGATGCTCATTCCCTTGTTTGAGCCGAAAAATAAGTCTCCATGGAAAACAGCTTCCCGAATCTGGGTCCCACCATTCGAATTGAAAGTATACACATTGCCTGGAGACGCAAAGGTATTGTACTGCGCGCCGTTTCCTGCGTTGTCGTTTTGGATCCCAACGGAAGTTTCGAGTTGGCGTGGTGTAGACTCAGGGCTTGGACGAGAGGCTCCCTTCCCACTTGCTTGCCCAGTTGCTTTCTCACATTCTTGTTCCGATTCCTTCCGCTTAAAGATAGCATTATCAGTATCCTCCGTCTCCCATCCGGAATGCTCAGTATCTACATCGTCCTTCTCAAAGTCCTCAGTAACAGGGGACACAGGCACAGATTCCACATACACGTGCTGAGAGCCGGTGATGACTTCGGTGCCTTTTTCGATGTGGTTAATATGAATACCTCCAGTAGCATTAACCTGATGAGTCACAGACTCATAGCTCGGAGGATTGACAGAGTGGGCGGATCCCATTCTTGCTTCTGTGTCAAACTGTTGTTGTTGTTGTTGTTGTTGTTGTTGTTGTTGTCGGCGCTGATTATCCTGGGAACTCTTGAGTCCGGTCCCATACCACCATTTAACCGTTTTGCGAGATGGGGTCTTGGGTAGAGTATCCTTTCTGGATTTTGATCTGTGTTTGACCTGGTCACTGTTATCAGTGAAGCAATTATATCCTGGCATGGATAGGTCTTCTCGGTAGAGGAGAGTGATTAAGAAGAAGAGGAAGGAAAAGGAAGAGTCCAGGGCAAGTAGGGTGGTTATCTAGTCAAGGTAAAGAGGATGACAGGCACAAAGTGACTGCGAAAATGACTGCGAAATTGCCTGATAGAATTGACTCGCGGAAGTGACTGGTGCCACAAGTAGCCCATGGACAAAGAACACACCCCTTGAAGACAGAGATGAGATGAACCATGACTGTCAAGAATCCAGGAAGAGTCATGAACAGTTCAATCTTGGGACTATCAATGTCACCTGGATGATTCAATAGTACAGTCGATAGTTCAAACCTGAACAGATGGTATATTGCAACAAAATCTGATATCAGCAACTAATTCAATGTACCAGTAGACGTATGATGACAAAAAATGGAAAACTGATTGTACAATGCTATTTACAATAAAGTTCCGTCGGATAAAATGACAAAACTATTCACGAGGCTTCCTCGACCATCCCGTCTTCAAATCCCCTCCAGCCTTGAATCGAGGAAATATATGCGCCTCGGTGTTAAACACCACATCCTCCAACGGAATAAAATCACGATCCGAGAACAAGAGATAGAAATATTTCAATGTCTCGGCCATCCAGAAGCTTTCCATGTTATCGCGCTTCACGGGTGGATCGACATTGGCGTTGGAGAGAGATGTGAAACCCACAATTCGGTAGCTCTCGTCATCAGCAGTGGCATCGCCGCCATGGTTGATGACGTGTTGCTGGGTGCTTTCGTCACCTCCTTCGTGGTCGCCCGGAGACACCTTTTCGACGACTGCGGTGTGCTTGACGAAGGATTTGAACATTTGCCAGCCCCATTCGCGGTATTGTTCGTCGCCTGTGATGCGGTACATATACAGAAGAGATTCAACTGTTTCTGGTCGTTGGAGATTATGGGTGTCTTGGGCGTGGATTTCGATGTCGGATTTCCATACGTCTCTATCATTTAGCGGGGCGGATATGAGATCGAGTTCTTTCGGTGTGTATGAAGCGTCTTTGCTGCTTGCGGGTGGGTGGAGAAGAGCTGAGTCGGGGTATACGTCGGACAGCATCAGAGGGGTGCTGTCAGTCTTGAAATATGTGATTTCAGGCGCGAGACCAGTTGCCGTCGCCAAATATGTAGTCCAGCAGGTCTTCATCAATTCACGTGCAAGGAGAATTTCCTCATCTTGTCGTCGGCTCCAAGTCGATGATTGCCTTGCTTCGGATAGCAATTGACCATGCGTTGCTCCCAGAGCTATCGTACCAGGCATGAAGCATACAAGGTGGTCCATCTTAGGTAGCAGCGAATGGTCAAGACCATCTGGTCTCTCGGCCAGAACTGCCATCTTTCCGTTCTTTGTATATGTGATCAAATGTTTGCTGATTCCGGTGAGTGCTTCATCCCACATTTCCTTGTAAATGGGCTCTCCCTCAGATGTCTGCAGATATTGTTTGATGAGATATTCTGCATTCAGTCAGTACGGTAGCATTAATAAAATGGGAAAGCGCTTACCATAGTAAGAGTCACCCCTACTTCCTAATCTAATGTTCCTACCACGAAACTGTCCATTGTCCGCATAGATGAAAATTGGCAAAAGTCCATCCTCCGCTTGTTGCTTATCAACAACCTCCATGACATGCTCCACAATCTCCCAGTATTCCGCCTCGCCAGTCAGTTTAGCAAGATACTTAAATTCAAGCTGCACAGTTGTCGCTTCTGCCGTTGAAGATGCACCGCCATCAGCGTGAGACGGTATTCCCTGTGACGTATTCAGGTTTATACTGGCATAAGGTACTCCTGATGGAGACTCAAAGGCGCCTAATAGTCGATCCGCCAAATCGGCAGCTTTCTCAATATAGAGGTCTTCACCAGGAGCGCCAGGATCGTCATCAGTTATCGGTGCCAGATTGGGGTAGTTTGTTGATAGATAGTGTGCTGATAATAGACCACCAAGCATACGGATAGTAGTCTCAAATGTATTCACATCGTGATCCTGATCGTACCGTAACGAGTTATGGATCCAATGCCGACCATGCTGCACTCGAGAAGTGAGGTTCATGAGAATCATGGTGTCAAGAGCATCAACGATAGTCCACCCCATGCCGCCTTCAACCATATTCTTGCCCTTTTTAGAAACAGGTTTGTACTCGTCGTACCCTAGTGACAGGTCAGTCAGTATATTGTAACCCTAACTTGCCATTTGCCAACTCACCCCAGCCATATTTCTCATACGAGTCCCAACTTATAGTAAACACATCCTTGACTTTCTCCCTCCTCTCCTCCCAATTCACCTTTTTCGACGAAGAACCCTCCTCTTCAGCATCAAACGTCTGAATCCATTTCCACAAATTCTCCCCAGTTTCACCAACAGGCCCAACAGCGACAGGACTTCCCCAACCACCCCAAAACACATACAACAGCATCACCATGAAACACACAACCACCGTATACACAACACGAGACGCGGTCTGATTCGATCCCGTCTGGCGCGGCTTAAAGTACGGCTTGTCCTTGTACACCGGCAATTCTCGAGTCTTCTTCCCACCAAAGAAGCTATTCATTTTACCAAGACCTGCACCACCGCCACCACCACCACCGTTACCGTTGCCATGTCCGTTATTGTTTTTGGATGCGAAGCCATAGCCGCCTAGGTTACCGCCAGTGCTCCGTGCCGTTGATGCGCGCCAGTCGAGACCTTGTTGGGAGTGGTCGTTTTGGGAGGAATGGACGAATCCGCCGCCTACCATTGTGCCTAGAGCCAGGCGATTCCTGGCTTCTCAATAGTTGTTCGGCCAATTATTCCGTAATAAATATCGTGGCGTAGGCTCTCGAAACGAGGAGTGGAGGTTTCTCCGGATGTGTACAGATTTCCGATTAACGACTTTGAAGGCGAACCCACGTAGACACACGTGGTAAAAGAGCGAAGGGCGTACTAGATGTATGAAAAATCATTGATAGTCAGTATCGGAGAACGAACAAAAACACAAAATCATAAATATTTGAGGATATGTAACTGGAACAATCCCAGACAAGCGCTCGATGCATGAACCTTTAAAGCTCCACCGTGGCCGCAACGGAGCTTCATGATTAGATGGAATGAACGACTCACCTCATTAAGGGGTTGACATGAGCGGAAACAAATGATTGTTGATAATCAATATCAAGCGCATACAGCGAATATACAGTCCTCAGTCAATGAGGAAATTTTGCACAAAGGGAGTGGTAGAGATGTGTTCGAAGGTTCAGTTGTCCTCTGGATAGATTCTACTCCGCATTGATGGAGACTAGGGGGGGAAGCTCGGCACTTCGCCGACCCAAGCTTATTGGTCGTCCTACGTACCTATTCAATTTCAGGCAGATTCAAAGATATTTTATACAACGTAGATATTATGGTGAATGCAGAGATAAATTGCAAGGCATCTACTTAATTTACATGCATCCGATTATACACCAGCAGAAAGATATGCAGCTCTATAGTTTCTGGTACTCCAATTTGCCCTCGAGTTTCTTTGCTTCGGCCACCTTGCGGACTGCCTTGTTGAAATCGTCTTGGTTGATAGAGTCACGTTCATCTTTGATCGCAAAGAAACCACTGTAGTAGATCGTTAGTCATGGATAACCAGTTGAACGGAAGAAAAAAACATACGCTTCAGTCACGACGTTACGCAAATCGGCTCCGTTGAGACCATCACTCATCTTCACTATACTCTCAAAATCGATTTCACCCTCGGTCACCACCGTACTGGCATGAATCTTGAGAATCTCCAAACGGCCAACCTCATTAGGCAGAGGAATTTCGATCTTTCGGTCCAAACGTCCAGCACGAAGAAGAGCTGGGTCAAGAGTATCGGGCCGATTCGTAGCCATGATAATCTTTGTCTTTCCAAGATAATCGAAACCGTCAAGTTGGTTGAGCAGTTCCATTAGCGTTCGTTGAATTTCACGATCCGCCGAAGTGCCTTCCGAGAAACGTCGTCCACCGATAGCATCGATTTCGTCCATGAAGATAATGCAGGGTTCGTGTTCCTTTGCATATCCAAACATCTCTCGAATTAATCGCGCCGATTCACCGATGTATTTGTCGACGATAGCAGATGAAACCACTATAGTAAATAACATTAGCACAGCAACAGCAACAAAATCGACTAGGCTACGCACCTTTCAAGAAGTTGGTTTCCAAAGAGCTAGCTACAGCTCTTGCAAGCAGTGTCTTTCCTGTACCCGGAGGGCCGTACAACAAAACGCCCTTTGGCGGCTTGATACCGACTCGCATAAAGAGCTCCGGGTTCTTCAAGGGAAGCTCGATGACTTCTCGCAATTCTCGGATCTGATCGTTCAAACCACCGATACCAGCGAAATTGACTTGACCCGGGTCTTCCAGGGACATGTTGTACACCAAAGGATCAACTTCACGGGGCAGCATTCGCATAATCGTAAGCGTTGTCATGTCGAGGGCCACACGTGTGCCTTGTTTGAGCTTCGTCTTATCGACTTTGGAGCGGCATCCGACGACGTATCTCGGACCGGAGGATGCTTTGACGATGACTATTCGGACTGGTTAGAGCGTTTTAATGACAGAAAAGGTCGAATAGATGCTTACATCGTTCTTCATCTAGCTGTTTGAGGACTTCGCCGATGATCTGTCCAACACTTTGCAGTGCCTTGATGTTTTCTTCTGTTATATCGTACTCTTTCTGAGAGTCTTTAATCTCCATACGGAGAGACTTGAGCTTCGCTTCCCATTCTCGGAGATCCAAAAGTGTCTTTTTGTAGTCTTCGATGGCCTGGTTCCTCTCGGGATCACCAGCGCCGTTCATCGTGACGGAGACCAGCTGGTTCGTTCGTGGCACCGGCTATGAAGTGACTGAGTGTGTTGTGATCAAGGGTTTCTCCTCAGAATCGAGACGTAGTGAGCGGGAGAATGAAGATCCGGCGCAGGTAGATGATGATGGTGTTGATGGATTGGTGAGCTGCCTTCCAACAAGCTCCCGTTGCTTCTGCCGCCAGCTGCTCCTTCCATACGTAGCCTCACGTGACCTCTCATCGGATAGCACGCACGGACCAGCAGCATACAAACAGTGCAAACACCGGCCAGCCCTGGTGCCTCGTTGCCTTGTTGCCTTGTTGCCTTACTGCCTCAGTCGTGATCAATGACGATGGTTCTCCGCATCTCTCCGACTCTCAAAGCGGGAGAAATCGCCTTGGGGTCAGATCATTTGTAGATAAAATCACGGAGCTGTTAGCAATTGATCCAGATCTCTCCGAAAAGCACAGTTATTGCCCCACAAGGGTCTGTATCCTCGGGATGTGCAGCTATTCTGATGCTCTGGACTGGTGATGCGCGACTATATAGAGCCGGGCTGCCCCTCCAAAAGTGACAGCATGTAAGATTTTGACTCTCGAACCTATTAGACCGAGCTTGCTTTACAATTAGTGGCTATCTTACTTGCAAACAACATCAGCCCACTCAATCAAAGCTTTATTTACGTTCAACTGTCTGTTTACTCTTAGCATCTAGGTAAGTCTTCTGTTTTTGGAACGTATCATTGCTTGAGCTTGCCCCACCATCCCACCAAAAACAGCGACTGCTTGCTTTCGTCTTCTTCTTCTTCTCCTTCATCTATATCCAAGAATTTCACGCATTGATTCATACTGTCGGCTGCAGCAGGTGACTCATTCTCGGTGAGTGATCAATTGACGCTATTCATCGCGTCACGTTGCGACGTCAAGCAGATGTTCATCATCGCTCTCTTTTTGGGCCGTCGGTGAAACTTTTGTGACCTTTAGCAGCTCACCTAGTGGCCCTAGAAAAACCATCCCACCCTCTTCAATCCCTCTTTTTCTTCTCTTTCTTCTTTTCTTGTTCAGCAAGACATCGGTCTAATAATTTCATCAGACTACAACATGCCTATCTCCAAGATCCACGCTCGTTCCGTCTACGACTCTCGCGGTAACCCTACCGTCGAGGTCGATGTCGTCACCGAGACCGGCTTGCACCGTGCCATTGTCCCCTCTGGAGCTTCCACCGGTTTGTCTACATGCTTTGCACCTTGAATAAGCCTTGCTAACCGACATTCTAGGTCAGCACGAGGCCTGCGAGCTCCGTGATGGTGACAAGACCAAATGGGGTGGAAAGGGTGAGTGCTTTCGAATGAGGTCTAAGTGAAACCATGTACTGATCTTCCCAAGGTGTCCTCAAGGCCGTCGCCAACGTTAACGAGACCATCGGACCCGCCATCATTAAGGAGAACATCGACGTCAAGGACCAGAGCAAGGTTGATGAATTCCTCATCAAGCTCGACGGCACAGCCAACAAGACCAACCTCGGTGCCAACGCCATCCTTGGTGTCTCCTTGGCTATTGCTAAGGCTGGTGCTGCTGAGAAGGGTGTTCCTCTCTACGCTCACATCTCCGACCTTGCCGGAACCAAGAAGCCATATGTTCTCCCCGTTCCTTTCCAGAACGTCTTGAACGGTGGTTCCCACGCCGGTGGCCGTCTTGCCTTCCAGGAATTCATGATTGTCCCTGAGTAAGCAGTCTAGATTGATGTGGTGAAACGAATGCTAACATTTGACAGTACTGCCCCCACATTCAGCGAAGGTCTCCGCCAAGGTGCCGAAGTTTACCAGAAGCTCAAGGCTTTGGCCAAGAAGAAGTACGGCCAGTCTGCCGGCAACGTCGGTGACGAGGGCGGTGTCGCTCCCGATATTCAGACCGCCGAGGAGGCTCTCGACTTGATCACCGAGGCCATTGAGCAGGCCGGATACACTGGCAAGATCAAGATTGCCATGGACGTTGCCTCCAGCGAGTTCTACAAGGCCGATGTCAAGAAATACGACCTCGACTTCAAGAACCCCGAGAGCGACCCCGAGAAGTGGCTCACCTACGAGCAGCTTGCCGACTTGTACAAGGAACTCGCCAAGAAGTACCCCATTGTCAGCATTGAGGATCCTTTTGCTGAGGATGACTGGGAGGCTTGGAGCTACTTCTTCAAGACCTCTGACTTCCAGATCGTTGGGTGAGTTATCAACACCACGACCTTATTGTATCACAGCTAACGATTATAGTGACGACTTGACCGTCACAAACCCCCTCCGCATCAAGAAGGCCATCGAGCTCAAGTCCTGCAACGCCCTCTTGCTCAAGGTCAACCAAATCGGTACCCTCACCGAGTCCATCCAGGCCGCCAAGGACTCCTATGCTGGTGGCTGGGGTGTCATGGTCTCTCACCGTTCCGGTGAGACCGAGGACGTCACCATTGCCGACATCGTCGTCGGTCTCCGCTCCGGTCAGATCAAGACTGGTGCTCCTGCCCGTTCCGAGCGTCTCGCCAAGCTCAACCAGATCCTCCGTATCGAGGAGGAGTTGGGCGAGAACGCCATCTACGCTGGCGAGAAGTTCCGCACATCTGTCAACCTTTAAATTAGCCGGAAAGATTTGACAAAGGAAGAGAACGAAACAGAATGAAAATAAGTGCTACGAAGCTACGATCTTGGGTGACATTATTTCGAGATGGGAAGAAAAAGCAATCTCTCTTGACTAATGATAGTATGTTGCCATAGCTAATAGAAATATTCAAAAATATCCAAGCCTTGTCCCATTTGTAGATCATTAAACGGCCTCGACGGTTTGGTATCCTGGTTTCAAACCTTTCCCGATTTGTCCGGTCTTCTCCAAGATGATTAATGTGGAATGACGTAAGAGGGAAGCCCTGTACGTACGTCGACACCGACGACTCTTGTATTTTAAATCATGCAATTACTATGTACTCTCGTGAGATATGATACGGTCAAGATTTTCCCCATATAAACTTTTTGTATGGGGAAATCTAGGTTGATTTTTTACCTAGAATGTCTCCGTAATTTTTATTTTTATTTATACTTACATATATAATCTCTATCGAAAAGCTTGAATATCTTATTAATAAGATATAATACGTTGATGTTGGGTTGTTATTTATAATATTGAGAAATGATTAGAAATTGAGATTTGTTAGCGATCCCATAGGTACATTTGAGCCCGGGCTTGACTCCCAACCGCAGGGTATATCAGAACCTTCTTTCCTAGACAGTATACATAACGCTCCACTTCGATTCGCAATAAGGTTGGCAAAGAAGCGGCTGTAGTCTCCTCTTTCCAGAAGTGAACCAATCACTTGTCACAATGGCTGGGAATACGAGCCTCGTCCTGTGACACTTATCTAGTTATGTCCTTGGCGTCTTGGTCACTCTGGCTCATTCACCCCCTAAATGCCATAACCCGTGCGGCGCGGACAGGTTGTAGATCAAGTAGTGCACGTAGATAAAAGCTACACAGATCCTAAAGTGTTTCTCTTAGTTGATTAGTCCGCGATATTATCGTTTCATGTAGTAGAGGCCATCGGAAAAACCAGACGGCATGTTACTCCGCTGGCCTTTAATTTCACTCTTTGCGTTCCTATCGATTCCTGCTGGGGTTTTATCCCGCAAAGGCGACAGCGGTTCCAGCAGCAATAGCGGGAGCAGTAGCGACAGCAACAATGACGACTCCTCATCCTCATCCAGCGGCGGTACTGATACCTGTATAGATGACCACAAACTCTCAACCTCCGGCCTACAGCCGAGCTATTACCTCAACTACACAATGGTTGCTGGCGACCCTGGCGCGTACACGGATTGGAACGGAGTATACTTTGAAGGCGAAGCGTCCTTTGAGTATGTGATCCATGATCTGCCGACTAACTACACCTACTATGGAACCAACTGTCCCAAGGACCATCGCTCGATTCGCATGTTGGGCCTCGTATGGGTTGGGCCAAGAACGCCTACTCCGCCTGACCTTCAAAATCCCTTCACACTGGGCTTCCAGGCCTGGCAGTCTGACTATTCCGTCGCCAACATCACCTATTCCTACAGTTATTGTGATACGGACGTTAATCTCGTGCATCTTAAAACAGCCGTCGACTGGCGCGAGTACGACTCCGCGACGAATAGGAATGTCGAGGGCGCCATCGACGCCGTCGTCCTTAACATCACCCAGGCTAGCAATGACAGCCATGAGGTCCAGTTCGACGGGGTCTACGACGTGTCGAGCCTGACGTCGGCCCAGAAAATATTCTCGAGTGACGGCGTGCATGAAGACCAGATCCATCTCCCTGCGGAAACCTGCAGCATGAAGGGTGAGATATTGATCGGATGGCCGACGGGGACATGGATCAACGGGACGATGACCAACGACACGCTCACTTTGTCCATCTCAGGAACGACGATCGCTGGCTTCGGAGATCTTAACGGGTCTGATGACGAAGAGGTGAACGTGACTTTCAGTATCACTTTTACAGGCATCTATGACTCAGCCAACTCATCACAAGTTCTCGACGTTGGAGAGACTAATCAGGCGTTAGTGACCTTTGAGAAGGCGACCGATGGTGCGGTAGCCTGGGCATTTCCGCGCTGGCTGCTCATATGGTCGTTGGTGTTGGCCAGCGGACTGGTATATCTATAGACACTCGGCGCTGGCTTCTTTGGGCCCTGCATACTTTGGCATATGCACTCCAATGCCGAAACACATCCTCTAAACAAACTTAACCTTGGTTAGCTGGGAAATTTTCCGTTTCAGGCCCGTCAACGCTCTCAGCCGGAATGGTTTTCGCCTAAGAACTTGGATTCGTCGCACAATATCAATTCTCGCGTAAGAGAAACTTTCGCATATAAGGTGTTATCATATAAGAGCCTCATATAGTGAGCTGTTAATGTACAGTAGATTCAAAGATATAAAGTTGTTCATTGTTCTTCTAATTGAGGGGTTGATGGACCACAGATGCAGAATATCTACTAATCCTAACAAAGCCACCTTCTTATACTAGAGCTCCTGCTGCACATTCCTCTATTAGTGTTGTCGCCACTCCCCAAATAACTCAAAGACGCACTTAAACAGTCCCGCCAGCATCTCCTCCTTCTGCTCCTGAATTATTTGGTTTGATTCTCGCAACACGTACTGTAGACGCACCCCTTGCACTGGAATTGCCCGTCGCATCCTCCAGTACCTCAAGGGCACCAAAGCTCTTCAACTCACATACAAGGGTCACCTCCAAATATTAAATGGTTTCACTGGCGCAGACTGGGCTAGCTATCCCAATATAAGACATTCAACGCTAGATATCTATTCAATATTAGGAGCTGGGCCATCAGCTGGCAATCTAAGCGCCAGACAGTTATTACACTGTCAACTTATGAAGCTAATTTCATAAGATAAACACAAGCAATACAGGAAGCTATTTAGCTAAGAAGACTTCTTAATAAACTAAACACGAGCCAAGGAAAACCGGCAATAATCATCTATAGTAACAACTAAGGAGCCATCACTCTATCTTCAAACCCTCAGTATCATTTGCGCATAAAATATATAAAAGTGTGTGCTTAGTGCTTAGCTTCTTTGGTTAATTTATTAGAGGCTCCCTTGTTAAAGGTGTTAGCTAGTAGATGATTTTAAAGGTTATCTTCTTCAAGTATATAGTGTCCTATCTTCAGCAGCTGCAGTAAGATCTACCCTAGAAGGGAGGAAGACTTAGGGAGGGAAAGGGGCTGGCAGGATATCCACGCCCCTCGTATTCATTGTCTCGCGAGTATTCCGTCGAGTTGGCATATTGCGTCAGTTCTTCAAGAATTGCGCGGAACAGATTCGTATTCCCACTGAATTTCATTGCACCCATTGCAGGGCCAAGTGCAGTGTCTGACCCTTCAGATCCTATACCCATTTTCGGACCGGGCTCAGTCCGCTGAAGTGCTTCGCCTATCGTTGCGTCGGCCGCTCTCATCTTGACGATGATTGCTTCTTCCATGTCGTAGTATGAATCGGCGTCGTATTCATCATCGTCGGAGTCTGCGAAGTATTGATTGATCTCGTCGATACATTCAAGAAAACAAGGTATTGGCCCGTGGAACCATATTTCCGAATATGCTAGACAATCCTGCATGTTCAACAGAGAGATGTATTAGCTCAAGTCATAAGAATCAATGTGCCGAAATCATACAAAGTGTTTCTCATGATTCCGACACCATATTAACATGGCTCAGGGTTGACCAAGACGCGCCGTTCTCAATCGAGTTGAGATGGCGAGACAACGACCCATCAATACGCATATAATTTGTATGGGAGGATGAAATATGGTTTAAGGTGATGAAAGTATGAATGAAGTATTGTTGTTGATGACAATTAGATTCTGATGAGTTGAAGTTTGAATGGTGCGCTTTCCCTTGGCCTCCCGGCGTTCCTTTGCATCCTCTGCAAGAGTTGGGATGTCGATGTCATACTAGGTTGCTAGCGCGCGGAGCTGATGATTGACCACTGAGCAATGTTGCAACATCTTCCAGGTTTTCTTGATCTTGTCCCAATGATCATTAGGGCGGATGGTTTCATTTGCGCGCTTGCGCTTGCGCTTGCCTGTGTAATGGTAGAGCTCGATGTCTTTGTAGACAGCACCTGGGGCCGTCAACAGTTCCTCCGCAGAGTATAGGTCCTCATGAAGCCGTTGAACGGCGTCCAGATTGAGTAGTGGACTGATGATTCAGTACGGTAGTATGTATAGAGGCAGCATGATCAAGCAAAGCCATTGAAACGATGGCGAACGTTGAGGAGTCGGTCGATAAAGAAGAAGAGAAGAAGAGGAAGAAGAGGGGGGTAGGGAGAAGAAGAGGGAAATGGGAGGGGAGAGGGAGATCAGGAAGTAAGGACCTGGTTTAGATCACCTGATTCTAAGAACGGTTGCATCCATATCGGGCAGGAGTCTCCTTTTTGGGAAGGTGCTAAGGGAGCAATGTTGGGATTTGTCACATGATATATCATTCATTATGGATATTGAACCATCGGAGCTAAAAAAAAAAAAAAAAGCAAGTCGTCTATTGATTCCTTTTGTTTTGTTTTACACTGATCTAACTCCGTTCTTCGCCTCTATATGTCCCTTCCTCTATTGCGCACCACTTCTCTTGTGGAATGGCAATCGCATGGAATTCTGTCCATCGTTATTAAGCTTCGCCGTGATTTCGTCCAGGCATCCAGCGGCGGCGGCGAAGAAGCCGAGAACAGTCTATAACATCCAGTTAGCCCAATAGATTGATACAAGAGGTGAAGAGGGGAAAGGACATACGAAGCTAGGCGACAACACTCGCGAGAGATACTCGGGATGAAATTGCACACCGACGAACCAGGGGTGGTCCTTCAATTCGATAATCTCCATACGTTCGCCCTTGACATCCTTGCCGACAAAAGTGAGACCAGCTTTTTCGAGACGGTCAACCATTTCTGGATTGACCTCGTAACGGTGTCGGTGTCGTTCTTGGATTTGAGGGGCTGATCCGTACAGAGCGCGGAGTTTTGACCATTCGCTGCCGGGCTGGAAGATGCAGGGATGCTTGCCAAGGCGCATTGTTCCACCGAGTTTTGTCTTGTCGACCTATACGGTTGTTAGTGATATTTCCTATACGACTTCAAGGAGAACCAACCTCAGGCATGTAGACGATGGCATGATTCTTAGCATCAGGATGCAACTCTTCACTACCCGCATCCTCAATGTCGGCAACGTTGCGAGCATACTCGATAACAGCAAGCTGCATACCAAGACAAATACCCAAAAAGGGCACATTCTTGGTACGCGCCCAAGTAATCGCTTTCATCATACCGAGCGTAGCGCGAGTACCGAATCCGCCGGGAACACACAATCCATCAGCGGTGCACACATTGTGCCACGCCTTGTGGAACTCTGCAGGCGAGACTTCCAACGTCTCATCTTCGAGGTGCGAGGCGTCCACCCAGATAACCTTGAGTTTCTTGCGGCAGTACATGGCTGCATGTTCGAAGGATTTGCTGAGGCTGATATATGCGTCATGAAGTGTTGTGTATTTACCCACGAGCGCAATGTTTACAGTGTCGTGCAAATTGTCCTGGCTGTGCGCAAGGTCAACCCAGTCCCTCCACATTCGACTTCCCTGCTCAATGCGTTGGGTCGGTTGTGGAATGGAGGAGAGGTTGAGGAGCTCGCTGAGTGTTTTGAGGAGTTTTTGTTTTTCGAGAAGGAGGGGAACGTGGTATGTGGTGGATACGTTGTGTACTGCAACGACTTGTTTTCGCTCCATTTGGCACATGTTTGCGATCTTGTCGATCGTAGAGTCCTCTAGGGGTTGCTCACAACGGCAGGCAATCTGATTCCAATGTTAGTTTAGTGATGCTAGCTAGTCGAAAGGATTATTTACCAGATCTGGATTGAGACCGGCGCTTCGGACATCGCTAACGGCCCTCTGTGTCGGTTTCGTCTTTTGCTCACCACCAGGTCCTGGTCTAGCTTGTTGTTAGTTCCTGGTTTTTTTTCCTAACTAGGTGTAAACTTACGGGATAACAGGGACATATGAGACGTGAATCTGAGCATAGTTGCCTTTGCCAGCCCGTCTTTGAAGCTGACTGACAGCATGAATGAATGGAGCACTCTCGATATCTCCGACAGTACCGCCTGTTCGGTGTTAGCCATCATTTCTCCACTGCTTCACAAACCGAACTTACCTAATTCGATAATGCAAACATCGGGCTCGGCTCCGGACTCATCAACTGGCACCTTGGCAACACGTTCGATCCAATCTTGAATAGCATTGGTGATATGTGGTACGCTTCTCATTGTCAGAACAGTCTCAATCTGGCGGTTTTTTGGACATACACTTGAACGGTTTTACCGAGATACTGTCCCACACGTTCTCTCTCAATGACGTGCTGGTAGATCTTGCCGGTTGTGATATTGTGGTCTCGGGTGAGTGTGGTAAGAAGATATCGTTCATAGTTGCCGAGATCAAGGTCCATTTCCTAAACTCAGATGAGATTCATGCCGTAAGGATCATTTCTTTAAGGGACACATACACCACCATCTAGTTTCAATTAGCCATCAGCTCTGTTACTGGGAACAACTCAGACATACCATCTGTCACGTAGACCTCGCCGTGCCTACAGTGCAAACATTAGTATACAAGTCGACGAAGCAGCAGAACAAGTACGAACTCTATAGGTGACATTGTGCCAGCCTGAATGTTAAGAAATTAGCCATGACCCAATACGCTGGTGTTTGGATTAGGCTACTCACATCAATGTTAATGTATGGATCAATTTTCTATTCTAAGTCAGCAATTGACAATACAACCTCCCATAACCGCTCAAATACACCAAACAGGCAGAATCCCAATATATAAGGACACATACTATACTCGTAACCGTAAGACCAATAGTCTTGAGAAGCAAACCAGTGCTGGAGGCAATAATGCCCTTTCCAACACCGGAAATGACACCTAATTCACGGATATTGTCAGTCAAAAATTCTCGCAATTAGAATTGTATCAGCTTTCTCAAGAAACAGTCTTACCTCCTGACACTAAAACGTACTTCATCTTGAACACGTTAGATGGACCACAGCTATAACAGCTATGGTGCGGAAACAGAATTCTCGAGAAGAACGCGCTTTCAATTTGAAGATTGGCGATAAAAGAAAAAATAAAGCGCGCTAAGCCTTATCTGTGGGGTTTATCATGTGATGGTGCCAAGACTGGGTCTGTGGAAATAACCCTAACGGAGTTTTTCGAGTCAATCTCCGTACTACGTATATTCTACAAAGTGGCTTTGAGGAACAACACTTTTTTAGTGAAAGATTCCGAAATCTGACAGATAAAGATATTCAACCAAGGGCCTTTGGCTGTTAGAGGACGTCAATGGTAATTACAACAATCAAAATGCATAATCAACCATTCTAGGGTTAGGGTTGCTATTGCTCGGATTGATGCCTAAATTGATTAATCCCTTATCGTCGGTATGACTCACCTGCCTGGATACATTCTACGCTTTAAATCGCTTTGCTGACTGATTGAGTGGTCTAGTCATGAATTCAAGGGGTTGATGAGTCAATGAGTCAATGAGTCAATTGACTGCATTGATGCCTTGCATTGTCCGAGCAACCGGGAGAAGTCCAATTGGGAAAGATCCCTCCGTTGAACCCTGTCCGGCGAATATCAGATTTCACAAGGTGAAGATACGTACTGGCATGGAGCAGTTATGCAGAAATAGTATTGTTCCAAAGAGGTTCGGCGGGAACTGCAGGCGCCAGAATCACCGGTACTGAAAGCTGTACTCTGCACTGTTCGGCGGTTTGTCTTGATAGACAACTTGGGCAAAGTGAGAATTACGGAGCCGAGACTGAGATAGATCGTAGAGAAGCCCGTCCAATTTGGCAGTAAGAATTCAAATGTCAATTTCAGACAGACACACTACGAAGCTTGTTTGATTTGAGGGTCAATCCTCTCACTACAAAACACTCGCAGGCCATAACCTCACAACTCTGCCAGCCCATGATCGATTCTTCAGGGCTCGGTCATTTAATCGACCAGCTCAGAATCACAGATACCAGTGGCGCTACGAGGACATAAAGCATTTGCTGGTCGACGTTGATTTACGAAACAAGCTGCCCGGGTTCTCAGCCTCTCACCCATAGCTTGGTGAAGATTATGCCAGCCTTTGATTGGTTACGTGCCGCAGGCACGTGATGGCAACCTTCGGCCGCCAACTCGTGAGTTTTCTAGAGAAGAGAAACTTAGAGAAGCGAATCGGAAGTGAGCTATACCAAATTAGGAATAGCACCATCCTTCTTGTAAAAGAACAGACCGCCGCACACAAACTATTGATTTTGGCGAGATGGAGATTGCGAGGTGGTGAAGACTAGTCCGGGGGCCTCTATGTAGAGGTTTTGAAGCTTGTAAGAGGATTGATTTCCGTAAGTCTGGCAGGACTCTGGAGTAGCCATCTAGGAGGCCAGATCACGTGCCTAAGTAATGCAAACAGTACAAACTAGAAGCTAAGGATAGAGGTCACGTGCGACCGGTGGACAACTGACGCGCCTCTTGTCTGATACCTACTATGTAGAGCCACGTGATAGTCCAGACGTTCAGTAATATAAGGCTGAGATATAAAACATATATAGTATTAAAGTGCTTCAAAGCTTCATCAAGCGTTACAGAGTACGGTATGCTCTGTTCAGACTGTTCCACTTCCCCTCGAGGTGGCAAATGTTGTTCTGGACAGTCCTCCGGATCCGTGATAGGGAACAGCACCTCGTCCTACTATGACAGCCATGGGTGTGCTTCGTCCCAAAGATATAGACGAACTGTGGAGGCTGACGATCGTACAATTTCAACGATATCCATGGATATATATACATTACATCAAAGCATTGCCATTCAGGGCTCATAAAGGCTATAACGCCATCGCTTGCTGTTCTCGTTCACAAACCACCGCGCCACAAACGCTGCCTCCTCAACCCACCGCGCCCGGTCCTGCCCATATGACTCCTCGACCTTTTGCTGAAATTCGCTAAACTCGAATCCAACCGCGGATTCAACGTCGCGTCGATCCGTGTCGACATATTGCCACTCCTGGTTGCCCACCAGAGGTACCACAACCCGCCACGACTTGAACCGCGCATCACGAATGCCCAGCATTGTGCTACCGGGGTTGATGATAGTGAACTGCCAATATGCCACTTCAGCGGTGCTAGACTTTGACGATGCCTTGCGTACTGGGCGGAGGAGGGATTGTCCTTCGTAGTTGCCCAGGAGATCCCTTGCGGCGTTGGTGGCAGACACGGAGAGTGAACCTGTCTCGATGAGAAGGTCTAGGATTGTCGGGAGTATCTGCAGCGTCGAGACGGCGTCATCGATGGTAATTGGTGGCAGCTTGGGATGAGACAGGACGAGTGGGACGTGGTTGTTGGCTCGATGCGGATTATAATACGAGGCCAGGATATCGTTCTCGGGGATCGACAAGCCGTGATCTCCCACGAAAATCAGGAGAGTCTCGTTGGCCACATCTAGATCCTCTATGGTGTCTAGTATCCTGCCGAGCCAGCGATCGCCGTAACCAATCGCATTGATGTAGTGCGATAAATCGCCTAGGCCCTTGCCTAGCGGTACGTACGTCTCGTTCTCGGGCATGTTGTATGGGTGGTGGGTCGTGCTTGTAATATGGGTTAGAAACACGCGACCATCGTTCTTCTTGGCCTTCTCGAACTCATCACGGATGTAATCTTGGAGAGGTGTCTCTTCGAAGCCGAAGTAGTTGATGTCCGGGAGGTCTACCTTACCGAACTTGGCCGTATTCTTGATTAGATAGTCTTTGTCGATAAGCCCGTCACTTGGGAACCCTACTTTTTTCATGAGGGCGCCAAAGTTGTCGTACGCTAGCGTCACAGATTGCATGAATGTCGACGCCCACTTGTAACCGCCAAACTCGTATCTACCCTCGTCCTCGTTGTGCCCGAGCATATGGAGGATATCCAATATGTGCGGAAGGCAAGGCTGGTAGATGTGATGCTGGTACTCGGCGTTAAAATCGGCGACCATGGGATTGACACCGCACAGTGACCCTGTGAGGCTCTTCATCGTGAGTGTGGAGGCCGTGTACGCGTCGTTGAAACTTATGCCTCCCCGCTTCTTCTGCTTTTCCCCAGGGGGGCGGTCAAAGTGGTCGTCGTAGTCGCCAGTGAGGAACTTGGCAACGGGGGTTAATGTTTTGAGGCGCTCCAGCACATCGTCGGGCAGTTTATTGTTGTCCCAGGTATCTCTTAGGCGTTCCACGATTACACCAGAGTCCTTGATAGGGAAAACGTCCTTCCTAGTACTTTCAAGTACTATGATCACGACATGACGGATCGGCACGTCGCTAAGATCGCCTAGCTGAGGAAGTAGTGCCTCCTCCAAGTTCGAGATCTTGAAGGGGTCTGCTAACGCGTCATAGTGCAATTCATCCTTATACCAGTCCTCAAATCCGTCTAACGGGTAATCTGGTAGCCAGGGAAGTGGGACTGGTTTGTGCAGTGCGGAACGGTTATCCCACTCATGGTTGATACCAACATTATAGTGTGGATAGATGTTCTCCAGGTTCAGGGCCGTTTTCTCGAAGTCGACAAAGGGAAGAAGCGCTGGGGTCCATGACATAAATGTTAATGAACGCTGGTGTGGTCGAACGAGCGAGAGGATAATCTGGGCAACTAGAGCGATAGCAACGACGGCATACAACATAAAGTGGACCCAAGCAAATCCGATGGGTTTCCGCTCTAGGAAATTCTCGGTCTTGGAGGCCGATTCCGTGTCGCTTTGTGCGATCTGATAATACTGGTCGTTGGGCGAATGGCGTTCGGTTCTGCAGAACCGACCACGTGTGATATATGCGACAGGCCAGGTGATAATATCTGTAGTTAATCCTACAGCGACAAACACGAAGTCCTGGAAGGCCCAAGAGAGGATGGCGAGAACTCCAGTGACGATCAATGATGAGACGAGTCCCGACAGCACAAGAGCACGGCCGGCGGCATCGCCTGCGACGCCAACATTTCGCCAATGGATCTCGGAGCCGTTAACGACGAAGAAGCAGATATTGATGATATTGAGAGTAAGGACGAAGCCAATGAATAAGGATAAGATAGAGTACGCTATTGATCGTAGGAATCTTCCACCGCGGGGAGGGAAGTGCCTTGTGTCAAGCAAAAAGCGACACACTATAAGCAGAAGGACATCCTGATTGAAGAAGGAGTATCCCCATTTCTTAAGGTCGGACGTCGTCAGAGCCGTGGCGTGGGAGTAGATATGGATGAGCTTGGCGGCGGTGATGGCGAGCGTAACTAAGGTGAAAACAAAGCGGTGATTGGTAAATCGTAAGCCTGTGAGTTGGACCATGTGTCTCAGGCCAAGCAGCTTAGAGGTGACGAAGCGGAGGACGGCATTAGGGCTAGCGGACATGTCTGGGAGACTCGAATAGATGAGCAGTGGATGCGTATTCGGAATTAATGAACGAATTGGCTGATAGAGTGTGAGATGGACGGGATCAATCATCAATGAGTAGTATGTAGCCGGTAAGTAAGAGAGCGTATAGACTCAAAGAATTGGTAAAGGCACGCGACCCCTGAGTCGAGAAGCTGAGTCATCGGATGCGGGATTCACCAGAATACTACGTAGTATACGAAAGAATGAGCTGAAGTTCCTTCCCCCTGCAGAAAATATCTTGTAAATAACTCGTATATGCCGGCCAGAAATACTGAAAGAGCTAGGCACGGAATGGGTTTTGCTGGGGGGATTGTATGCATCTGATACGATATAGAAATCGGGAATCGTTCAACTAATACATTGTATATCCATTTGACTTCCTTCATTTCTACATTAACCATTTTATACAGAGGCCGCCCAAGTAGCAGTTTGTTTTACCGTCTTAAGGAAGAATTATTTGTGATATATAGAACGGAAATGCCGTGAACCGATGTTTAAGTTTTGCCATTCGTTGCAAGGAAAATTTTTTTGATATATGGAAGAATGAGGCTGATTCAGGCTCCACTCGTATTCGTATACCTAAAACTCGACTTTTTCGCTGTGGATATGGCTACTTTGATTGATTGGTCTTTGCCTTGCAGTCTAGTCCTACTCCACCTGTACTCGTAAAAGAATAAGCGTTACAGTCGCGGCGAAAGCAGACACTACTGAACTACGGAGCATCAGGACACAGATGAGATTCATGGTTTGACCTTGGTGGTTGGCTCTAAATCAACTATTTTAGTGTCGGGGGATGTGATTTTAGTATGCATTAGCGTAGAAGTTTGACCCAGGGCTTCCTATTGGCCAGATTCGTAGATAGCTAAACTCTGTAGTACAGACAAATTATTAGAAAAAGACATCAAGCAGTAAATACGTACATCGAATAATAGTATATAAGTTATAAAATACCCAAACTTAGGGTTTTCGTGTTTCATCTCCACAAGAGAGAACGCCTCTGCTCAATCTCCCATCCCGCAGAAAGTGTATTGCTTTAGGGAATCGATCTATTTCCTCCCAATTTTTTGTCCCCTTTTTCATATTCTTATTTACGTGTGCTCTGGTTTCTCGTTTCTCCTTTACAAACCTCTAAATCCATGGGGTAAGTTAACTAGACTATAGCTATATTACCTAATCAGCAGTAAACATCTTTCTACTAGTATAGAGATACCAATAGTGCTGTCTATAAGATTTTAAAAACCAGTTGAAGTCTTTTCTTTTTTTTATTGCTTGTTAGAGAAACTAAACCAGCAACTACCGCTTTATTTAGCAAAAAGGAGAGGAGCCATGTGGCGGCAGGTACACTAAATAGAATGTTATTGTGAAGGGAAACATTAGTAGTAATAATGTGACAGCCCTTTCGGCTCGTGGCTAAACGGTGGCATGGTTGACAGCGTGGTTGGCCATATGACGGAGCTTCCCGTCATGAAGCTATAGCCAGATAGGGCTGTAACCCTAGCAACCGCTACATTGGGAACTGCCTTCCTGGCGGTACTGTATTGGGAAAGGGGCTTCACACACAGAGCATATAAAGGAGCTCTCAGCGGGCAGATTTTGGCTTCTTCTTCTTTCCTTCTCCATGCTTGATATTGCTTATAGACCCAGTGCACCTAGTTAGCGAGATAGCCTCAATATCAGGTTTTGACCACTATCACATAATATCAAGCATTATCTTTTTCTTCATCTCTTATACATCAGTATAGCAGACCTTTTCAGCATCTAGCTCTGATTGAGAGCTCTTTCTTTCCCTTCTTTTCTTACCCTAGTACACTTATATAGCAGGCCTCCTTAGTGTCACACTTAAGCCAGGGGTTGTTTTCTTTCTTCTCCCTTTTACCTCTCTTTCTCTATTACCATTTCTTCTTTACTCTTTTTATAATATTGGACCCATTATACAAGATGGCAAAGCCAAGTCTCATTAATGTAGAAGCATCGAAAGCCCAGGAGCAGCCTAGTAGAGATAATAAATACATATCTTAATGTCTGACCATGGAATGGAATAACTCCTTGCTTATAGGACTAGATACTATAGATATAATAGACTCTTTAAATTAGAATAAGTTCTATTAACTCTGTACAGAGCACCCTAATAAGCTTTTCAAGGGCTTATATAATTATTTATAGAAGCTACAGTTATAAGCTAGAATAGCTAAGAAATATAATAATAATAGAGTTATAGAGAAGCAGCTTAAGCAGATTAATACATTAAAGAAATATATAAAGAACTAGCAGAATACTATAACTAAACTGATTGCTGAATATAACAATACACTCACTTATATATATGAACTAGCTTATAAAGATATAACCTTTACCACCTTAACAAGCTAGAAGAAGTCTACTAAGCTCTCTAATAGAAAGCATTTCAGTAATAGCAATAATCTGAAATTTGCTTCTTAGTTAATTAATATTAAGAATAAGTTAGAGACAAATACTGATCATTATCCTACTGCACTAGCTTATATATAGTATATTAAGAGTATATATAAAGGAGCTATAGTAGAGTATCTCATACTCTATCTTTAGAAGAGCTTGCTAGAACACTACTATGATACTAGTAAGATAATTAAATATCTCAAGATAATCTATTATAATACTAATAGTATTACTAAGGCCAAGCATAAGTTGCACTAACTATATATAAATAATATCAAGTTTTAGGATTTTCTTTCATAGTTTATACTTAAAGCTTAGGAATTAGAGCTACTATCCTCTTAGTAGAAGGATGAGCTATATAAATACCTATCCCCTGATATGTAGCGCCAGTTAGTATAAGCAAGTTACAATAAGGATATATTATATCACAACTTTATCAAGGAATGTCACTAAACCGTGAACTAATTAGAGATTATTGTTAAGAATGAGAAGCGTATATTAAAGAATCATAAGAATAAGGGTAGTAATAGCAATAATACTAGTAAGGATAATAAGAAGAATAAATCAAGATTAGACAAGCCAAAGAACAATAAGGATATAGCTAAGATTCTATAGACAGAGAAGAAGCAGCTTATTACTAAAGAAAAGTGCTTCTACTACAAGATGCTAGGATACATAGCCAGCAAATATAAACTCAACAAGAAGGACACCCCTAATCTCAAGGCCTTAGAGACAGTGAAGGAAGCTAATATAGAAAAGAGCTTAGAATCAGAAAATAACAATGCCTAGGAAAAGTCTCCTTCCTAGGCAAGATCTGTATTACTAATACATTAGATTTATCTCAGTTGATTAATAATGACAAGGAAAGTTTAACTATACCTATTCAACTAGCCAAGAATAGATTATTAATTTCAACTAAAGCATTAGCAGACACTAGAGCCAATAGTTTCATATTCCTAGACCTTTTCTTAGCTAAGAAGCTTGCTTAATATTTTAATCATTATATTATCCCTCTAAAGAAGCTATACCAAGTAAAGGGCTTTGATAGGAAAACAGAGAATATGATTACCTATCTCATAATATTGTTATTAGTTATTAATTAACAGGTTATGTATAACCTCCCCTTCCTAATTATTCAACTTAGAAAGCACAATATAATATTAGGCTATATATAATTAAAAAAATATAGTATTATGGTTAACTACAACCATTATTAGCTATTATAGCTAGAGGAAGTCTCCCTTAAAGAGAAGATTTAAGTGAAGCAATTCATACTACTACCCAAGAAGCTACTCCTATATAACCACAAGATAGAGATCTCTCACTAAAAGGATGTAGAACAGCAGGACAAAGCCTTTAATTAATATAATGTTGCAAAGCTGAGCATACTAATCCCTCAATCATATAGAAGAACCTACTAACAGAGTTATAAGTACGAGCTAGACCATATGAAGAAAGAGTTAACAAAAGCCTCTATTAAACCCCCTACTATTAATATAGCCTTTGTTGCTATTTAAGAGCTAAAGCAAGTCTATTTCAAGGAAAGACATCTAGATATAAATATTATAGTAATTAGAGCTTTAGGCTTTCTCTAGAATATAAAGGATAAAAAGACTGAGACCTTCTTGACTAGTATTAATAAGATTAAGAAAGTTATTAAAAATAAACTTAGCATGGCCAAGGCGGAAGAGGAAGAGGAGATAAGATAGCACCTCCTAGAATAGTATTATAAATTTACTAATATCTTCTCCAAGATTAAATCCAATAAGCTACTAGAATAGAAGGAGTATGACCACAAGATTAAGCTTAAGAAGGAGGTCAAGCTTAGTTACTATCCTCTATATTAAATAACAGCTAAGGAGCTCCAGGCTACAAAGGACTATATTATAGAGAATCTAGAGAAAGGTTTCATTATACTAAGTAGTGCATCATACATCTTATCAATCCTAATGGCCAAGAAGCCCAGTAAAGGTCTTCATTTTTATATAGATTATCAATATCTTAACTTACTCATAAGGAAGGATTATTATCTATTACTATTAATCAATAAGATATTTGAGCAAATCAGCAAAGCAAAGATCTTCATAAAGCTTAATATATAACAAGGCTTCCACTAAATCCACATGCATCAGGATTCTGCTAACCTGACAACATTCCATTACCATTATAAAACCTTCAAGTATAAGATTATACTATTTAGGCTAACTAATAACCCTGCAATATTCTAGAGATTAATAAATAATATCTTTATCAATTGCCTTGACAAGTTCTTAATTATATTTATTAATAACCTACTAATTTACAGTAAGAACACTGTAGAGTATAAAATTCATATTCATATAGTGCTCTAATAGCTCCAGGACACAGGATTGCAGGCCAGCATCAAAAAATACAAGTTTTATATAATAATAACAAAATATCTTAGCTTTATTATCACATCTAAGGGTATCAAAATGGACTCTAAGAAAGTCAAAGCAATACTTGTAAAGGCTGATCCCATCGCGAGATCGAGGAGGCCAATCTGATTGCTCGAAGGATCGATGCCCGCGATCTAAGGCAGCAGCGTTGAATTGTATGCTGGGCGGAGATCATATGATTCTGCTAACCCTACTGCACGGTGCCGCTTAGGCACACCACACATGTATATAAGAAGCAAAGATCCCCTTGTTGAAAAAGGGATCAAGCGATTATTCTCGTACAATCCAGACATCGTTACTTTGTCATATATATTCCTATCATATTGAGTTCTCATAGTAATCGGCTTAGCAAGTGTTCTGTAGCCTATACCCATAATTGAACTATTATTCTACCCATATCGTTACATTATAATCGCTTGAACTATAAAACCCTTTGTTGAATCAATTACCATGGCAAACTCATGTTCTACATGTAATTATTAAGCCTCCGCGGGGCCTAGTGGTACCATCTATTAAGGCAATTCTTCTACTCAGGAACGCTCAAGCGTAGGAGACTCTGTTCAGGAGCCTTTCAAAATAGTTTAAGAAACTCAGGCTCTTATAGAGACTTTTAATCCTAGTAAGAGACCTAGAATAACTCAGGCTATATAGCCACCA
Organism: Talaromyces verruculosus; assembly: GCA_001305275.1. Lineage (NCBI taxonomy): Eukaryota > Fungi > Ascomycota > Eurotiomycetes > Eurotiales > Trichocomaceae > Talaromyces > Talaromyces verruculosus. Next base: position 318,817 of record LHCL01000032.1, read on the forward strand.
TTTTAGAGCTATTATAAAGGCTCTCTATCTTATTAGAAACAGGCTGAAGCTTTAGCTTAAATTATTTAATATTTAGAGCTTAAAACTCAGGCACTATAATAAGGCTAAAAAATAATATAGTAAGATTAAGATACTCTATAGTATTAGATAGCAGAGCTTCTAAATTACTTTATAAATTAATCTACTACTTAAGAAGTTATTTTATCTTTAATTTAAATAACTAATAAGTCTATATCTTTACCTCTCTATTAAAATAATATTCTAGTTCTACTAGTAGCTATAATCTATATTATTTATAAGAAACCTACTTTAAAGCCTAAACTAGACTACTTTAAATCTAAGAACTTTCAAGAGTATAAATGTTAGATAGAAGACATTAAGAATAACTTTATTAGATATATATACTCTAAGCTAGAGAAAGTGGTAACTATAGCTATTTAGCTAAAGAGTGAATATCAGACCTATTAGATCAAATATAAGAAGAACTTAAACTTAACTTGCTTTATATTTAATAACTTTATTAAATAGATTAAAGCTTATATCAAGACAAGGACAGCCTAGTCCCTAAATATATACATAGACCTAGAGGAGATCAAGGCTTTAGAAATAGGAAACCTTTAGACGTTCTATAGCAAGTTTTCTTATCTATATAACTAAAGTAGGATAAAGATCCAAGTCAATAATTAAGATAAGATTATAGCTTTTATTACTAAACTTCCTAACTAGTTAAAGCTAAAGCTATTAGATTAAAATACTAACTTCTAAGACATGACTTTATATCTCAAAGAAACCACCTGGCTATAAAAACTTTATAAGAATAAGTAGCTCACACTCAATAAGATGCTAAAACATAACCATAACAACTAAAACAGCTTAAAGGACAAGCCTTAAAAAGGAAGACCCTCTAAATAGAGATATATTAACTATGCAAATCAAAAGGGAAAGTATAACCCTAGTAATAACAAGAAAATAAGCTTTAAGGATAAAAATTCTCTATTAACTTACTATCATTATGGTTAAGAGAGATATAAGAGCTTAGACTATATTGTAACCTACTACTATGTTATGAGCTGACCTCATGAGGCATATTCGGGCGAAGCCCTCACAACAGCCACTCTCTTGACATGAAGCTATCCCCAGACCCCGACGGCCTGCCCGGATA
>LHCL01000032.1:319988-332338 GCA_001305275.1 Talaromyces verruculosus
TGGTTACCCTGCGTTACGGCGCCTACTCGGAACCACATGACATCTATCTATCCAGAGCTTCCAGAAGGAAGCCTACTAGAAGCCCCTATTCCCCTTTTCCTTATAAGATTGTATGCGCGTGGAGAACCTATTATTTCCTTTTTTCTTTCCTTATGTTATGTTTTCTATTTAGATATGCCCTTCTAGTGAGCATTAGGTGGGACTAGCCTGTAACATTAGAAAATGTAATATCATCACTTTGAGAATCTGAATTGTGATCTTGAGACTTGTTACACTATGTGCGAATATAAACCCAAATAATCAACCCTCTAGAGAATGGCAGCTAATGCTTATTGAGGAACTGCTCATGCAGCTTATATACTAGATGGAAGCCCTCAATATTAATATTAATACCCATATCAAGGCTGTTAATGTGAATGTTGATAACTGAATAAATCACCTGGAAGTAGGCTTTAACTATCTGGACTAATAAACTATGAATCTTGAGATTCTATAGATGCCCCTTGCTCAACCTCCCTTATCTCTAGTCTTTTAACTAGAAGTAACTGAGAAGGCTCTGAGATGGCAACTGCATTATTAACTAGGGCATGCTACTAAATATAATAACTCTGACAAATCCTTGTTCTTTTCCTTCCTCACTGAGCTCTAAGCCAAGATCAATATTAATAGGCTGGCTATAGGAAATATATATGCTTAGATATAGTATGCCTATAGCAGACTGTAAGGAGATGCTTGAATAAAAGTTTTCTTTTGGATATGAATTCATGCTACTGACCCTAGTACTATTAATAATGAGACCTTTATTATATTCTACTGACATCTCAGTACCCAATTTAAAAATTGCTAGCTTATTAAATAAGCTAACTAGTAATTTAACTGGCTCTGTTAAGGCTATATCTTATTCTAAGATTTTGCTAGTGAATTTGAATGGATCCTTCTTCTTGTTAGAGGACAAATATGGCCTAATAATATCTAAATTGCCTAAATTTAAAACACTATTAACTAAGAAATGCAATAAGCACTTATTGGATAGATCTTCTCTACTAGATATAAGGCCTTTATTGAGCACTTATACTGTGTTGCTAATGATCTAGATAAGTATAACTGTATCTATAACCTCTATAACTAAGGCCTGAACTAACCCCCCTTTAGTGTACTAAGGAATGACTTACTAAATACTACTTCTCTATACTGGTCTTAGTCTGTAGCTATAATAGCCCCTGCTCTTCCTGTCGCTATAGATCTATCTACTACTTCCTAACCCCTTATTATATGGACCTATACTCTATTAACCTGTTATAACTATAGAAAAGTTGGCTATATTGCTTATATCTGCCCTGAGCCCTAATAACCTTGAGCTTCTTACCCTATAACTATTATTAATACTGCTCCTAAGATTCCTATAGCTATGCTAGAACTGAGATCTACTGTTTGTTTTAAAGAGCCTAAGCTGGAAAAAGAATAGCTCCTAGTAGAAGTTGTAGCTAGGAGCAGGATATAGTAAGGAAGTTCTTAATAGAAATAGAAAAAGTAATAGCCTTCAAGATTGATGTGTTACTTGATAATAATATATATATTAGGATATTAGCTAATAGTGGGTGTATCTCTTATAAAGTAATCAAAGAATCTTTTGCTTTAAAATATAGCTTTATTTGATATATAATAGCGCTGATCTCTATCTAGGGATATAATAGAATAGAAGAGTAGACTACTAGTGAGATTATAATAATAATAATAGATATTAGAGGATATAAGACGAAAAAAGCATGCTTTTATATAGTATAGAAGATGAAATATGATTTAATATTGGGAATATAATGGATGTAGAAGGAAGGAATCCTTTTCGATCTAGTAAATAAGATTTTGACATTCCCTAATAGAATTGAGATTAACAATAAGAATATGAGTGAAGCAACATGCTGCTATAATAGCACCTATAAGATATCTATAGCAGGCCTAGCTGCCTTGAGAAGATAATAGAGAAGAAAGCCTAAGACTAGAATTAAGATTTTTACTGCTAGTATGGCTAATATTAATAAAATACTTACTCTAAAAGCAAGGACTGACCCCTAAACCAAGTTACTAAACTATTTATAAGATTATACTAATGTATTTAACCCTATCAAAGCTAATAAACTACTAGAACACCAATCTAGCACTAACTATACTATTGAACTGATTGAATAAGATAAGGATGGAAAGAAGCTAGAAGCCCTATGGGGCCCCCTTTATAATATATTACAAGAAGAGCTTCTTATATTAAGAAAGATATTATATGATTTACTATCTAAAGGATTTATATGAGTTAGTAAGTTACCTATAGCTGTACTAGTGCTATTTATTAAAAAGCTAGGTAGAGGACTATATTTCTATATTAACTATTAAGCTTTGAATGCTATTACTAAAAAGGATTAATACCCCCTACTATTAATATATAAAACTCTATAATAGATATCTAAAGCAAAGTGGTTTATAAAGTTTAATATGCCTATAGTGTTCTATAAGATATGTATTGTAGAAGGGGATGAGTGGTTAATAGCTTTCTGAACTTAATTTGGCCTTTTTAAATAGCTAGTAACCCTCTTTAGCCTAGCTAATGCCCTAAGCACATTCTAATGGTATATTAACTGGACCTTATAGGACTTCCTAGATGACTTTGTGACTATTTATATTAATAATATACTTATCTTTACTAATGGCCTCTTGAAAGAGTATTATTAATATGTCTGTATAGTACTCTAATAGTTCTATAATATAGGCCTGTAGATTAATATTAATAAGTCAGAATTTAAAATAAAAAGCATAAAATACTTTGGATTTATTATAGAAGCTAGTATAGGAATATAAATAGATCCTATAAAGATAAAAGTAATCTAGAAATGATAAGCACCCTCTATAGTCAAGGAAGTTTGATAGTTTCTAAGCTTTGCTAACTTCTACTAACAATTTATCTATAATTACTCTACTATTGTATAACTATTAACTAACCTTATATAGAAAGATATAACCTTTATATAGAGTGATATTGTTAATAAGGCCTTCTAAGATCTTAAAAACCTTTTTATTATTAAACCTGCTCTTGTCCTTTTTAATCTAAAATAAAGGATTATTATAAAAATTAATTCCTCTAGATATATAAATAGAGGCACCCTTTCTTAATATAATGATGAGGGATAGCTTTGAATCTATGCCTATTACTTGAGGAAACTAAACCCTGTGGAATGTAACTATAAGATTTATGATAAAGAACTACTTATTATTATTAACTATATGAAGTAATGAGAAGTTGAATTAATATTACTAGATAAACTCTTTACTATAGTAATAGATTATAATAACTTATACTACTTTATTAAGATCTAGTAATTGAGTGAGTAATAGATATATTGGCAAATCTTTCTCTCCTAGTTTAACTTTAAATTAGTTTATTGATCTAGGTTATAAGCCTTCTACTCTAATATCCTCTTATAGTGACCATAAAATATACTAAAGAATAAAAATAATAATTAACTTATTTACTGAGACTAAGTCTTACTACTATAAGGGATCTGTGTGTACTCTATGCAGGTGCTGTGTATAGTAATTCCTGCCACCTAAATGATAGCTGATGAAGATTAACTCTAAATACTCTAGATATAGGCCAAAGCCTATAATAATAGTTATACCTATATTAAGTAAGCTATTGCTAATAACCTCTAAATATTCCTATAAGACCTTGGTTTAAAAATAATTATTATTGATTGCAAGATTAATGAATAAGGGTATCTTTTATACTATAATTACTAATAGGTCTTTGACTATGAGCCGCTCTAGATAAAGATTATATAATAATACTATGACTTAATGCTCTCAGAGTATCCTAGCTATAATAGAATGAGTGCTATTATAGGGAGAGCATTCTTCTAGCTACATATAAGCTAGGATATATAATAGTTTATAAACAACTATAGTAAGTGTGGTGTAAATATAATATGGAGAGAATAGAGGTAGGGATTATTAAAGCTACTTCTAGTCTTAGAAAGGATTTAGCAAGAGATTAGTATTGACTTTATTAATAAGCTGCTAGTTAGTGATAACTATTATCATCTTATAGTTATAGTAGATAGATTAAGTAAAGGCATTATTCTAGTTCTACTGAAGGATCTTAGTGCCAAAATGGTTATGTGTGAGTTCTTATGGTTCTTTGTTGCTTGCCATAGCTTCTCTAGAGGCATTATCTTGGATTAAGGCATGTAGTTTGTAAGCAAGATATAGAGCTATATATATTAGAATGTAAAGACTGAATAATATCTATTAATAGTATAGCACTCTCAGACCAATGGCTAGACTAAGTAAATGAATACTGTTGTTAAGGACTATCTATGGAAGTACTATTGCTACTTCTAGAATGATTGGAGCAATTTACTCCTAATAGCTAAGATAGTAATTAATAACTGGATATTATTAACCATTGGGATGAGTCCCTTCTTCCTTATATATGGATATGACTTAGAGGTTATAGACCTACGGGATGTCTCCTATGAGCTAATGACACGCTATAAGGAGTGGGTAGTTGTGAGGGATATTGTCAAAAAGTTGGTACAAGCAGCAGATCTAGCATAGACCAAAATGGCAGTAGCGCAGCAATGTATGGAGGAGTCTATGAACTGGCACTATAATATAGTCTATACTTACCAAGTAGGAGATAAGGTATGGCTTGATTTATGCAATATCTATATAGACTAGCTGTCTAAGAAATTGGACTATAAATATATAAAGTTTATAGTATTAGAAAGGATTGGCACGCATGCTTATTGGTTAGATGTCCTAGAGGGTATATATAATATGTTCTATATGGCCCTGCTACAGCCCATATCTGAGAATCTATTTCTATTATAGGAGGTGTTTGACTACTAGCTACTAGGTTAACTGATTGATAGGGAATTAGAATATGTAGTAGAGAGGATTAAGGGTGAATGTACTATAAAACAAGGACACAGTAAACAATGCTAATATCTAGTGAAGTGGTTAGGATATGAACAACAAGATTGGCAACTGGTATGGAACCTTGAAGACACTGTTGCCCTTAATGACTGGGAATTCTTATAGAAAGAGGGGGGGTAATATTATAAGCTGACCTTATGAGGCATATTTGGGTGAAGCCCTTATAATAGCTACTCTCTTGATATGAAGCTATCCCTAGACCCTGATGGCCTGCCTAGATATGAAGCTGTCCCGGCCCTGGTTACCCTGCGTTACGGTGCCTACTTGGAACCATATGACACCTATCTATCTAGAGCTTCTAGAAGGAAGCCTATCAGAAGCCCCTATTCCCCTTTTCCTTATAAGATTGTATGCGCGTGGAGAACCTGTTGTTTCCTTCTTTCTTTCCTCATGTTACGTTTTCTATTCAGATATGCCCTTGAGCATTAGGCGGGACTAGCCCGTAACAACTATAACAATTTCAAGCTCCTATTAAAGAATACTAAACAGCCTAACCCTCAATTAAATTCCTTGACATAGAAGTTGCAAGAAGAAAATAACAACAATATTAAGAATAATAATAATTCTAGCAACTAGTAATAAGGCTATATGGTAGTTGCTAACCTAAATAGATTAAGGAAGAAGGATAAGTTTATAATACTAATTAACCTGATCTTAAAACTCCCTGAGTTAGAATACTGTGTTATAGGAATATTAGATATAGGGGGAGACCTTAATTTTATGGTATATCAACTCCTTCTTAGTACTGGTTAGTAACTGCCATAGGATCTCCTACCTCCTGTGGAATTTGTTGATAGCACTTCCACAACCAACTATAGTGATACTATGATTCCCATTTCTATTACTAACTGTTGTGGAGTTACCAAATTGTACAAACAAACCTTTACAGTGATTAATATGATAGGGTTCGATGTAATCCTTGGCAAGCCATAGCTTTACTATAAAGAACCTATGATCACCAGCTTCAAGAGATATACTTGGAGATTCTAATACAAAGTGCTAAAACTATAGTTTATATTAGCAAAGCACTTTATAAAAACTACTAATAGAGATTCTCTTTTTCTTCTAGTCTCTAGCCTATCTAAATTAACTAAAGAGCCAATCCTTCCTCCTGCATATTAGGAATATAGAGATATATTCTTAAAGGCAGACACTTCTAAGTTGCCTTTTAACAAAGTAGTATATAAGATCTAGTTACAATCTAACTTTATTATGCCACTGTATAGATCCCTATATCTATGCTCAGTGATAGAACTAGATCATCTACTACATTACCTTAAGGAAATGCAGTAAAAAGGATAGATCTAGTTTTTTATTAATCCTATAAACACTCTAATCCTTTTTATTAAGAAATCAGATAGAAGTCTGTGAGTCTATATTAACTATTAAGGTCTTAACAAAATAATAGTCAAAAACTGCTATCTATTATCTCATATTAATAAGATATTGGATAGATTAGTTAGTGCTAAGGTATTCATAAAGATTGATCTCTAGGATGCCTACCACCAAATCAGAATTAAGAAAGGAGATGAATGGAAGACTGCGTTTCAGACCTAGTATAGCCACTTCAAGTATCTCATAATACTATTTAGACTGACCAACGCATCTGCTACCTTTCAATCATATATCTATAGAACAATAAGAGGATTATTAGATGATTTTATTATTATTTATCTAGATAACATCCTTATCTTCTCTAAGAATAAAAAATAATATAAAGAACATATTAAATAGGTACTAGAGCAGTTATATTCTATAAACCTATATATTAAACTTAAAAAATGTAAATTCCATCAATAGGAATTAAAATTCTTAAGATATTTAATTAATAATAAAGATATTTCTATAGATCAAGACTAGATATAAGCAATCTAAGAGTAGCCTACACTAAAATCAGTCAAAGATATTTAAATCTTTATAGAATTCACAGGCTTTTTTCAAAAGTTTATTAAGAACTATTTAATCATTACTGCTCCATTAATAAATATACTTTATAGAGCTAATAAATATTTAAGGAAGCTATTTAAGCTTACTCCCAAAGCTATATAATCTTTTAAATTATTAAAGAAAGCTTTTACTAACCCGTTTCTGGTTAGATATTTTAATTCTAAGAAATCTATATTAGTTCAAATTAATATATTAAAATGGGGTATAGGTACTATTATATATTAATCTATAGATAGAAAGGTTCTATTAAGGTGCTATTCAAACTAGCAGCTAGTAACCTTTATATCATATAAGTTTGATACCACTCAACAGAATTAGAAAGTTTATGATCAAGAACTTGGCATAATTGTGTACACATTCTAGAAGTAGAGACACTACTTAGAAGGAAGTAAGCATAAGATCTATGTCCAAACTGATCATAATAACCTATAATACTTCTTCAAAGCGAAGACTTTGAATGCTAAATAGACACGCTGGGCCTAATATTTAGCTATATATAACTTTATTATTAAGTATAAGCTAGGGTCCCAGAATCCAACAGACGCCCCTAGTCAGCATCTCAACTTTCTAGAGGGAGAGGAAGAAACAGATATAAGTCTGCTTCCAACTTTGCAATAAAAGCTGCAGCTAAGAACACTATTGGCAATGTTTTTATATAGTTATTAGCTACAGGGCCATCAGCCTAGCTATCCACCAGTCCTATATGGTGCGCTATCAGATGAAGTTTGGAAGTCCACTATGATAATCCCTAATGAGGTGATTAGTTAGTCTAGTTATGGACTAGCTATTATAATAGTTCTATCAAGGACTAGTCAGTCTAGTGCAGTAGCTATAATAGTCTCTAAGAAGACTAATTATTCTAGAAAAGATACCACAATAATTCCATTAAGGACTAAGTAGGTAGGCCAAGTAATGCTAAAGATAGTTCCCAACTATAAATTAATTAGACATTTAGATATTATTACGAGAATGAGCCTTTAAAAAGAAGATATATGCTTTAGCAATTCATCTAGTAAGGATCCTACTAATAATAAAAAGAAAGACTTAGCATCTATCCTAAGAATAGTCCTAAACTTACCCTAGAAGCCTATTAGGCAGATGCAGATTAAGCCTAAGAGCAATACGCAAGAAGAGCAACTATAGGTTCCTTTTAAGAATAGGTATGGAGAGTATTAGTCCTTTAAAAACTACTCATCCCGTTTACTTGCCTTAGAAAGTATAAAAAATAAGAATATATTTAAAATACTAAGGCCAGTTCTATTAAAGAATATTAAGACTGTATAATAGGGAGATATCCTTGCGCAGAAGAAGAAGACTAATCTTTAGGTTTTAACTTTTAATAGCAGCATCCTAGAGCCTTTATAAAAGCTCTAAGATAATATCCTTTATAAGGATAGTATAGTATATATACTAAATAATATAGCATTAAGATTGGTACTATTATAACAGTATTATGATGATTTAATTATAGGATATTTTAGTATTACAAGAACTATAGAGCTCCTTAGGAGAAAGTTCTATTGGCTAAGCATGACCTAAGATATTGCTGAATATATAGTAATGTGTGATATATATCAGTTGAGAAAAATATATCATTATAAACTATATAGTGAGCTATAATCAATACCTATTTCTGTAGGACTTAGTAATAGTATTTTACTTAATTTTATCATAGATCTACCTCTAAATAAATGGAATAGTACTATATATAATGCAATATTAATTATTATAGACTAATACACTAAATATGTATAATTTATTCTAATAAGCAAGAAGCTTAAAGCTAAAGACTTTACTACTCTTATATTTAATTTAATATTCAACTATATAGATTATCTATATAGTATTATATTTAATTAAGAATTAATTTTTATAAGCAAGTATTAGAAAATATTATATTTTTAACTTAGTGTCTAGTAAAGATTATTAATAGCTTTCTATCCTTAGATTAATAGATAAATAAAATGTATGAATTAGGTTCTTAAGTATTATCTATAAATATATATAAATATAAGATAGGATGATTAAGTATTATTACTTACTACTATATAATTTATAGTAAATAATGTAGTTAATATAAGTATTAGAATAATACTTTTTCAAGCTTTGATAAGATTTAACCCTTGCTTACTATTTAAGAAAGATCTTCCTATTATAAATCAACCTACTATTACTAATTAAATCAAGTTATTAAAGGAATTAAGGGAGGAATTAGAGTAATATCTCTGCACTATAACTGAGATATAGATAAAATATTATAATTAGTAGATTTTCAATTTGTACCGTTGGATCCAAAATCGGCTAGCTCTTCGGGATCTCCATCTTGGGACTAGTGTATTTACATTTTAGGATTAGCGGCTCCGACTTCGGTTTAGCTTATTGTTTCCATCCTGATGGAGGATAGCGCATGTGACGTTCCCGCCCACAACTATATAAGCCGTGGGTGCGTCGCTCAACAATCGTCGCTCGTGAATCTCTGGAATCTCGTTTCGTTCGTCGTCCTTCAATTTAAAAAGGGACACCCACGGACCTCCAATTGTGGCCGGTGTGATCAGTCATACAGAAGCTGAAAAATAGGTCATCAATAGCAATCGTTAGTTGCTCCACTATGGTGGCTCACTCTTCTCGCCATTTCCTCTACCTTTCAAACAATGCTTAGAGAAGCCATACAAAGACAAAACATTCGAATATCGAGAGCAGTATGCACTACGCTTCTTGTTGGTATTACCATACAGAGCGTGATGAGCGCTGACTCCCTTCACTTGTGGCTCGATTTCACTAGACCCTAAGTGCCTGACTTCGGCTAAAAAGATGGCCCTGGATTTTTCCTGGAAATGAGGAGAATATTGGAGTGGGGTGTTCAAGCCGGAAATGCGTATCCCATCACCGGAAGATCTCGGGGGTAGGATGACTCTCCCAAGTCCAGCTGACCACGACACTCCGAACTTGGACTTTGAAGTTACATCGATAGGCCTTGCTATTCTCTCAGGAGTCCGAAGGGCTATCTGATTGGGTCGCATGTTGAGACAGTAGCGTCGTTTATATGGAGCATGCACCGTACTAGTTACACGAAGGGGAGAAGAGAAGGATACATCATATGGGACTAAATGTCCCGTTGCGTTCTCTATGGGCGAATCCAGGCTATAGATTTAGTTGCGTGGAGATTTCATTTTTCAAGGTTTATAGGAGCGGAAAGTACTGCCTCTTTCTGTCTATCCAAAGCAATTCAGAAGGGACCAGACTAGCTACACTGCCACGATCCAGGGAAGTGATTCTCACCTCGTACCCATATCTTATGACTAACCTGTCTTAGATCAAGTTTATAAAGGATGGAACGCATGTGAAGATGCCCGACTGCTATGCTCAGGTATAATCATAGGATTATGCATGGGAGAGTAGCTTCCGAAACCCACTCATTTGGAAATTTTCAAGTCCGGTCTGCCGCGGTAGTACTAAACTCCCTCTGGGAATTTCCTCTCTGAAAGACGCCATGAGTGGATCTAGGTGTTGGATCGAGCTACACACAGCCAAAATCCCCTCACTCATATCCATTTTAACTGAGATTATCGGTTCCGTCAGAGTGGACGTGATGAATAACCGCTGGCATGTTATGTTAAAGAGTCCATTCACTGCCTGCTGAGGACCTAACTCATCGATGGCAGAAGATGATGAAGTAAAGGTCGAGCTTTTTGCATACAGGCTATCTACGCCGCGTCACGGTCTCATTGAATAGGCTTGTTGTCCCACTGACCCGAGGGCCCATCTGATTGAAGTCCCGTTCAGCTACAATATCAGAATTCGACGTTTGAGAATATGCTGGTGTCGTGGGCTATGGAAAACAAGATCCATGTGCAATTTACACCTGGATATCTACGCCAATAAGAAAAATCCCGCAGGTACAGCCACAATACTGATGCCGACCAATCGAGAACATCTCTGCCGTTGCCAGGGTAGAAAGTGGTGGTTGACGAATAGGTTCTACCGCACGATATCCTAATTTGAGATAATCCCAATCTGTCACTTTCCTATTCAAGGAATTACTCGAACCGTCCGTGCAGATTAGGTGTCAAGAGGCGGTCTTGGTGCGGACCCTAGGAGACTTAGATACTCGCAAGCTGGATTTATCTTTCCCTTCTCTTTCCTATTATGGCATTACCAAATTCGGTAATTCCTGATATTTGTGATGACAAGAATGTCCTGGCTCTACTATATAAGTCTATTCACGCCACCGGAGAATACAGCAAAATCTTCTCATCACTAGTAACCAGCCTTCTTTATTTCTCTCTTATACACTTTGATTCATGGCGCCCATCTCCCTTGACAATGTGGTCATGTACCAGTATCCAAAGCCTAAGAATCCATCGAGGTTGCCAGCCATCCCTCATGGAACATCTTCCTTTTCGTCACACGTCATCCCTTCCGTGATTCGACCCCCCCCTAATCACCCTTGCTCATCTCCTGTCCAGCCAACTGCTCTCATCCCTCTTGACGAAGAGAATCCATCTTCCATTCCTGATATCGATGTGACTACGGTACAAATTCACGCCGAATCTGGGGACTTTTATCAACCCGCAGGAGTTGCACCCGTCGATTTCGATACCAATAAACGAGACATGTGCAACATCGCGATTGACCAGGATGAATCTAAAGATAGTAAGGTTGAACTCCATAGATACCAGTTGTCCGGACTAATGTGCTTTCCCAGCAGAGAAAGAATGTTGTAGCAACTATATTGATGGAAGGAACGATGCAGCAGAATTTCCAAATGTTCAGGGGATCTCTACATCTGGGGTTTCAGCGCAAGTGCGGCCTCCAGAAATAGATAGCTTCTCCCATTGCTCAGAAGACGTGGTTCACGGTAGCACCGTTTCAGATATCCCAATATGGGAGATATCGCCTGATGTTGCAAATGAATTTGTCGTCCCCACTGAACCACCTGGGTTAAGCTGCGTTGATCAACCGTCAACTAGTTCCGCCGTTACTATGCCAAAATCTGAGGCATGCCTCAACAACTCAACTTTCACAGCCCTGGAGGATAAGGATAGTCAGCCAATTGTACACCAACCCTCTTCAAGCAATGATATCGCCGCGACGGACTTTACAGCGCCCCAATCTGAACGGACAGATAGCAGTCCAAGACCTAGATCCAAAAGAAGAAACAAAGTGCAACGGAGACAGAGCACCATAGCAGGGATAACGTCAAAGCCATTAGCAGTCATAGTCCCTCATCGGAATCTTCGACCTAGCAACACGCCTCGTACTCGACGGCGTTCACGTCGTTCACCCTCAACCGAGAGCACAGCAAGCGATGACTCAGACGACAGTGACTATGTGGAGTCTGATCATGCAATAGACCAGATACCAAACCCTGTGCAAAAAGCTCGTCCAGCAAAAAGACAGAAACGGGCTGCTACTGGCAT
>LHCL01000033.1:0-65716 GCA_001305275.1 Talaromyces verruculosus
ATTCTTACAAAGCCTTTGCCTCTTTATTCTTCTTTATTCTGTTATAAAACTGCACCTTTTATTCCTTTTTACTTCACTGATCTAATAACCTGCTAAAAACTATATACTTTAAATATAAAATTCATTAAATATAATAGCTAAGCATTAAAAGCTTTTATTAAATTATTTTAATAGAAAGTTGGATCTATTATTTATATTGCTATTATTATAAGACCTAATATTGCCTTTATTACTGCAAAATTAAGCAAATTTATATAGAATCTAAGTCTAGAGCACATATAGGCAATTAATCAGATTATTCTTTATCTCTATAGAACATGCTTCCTTATAATCTGCTATAAAAGGGAAGACTTTAAAGTTGCTTTATAAGCAGCTAGTAATGCCTTCTTTACTAATAATATTAATCAATGAAGCTTTAGAGGATTCTTATTCAAGCTCTTTAATAAACCAATTAACTAGTCTGTAAAAAAGTAAAAAACAGTATTAACATTAACCACTAAGGCTGAACTGCTTACATTATCTAAAGCAGCAAAACAGCTACTCTAATAGCTAAGATTCTTTAATACTATTAATTTTGACCCTAAGCAAGGATCAATTACTATTGACTATAACAATCATTAAACTATCTAAGCAATAGTCAAGAATGAAGCTATCCAAACGCGCCTTCACCACATTAATATTTATAATCACTAGCTCTGCGAAAAGGTGTAAAATAAGAAAATCAATATCCACTAGGTTGATACTAACTCTATACCAGCTAATGGCCTTACCAAGCCTCTCTCCACTAAGATACATGCTCGATTCGTGAAGCAATTAGGACTTGTCGATATCTTATGCCAAGTCCATCCTATATAAGCTGGCTTGAACCTATCTAGGTTATAGGGGCATTTATTGCAGGACTAGTTTAGTTATGTAATAAGTAGCCTCACTTTCCTTTTTTAGAATCTATGCCCCTATCCCTAGTTTAACGCCCTTACATGTCATATTCTTTTTATTTAATCTTCCTCTACACCATGCGGCTCTATATAAGCCACCTCAGCCTCTTGATTGGCTGCTATTCTTTTTGTAGGCCTTATGTTCAACTCCTGCGCTTTCTCATCATTTTTATTACATCAAGATTTCCTATACAGACTGCCTAATCGTGCTTTCTTTTACTTTATTCTCATTCTCATGGCACATGCGCTGAAGGGGTGTGACAAGATTACTTTACCACTATGCCGAATATAGTGAGCGCAGCATATATATCTACTTGTATGCCCTTATTGAATAGCTAGCTTTCCTTACTACAAGGATTTGCCAAGATTCCTCTTTACTAAACTAGCACACACAGGTCTGCGCTGCATTATGTATGGCACACCTATGCCAGTTACTTTCATTCTATTAGACACACTTGAATACAATACAATACGCGTTCCCACTCAATTTCTCAGTTGGTGTTTCAGATTTCAATGTATTTCCTGGGTTGGTGCCTGATATTTGAGGCATTGAGCTCAGCCCTAAGCCCTTCTGATCAATTACTCTCATTTTGAGGACATCACTAAGAGATATATCTCTACTATATTTACTAGGAAAACTATTGATCGAATCGAAATATATTTTACATTATCTTTCATCATTTTCGCTACAGTAGAGCACACGGGTCATCAACATGCAACCACCGACGACGGTCCAGAATGCTGCAGTAACCATTCAACATAACACTAGATATACAGTCCTTGGTTTCTACAATAACAGTTTCGATAGTTGGGTGCATCATGAAGCCCTATGTGATGGGAATTCGACTCCTGCTCAAACCGAAACGACCTTCTCAATTTGGGTGTCCTCAATGAGTCTAGGAACCTCCTTCGTGGTGCGAGAGGTATGAGGAATTGAGTATGGCGCTTCGGAGTTATAACCACTATGCAAAAACTAAAATTAGTAAATGTTCGGACTGATTCGAAAAGTTGTGTGACATACAAGACGTAGTCCATCTGGTCAATAGTAAGACCCTTGGTCTCAGGCACGAAAAAGTACGCCCATGCCGTGGCGACCAACATCCACGACGCAAAGAAGTACCAAGTTCCGTAGCCGAATGAGGTGAATATGTACGGAAGGGCTTTGGTGACGGGGAATTGAATGGCCCTAAACCAAAACATTAGAATTCAAATTAGGTCAGTTATGTAGGGAAAGAAGTACTCACCATTGGACGAGCGCAGCCCATGTTCCAGACAAGTTACGAAGCGCACCAGGGAAGATCTCCGCAGAAAGAATCCAGGGGACACCGTTGAGACCAAAGGACCAGAAGATGGAATAGATCATGATCATGCCAGTAGCGGCCTGGCCACCTTTCACTGTAGAGTCGGATAGTGGCTTACCAGCAGCAATGATGTCGGCTGGATGGCCAACTTTGACATAGCTACCGACGAACCATAGACACAGAGAGCAGGCAATAGACGACACGATGACTGGTCGACGACGACCGACAAGGTCAATAAGGAAGATGTAATAGATTAGAGACGCGATTGCCTTGACCAAGCCGTAGATACCGGTATACAATGCTACATCAGAGATACCGATGGATCCAAACAAGGTCGGAGAGTAGTAGTTAATGGCCGAAGCACCAGACAAATTGGCGAGCGTAAACGCGCAAAAGACGAGGAAGATACGATTCCTCATGCCCTTGCGAGAAAACTCGGCCATGGCACCACGGAAGAAAGCCCAGGACCCATTTCCGTACTTGGCGGCAATGGCAGCCTCTTCAGCAAGCCTGTTGCGCATCGCAGCAATATCTTCCTGGACATACTGATGTTCCTTTGGTAGGTGGCGCAGATCTTCGAGAGTCTGGTATGCTTGCTCGTGCTTCTCTTTGCGCATAAGCCATAATGGAGACTCGTGCAGGAAGAAGCCGCCAACGAACAAGATTCCAGCAGGCACAAGTTGGAAGGCCATGGGGATTCTCCAGCTTGTAGAAGATGTTGCGGGGATGTGCTGAGTGATGCCATAGTTGATCCAGAAACCAATGACAGAGCCAATCTGGTAGGCTACTTCGAACAGACCGGTCAGAATACCTCGAATTGAGGACACTGAAAGCTCGGCAATATAACTTGGAACGGTGGCAGTGATGGCACCACAAGCAAGACCGGTAAGAACACGTCCAGTGTCTATCATAGGATGTTAGTTACGTACTGCTGTCATCATGGACGAGAGACCACCAGACATACAAATGAAACTGAGTTGATCAGTTGCAACGACCATGAGAATAGCGCCAATAATGAAGACGAAGACGTTGATTTGAAGAGCCCATTTACGCCCGAGGCGCTCGGTGACTATGGTTCGTTAGAATCAAGCTCGCTTGGAAAGTGGCGAAGTACGCACTGAAGTAACAAAAGAGAGCACCAAAGAAAGCACCAGCTTGGAATGCAGACGTAATATTGCTTGAAACGGAGCTTGAATTCTTAGAGGTGATACCAAAGTCGTTTTTAAAGCTTGCACGGGCGATAGTTGTTCCAACAAAGGCGGAGTCATATCCGAATCTGCGATATCATAGTCAGCATTGCATACATCATTTCCTGGATAATGTATCTCAACATACAGCAGCGAACCGAAAGCAATGATTATGGCTTCGGAATAGAGGCGCCAGTTGTACACCTCCTTTGGTGTGGGCCGATCCTCAACAGCTCTGAAGCCACCCATTTTGCAAGTCCGTCGTTCCCTGTCTTGCTAACCCTAAAATTCAGCAGGAAAAGAAAACCTTGGTGATAACGAGCTGCAGCCGATAGTAATTTGAAGATAACTCTGACAATTTAGTGCACATGCTAGTATACTTATAGCCTGCATTTTCACCCCAGATTCCAGATGCAGAATCCCCGACGACACTCGGACTTTACCCCGTGGAGACGAGGCAACATGAGCAATTGATGGGACAAGCGAGCCGAACACTCAATAAAATAGGCGAGCCACATGGCGTGAAAAGTCTATCACCAAATGGCCGTGCATCGCTTCCTTACCCAATTGGGAATTAGGGTTAGGGTTCAGTTCTCGAGCAAGCATATCATCTCTCTGTGAGGATGTTCTCCTTGAAATGAGTCATTTGGCCGTATGATACACCTAGAGTAGGGACAGACATACGATATACTGACTGATAGCTGAGAAACCAGTCAATCCATCTTTCCCTAGGGTTCATACTAACTATCCCCGAGTATCAGATTCGACGTGCCACTTCATCGGCTGTTCCCAGACCCATTTTGTATTTACGGGGCAAGAGCAGGTAAGAGCAGGTAAAGATCCAAAGATCAATTGCTTGTCACCTTACTTTTTTGTGGGGACGTAACAAGCTTTTCTCCACGAATGAGTTCACGGCAATCTCGTTCCTACTGTGCGATCGCCAGATACCGCATTTGTAATTTAGGCGAGGACTCCCTTATCTCTGACTTTAAATTTTTTACTGGGTCAATCCAGATCTGGTAGAATCTGATATTTCTTCTAAAAAGTCCTGACACAATGCTTCATGTTCAGCTATCCTGACCTTGTGACCGAAAAGCTGCGAGCATGAGTCAGTTGGCTCCTCAGATTGAGGTGTAGTCGGCGCAACCAGTGGTGATAACTTACAGTATAAAGAAGCGCAAAGCATGTTTACGTACGTTGAGTACACACAATTCGAGACTGTAGCCCTAACTGCAGTTCAGCACATAAGCATCTCCTTTCTTTCTACCTGCGCACAGGTACAAAGTCATCGGTGAATTCCTTATTTCCAACAACTGGCTCTATACATATGAACAATGGATTTTTCAGCTTTTTAATACAAGAATACTCCACCAATATTGTGAGTGAGGTCGTCTCGGGTATTGACGACGTATGGAGAACGAATTCCGGACGGCTACTGAAATGGGACTTTACCGAACAATCATCCAGCCGGCTATTGAACGCTCTTATGAATAGTCACGTGTGTTCAAATTATTTGTTTTTTGCTCTGTGTGTGTGGTTGTCGACACTTACTTTTCGAGCTTCTGGGTTGAGATGCTTGAGGTTATCGTGAGAGTGGTATTGGGAGCAGCAAGTCGCTAGGTACTCGTTCGGAGCAGCTATGATGCCTCGTTTGATGCTTCGACTGCCAGGAGTGGCTGGAGTCCCTCGAAGTTCCATAGTGATACGACATGTTCAAATTGAGCCTATAATATGTTCAAGAAACATTACGCGACGCTGTATGAGATCCATTTCTACGTCCCAGACTATCACATCAACTGTGCCGCCGAAGAAGAGACGCAACCGTACAATCTTGGGAGCTTCAATTGCGTTGGTGCGTAAATCATAGATGTCTGTTCAGACGATATCTTATTGATCAGTGGCCCAGATTTTCGCCGTCTCATCTTATTATGCATATTCAAAGTCAAGACGTAGACTTGCGGTGCAAGGTGCTGCGCAACCAGGGATGATATCCTATGAAGAAGTGCAAAAGCACGTATCTGCGGACGATTGTTGGGTGATCATCAAGGTTTGCTTATCCGCTCTAAAAATGAGTTAGCTTGATCTCAAATGACTGACTTGAGACAATAGGGCCGTGTCTACGATGTGACCAATTTCATAGCATTGCATCCCGGAGGTCGACAGGCTATCCTTTCGCACGCTGGCAAAGAAGTAACGTGAGTTATCAGGCATCCGGACAGACTTGCATACTCCGGTCTAACAATTCAGTGAGCTCTTTTCCATGCTTCATCCGTCTGATGCGCTGGACAATCTACCGCCTGAAGCCTGCCTAGGTCTTGTAGACCCGAACACGGTACCTGCACAGGAAAATGTATTGACTGAATCTGATCTGCAACGACGAGCTGCAAGGGAAATTATGCCGCCGGCACAGAGCATGATGCTGCTGCGGGATTTTGAGGAATGGGCTCAACGCGTGTTGAGCGAGACAGCTTGGGCTTACTACCGCAGCGCATCTGACGAAGAACACAGTACGTGATTTGGGGTTAAACAGCAGCTGAATGATGGAATTGCTGACTTGCCGGGGCAGCCTTCATGGAAAACCAGGATGCTTTTAGGCGATACTTTTTCAGGCCTCGAGTTCTCGTGCGAGACATGTCGACTGGCTCAACTGAGACTACATTCATGGGGATCGAGACTTCAATGCCGGTTTTCATTTCACCGGCTGCGATGGCGAAATTGGGACATCCCCTCGGAGAAGTAAACTTGACCCGGGCAGCTGGTGATTGGGATATTGTTCAGGCAGTGAGTTTGCTTTTTTCTTTGATACTGAACAGAGGCAGGCCGCTGATTGGATGACAACAGATATCATCAAATGCGAGTTGTAGCGTGGAAGAGATCTTCGAAGCAAGTAGCGAGGATCAACCATTGATATTTCAAGTATGTCTTGCGAAAAGGTTGAATACAGAAGATGGCTGACATCACTAGCTCTACCTCAACAAAGACCGCTCCCAGTCAGAGACTCTGATTCGCAAGGTCGAGAAGCTGGGAGCAAGAGCCATCATGTTCACTGTCGATACATCCTGGGACTCGAAAAGAACATTGGATAGTCGTGCAAAAGCGCCGACCAGCGCTGACGCATCGTCGGCAACAGTTGCAACTCTCCCTGTGAACCGGGCCATATCAGGTTATCAAGATCGTAATCTGACGTGGGATGATATAGCGTTCATTCGAGTTAGTACTGGATCAGTGTTTGTTGTCATTGGCTAACTCATGGCAAATAGAAAAATACCAAACTTCCGATCATCGTCAAAGGAATCCAGTCACTCGAGGACGTTGAGATGTGCGTTTCGCATGGTGTGGAAGGCGTTGTTATTGTAAGTGACAATACCGAGGCATCTGTTGAATACATGACTGACGATTGGGGCCAATGTAGTCCAACCATGGAGGCCGACAAGCTGATTACGCCCCTGCTCCGATTGACATTCTCTACGAGATCCGAGCATTACGTCCGGAGCTGTTCGAAAAGACTGAAATCATGATCGATGGAGGCATTCGATGCGGTGCCGACATTGTCAAGGCGATTGCACTGGGTGCAAAAGCCGTTGGGTTAGGAAGGCCATTCTTGTATGCCAATGGAACTCACGGGGAGGAGGGAGTAAGACGAGTGATGGAGAGTAGGTTTTCAACGACTTTTGCAGCAATTCAAATAGTGGCTGACAATCGAATTAGTTCTCCACGAAGAAATCACGAACACGATGCGCAATATCGGCGCAAACACGATTGAGCAGCTCAAGCCTGAGATGGTTGGGCCAGCAGGTCCTTGGGTGGGGGCAAATCGGCCGCCATATGTAAAACAGTAGATGTCTAGAGTGAAAATATTATAGAATTTTTTTCCGTTAGAGAGAAGTCGTTATCAGCTTGGTGTAATTATGCTAGGCTGGTAGAGGATGGATGGATGCTCCAATGAGGTAAGCTTTTGTTTAGATCGCCTACAAATAAAAACATTTCTCTCCAGACACCCGGACAACACGACCTCTTCTTCTTCTTGTCTGGTGTCGGGAACATCAACAAAAGACAAGATTTATCATTATCAGACACATCACATCAACATCGAAACACAAAGAATTCTTCTTATCTTTTACATTTTTCTGTGCAGCGAATCTAGGCCCATCCCCCGCTTTCCGGCTCAACCGGACAGCTCCCCTTGTCCAGTAAATTTCTCTGGAGCCTAGCAACCTTGTTGACAGCTCCCCAACTTTTTTTATGCCTTCGTCGATACCGATACGATGCCTCGTCGATTGATACGCTCGTCCCGCCGATGAATATTTCGCCATTGAGGATTGCACGCGAGCAAATTAATCTGGTTGATTTTGATGGCCTGTTCCCGGTGACATTCTCCGGAACCTTCATTCCTCATCGGTCAAACTTGGAAACGACAACAAGACAGAACATATAAGAGGCATTCGTGGCTCCACAAAGACCATCGCCCTTGGAACTCGTCAGCCAGGTGAGCCTCCCTAGCATACAATGGCGCCCGTCGTGAAATCCAGCGAGCAGTTGCTGGTCCCATGGATCTACGATACTCTGCTCTCTATCTTCCGCTTCTGCTTGAGTATCTTCTTCCGAGAAGTATATGCGCCCGGAGCATGGCGCATCCCGAAAAAGGGCCCTGTCATTATCGTGGCAGCTCCACACGCCAACCAATTCGTCGATTCGATTCTTTTGATGCGCATTCTGAAACGCTATGCCGGAAGGAGAATATCATTCTTGATTGCAGAGAAGTCGATGAGGGAACCGTATATTGGCGCATTGGCGGGGCAAATGGGCGCACTTCCGGTTACGCGTGCAATGGACAACGTCAAACCCGGGGTGGGCAGTATCTATTTACCACATCCTGAGAGCGATCCCACTCTGGTGTGTGGAAAGGGTACAAACTTTACCGATCCAATGTTCATGGAACGAGGCACTATTATATTGCCCAAAGTAGGCCAGGACGCTCCAGAGCAGCAGACGATTGCCGAGATAGTTGGGCCGGAAGAGCTACGTCTCAAAGCGCCGTTCAAGAAGTTTGCTCGCGACCACCCTTTGTTCGAAAGTCTCCGTACGGGAACGTCGTTTAAGGTTGCCCCGCACATCGACCAGAGTCAAATGTTTGACGCAGTATACCGAGGATTAGAGTCCGGAGGTTGTATCGGAATCTTTCCCGAAGGTGGAAGTCATGACCGCCCGCGATTGCTACCATTGAAGGCTGGAGTTGCTATCATTGCTCTTGGAACACTGGCCCGAAGCCCCGACTGCGGCCTGACTATTATACCCTGTGGAATGAACTACTTTCATCCGAACAAGTTTCGTTCTCGTGCTGTCATAGAGTTTGGTCCACCAGTCGAAGTTCATCCGGACCAGGTAGCAGCTTTCAAGCTCGGCGGAAATTCTAAGCGAAATGCAGTCGGTTCCCTCCTAGAAACCATACAGGAGGCTTTGGACTCGGTTACGCAACAAGCCCCCGATCGAGAGTCACTAATGCTTATCCAAGCAACTAGGAAGTTATATAAGCCATTGCGAATGAAATTGCCTCTTCCCGTCGTCATTGAGCTGAATAGACGGCTGTTAAAGGGATATACTACGTTTCGACACGAACCCAAAGTCATGCAGCTAGCTAAAGATGTGCGGGCTTACAACCGTCAGCTCAAGGCTCTGGGTGTCCAAGACCACCAAGTTGAATGGGGGAATGTACGACGTCGCCCATGGTGGCTTGTGTTCCTGACACTACTCTACCGTATCGGCGAGCTTCTAATGATGGGTTTGGCGACTCTGCCAGCTCTGGCTCTCTTTTGGCCCGTTTTCGTCACTACAAGAGCTATTTCTCACTCCAAACAACGCAAAGCGCTTGCCAATTCATCTGTCAAAATGGACGGCCGTGATGTTGTTGGAAGTTGGAAGATTCTTGTCGCAATGGGCTTTGCGCCTACCTTGTATACGTGGTACACCGTGATCGTTACCAGCTGGTTATACTATTGTCGACACGATGGGCATTACGCGTCTGTCGTGCCTTGGTGGGTGAATGCCCGATCATACGTCCCTGACAGTATTTCACTACGACTTTTCGCTTTTTTCTTCTTCGGTCTTATGATATCAGTCAGCTTCACGGGTCTCCGAATCGGTGAAATCGGCATGGACGTTTTCAAGTCCTTGCCTCCCTTGTTCATTGCACTCAACCCTAGCTCTTCGTCAGCACTCATCAAACTGCGCAACCAACGTCGAGCCGTTGTCGCTCAAGTCATCAACGTAATCAACACCTTTGGCCCGGAGATCTTCCCTGACTTTGAGCACGAGAAACTAGTCGACGATAACTACGACTACGACGGCGAGATGGGCGTTGACATGGACTATGCAACCTACAAATCCCGTCTCAAGAGCATGCCACCCAGTGAACCGCAAACCCCCAATCGCAGCCGAAGCAGGAGTAGCGGCAGAAGACCTTCTGATTCCTGGCAGGGATTCAGCAGCGGGAATTTCCTTAAGCCATTGACGTCTGGAGCTTCGGGGCCGTCGAAGGACGAGCTTAGCGAGCTGAATCGACGGATTGGGACTTTCTCTGAGACTGAGCAGGAACAAGGTGGCGGCGCTAGTCGCCGTTAGCTAGTTTGTCGTATTTCTAGAACTTATTAATAACCACTAGTTATAACTAAGTTATATACCCACGAATGGACGTTTTGTCGATACCGTATCTTCGTTGCCGTTAAAAAACATGTCCCTCCCTCAACTACCTACATACGTACTGTGGGTGTACATATATTAGTGTGGAGTCGTGAATGTTTAAACGTGTTAGTGTAACTTACTGGGAACTTAAAAAGCCTCCATCGTGCAAGTTGATTCGCCTAAACGTGGACTTTTCGACATGGGTGGATCTGAGGCTGATATCAAGGCTGTTCCTATTGGCCGAAACGTGGACTATCTTTTTTGTATATAATATATATGGACTCATAGCACGTAGTACGTATGTAGCATAGTGAACACGGTGAACACTGGGTTTGGCTATAAAGCCGATGGGTAATTCTGCTGGTTTCTGGTTTTCCATATTCGTTCACTTCAGTCACTTCAGTGTCATCAATCACTTCAACGTTGCATTTCCAAGTTTCAACTCAAAACATGGCGAGCCTCTCGAATCTGTCCGATAGCGTCGCATCAACTCTAGCAAATCTCCCGCCACAAGACCAGATACAAGATGGTGAGCGCATGCGGCTTTTAGGGCTCGTAGAGCAACTTCAGACGGCTCTGGAGCCGCCCTTCGTTCCTCTCCAACGATTTTGTGTTTCGGTATGGCTTTGCTCATTGTTTGTTACCGTTTGATAAATCACTGACATTGGTGGCGGAAAGCACTATGGTATTGTTATGATTCGGATTGCCCAGGGTATGGGTGTGTTCGATGCGTTTGTCCAATCCCAAGGTGCAGACTTGAGTCTAAAGGAGCTCTCCTCTAAAGTCAAAGGCGACGAGAAGCTGCTAAGTAAACATTCCTTTTCCTTCATTGTGATCGCAGTGCCGACTGATTGTTCTCTGCAGAGCGTGTCATGCGTTTCCTATGCGCATATAAAGTATTCACACAACCAACGAGCGAGGTATATACGCCTGCACCACTAGCAATGATGCTCGGAGGAGTGCCTGGAGACATGGTCAAACACTTGTACGCACTCGAGCCCCGTCCTTGCTTGACATAGCAGAAACCCGAGCTGACGCACGCCCAATTCTAGTCATAACATCATGCAAATATCTGCAAAGCTTTTCGAATACTTCGAAAATAATGGCTACAAGAACCCGGAAGACGCTTTTGAAGCTCCTTTCCAGTTCGCATACAACACCAAACAGCACTACTTCGATTGGCTGCAGACGCAGGCTGAAGCCCAAAGTGCCTTTAACTCAGTCATGACGTTTAGCCAACAGCTCCGTGGAAAGAATTGGTTTGAGATCTATCCAGTCGCAGAAAAGCTGAATAGTTCTTCAGACCGCGCGTTACTGGTAGATATCGGAGGTGGCGTCGGCCATGATGTCATTGCTTTCAAGAAACGGTTTCCAGACATGGTTGGCGAGCTGGTTGTACAAGACCTACCGCAAGTTATTGAGTCGATCGACGGGGCACTCCCGGATGGGATTGTCGGTATAGGCCACAACATGTTTGAGCCGCAGCCCATCCGGGGCGCCAAAGCGTACTACTTGAGAACTGTCCTGCACGACTGGCCAGACAAACAAGCTCTGGATGTTCTTGCTCGCATCCGTGAGGTCATGGCGGAGGACTCTGTGTTGTTGATCAACGAACACACGGCTCCAGAATCTCTTGAGGTGCCCGTAATCCCAGTGACACTGGACATCCAAATGATGGAGGTATTCTCCTCCCTTGAACGAACGGAGGAGCAGTGGGTTTCGCTCCTGGAACAGGCCCAGTTCAAGGTTGCCAAGGTGTGGAAGGTTGACACTGTTGGCACATTGGTATCTCTGTTTGAGGCTACCTTGTAGTTAGAGTAGAATGCTGTATAGTTATAGCATCAATGATAGCTGAGGGATGATAATTACGAATTTATAGAGATTGTACAATCACCACTAAGCTTCCTTCAATCAATAAACACCCAACCAAATCCTCTTATAGCGTGAGAATCAGGTTCTTCATTAGGCTCTATTGTTCGAGTATATTGTAAGCGCGGATAAAGGACCAGTTCTCTGAGTACTGCGTAGATCTCAGCGTTTCGAAGAGGAAATAGGCCAACTCCTTGTCAGCATATTCATCGATCACGGACATAACTCGTCCGTCCTCCGCCTGTAGTTCCTTTTTGATAATCTCTAGAGCCAAGGAAGCCGCTACATTAGAGTTTTTGAACGCCTCGGCATGCGGCCAGGATTGCAACACCTTGATTGCCTGAATGCGCACTGAATATAGTGGGCACTGCGAGGCCACAACCCACAATCCCGGGATGATTCCGTAGTCTAACGTGAAACTTGGGCGCTCCGAGAACTTGGCGAGAAATAATTCGTGAGCAGACAGCAGAGCAAGATATTCTGGCGTCATTCTGGTTGGTATCGACCCTTTTATGAGACATGTTTTTAGGCTCAGTATTTGACCGAGGCATTGTATTTGAAGGAGATCAACTGCCCGTTGTTCGAGACGATCAATGTTGTTATAGTGGATATCTTTGAACATCTGAAATCGTTCTTGGAACTGAAAGTATGAAGATAACAGTTGCTGCTGCCTGTTGCTAAGCTCGCCGTAGGAAGCTGCAATTTCAATTTCGGAAAGTGGCCAGCACCTGGCGAGAAAAGGAATGCCTTGATTCATGAGCAGAGTGACGCATTTATGCACGTCTTCCACATTTCGAAGATCAGAAAAGGCATTTTGACCCAGCCAATCTTGGTCCGGTTCATGGTTTGCACTAAATGGCGTACCGGGTCCAAAGTGGGAGCACTCGACGTCGAGTTTTTGGAATGTCTCGACTAGGGTGGTGTCTAGGAGTAAACTTCGGCGACTTGTTTGTAGCTGATATTCTTGGGTCTCTTTGATAATTTGAAGACCACTCTGCAGGTGGTGGGCGGCCTTGTCGTAGCGTCCTAGGAGCAGCTCGGAAATGAGAAATAAAAGACAGCAGACCAAGACTACCTCTCGTAGCTGAGGATCCTGGGAGGCCTGTCGTTGCGAGAGAAAGGAGTAGGCTCGGGAGGCCTGCTCGAGTGCGAATCGATGTCGAGCTTGTTGGAGGTTCTCTCCTGATAAGCGCATTTGATTCTCGACAGAGTCTTCGTGAACGGAGCCTAGCATAATAGCAGCATGGTAGACCGCAGGCTCTACCAGGCCAATCTGCAGGACGGTTTTTCGCCATAGGGAAGGGTTGAAAGCAAGCCCTAAGTTTGGTAGGGAGCAGCGTTGAAAGTAAGCAAAGCATCGGCGCTCGTCGTTGGTGGTCACCCAGCCCGGCTGAACTTCGAAGCACGACATTGAAAGCTTTCTCATTGGCAACCGGACAAAATCGTATCCGTCGCATTTGCGTCCGGTGGACGTGCAATTGTTACACCTTACAGGGGCTTCATCGCACTTGATGTGTCGAACTCTGCAAGTGAATAGTCAACATGACTGCCTTGAAATATGCGATGAGCGAGGCCCTACCGGCAAGTTCGACACCCTGTTAGCGATCGGTTATAGGTTCTTTTGCGTCTCTTTGCAGGCGCCATCAATTGTGCTTAGGAGGTTGGATGTGCAAAGTAAGGAGGAGGAAGGAGCTGTTCAGCTCTCGGCGGTTTTAAAAAAACACGGCTTGTATTAGGGTTAGAACAACCCTAGCCCCTTCCCAATGTTACCGTAAGATTCGTATTTACAACCACTTACTTTTATCTTATCAGCACAGGGCATGTGATTGGCTCTGCCATGCGTTGGCTGTGGTATGATTGGACAATACCAGTATTGTATTGTACGTTTCATTACAGTGAAATACAAATGCGGGGGCAGTCCCGCACGTGCCAAAACAGCCATCGACCGCCACAAGCTCCTGCCGCCGACATCCAGGCAACCGGAATCATATCTAGCTCATCCAGGCCTCATCATGAGCAAAGCTCGACAGCCGGAACCACTTTGAACAGCAACTTCAAGCACTGGAGACCGACGAGCAAGGTCCCGGCTCATGCTTGACTAGATCATGGCCCGGAGGGTGCTGGGCGGAGGCCGCGTCCTCGGAAGCGGGAAGAACCTCTCGCCAGCTACAGCTTCCTCGACTTCATCTCCGCAGCCCAAAGGACGCCTTTCGCCATCTCCTAGTAGCGTATCCTTGAATTCGCAAGCTTCAACGTCACAATATTCGCCAGACCTTCAAGACCTTACATCCCGGATCTCTCTTGACAATGGCGAAACGTCCATCTCAGCGGCTCCCGCCTCGACCGGAGCGCAATTGGCATGTCCAATCTGCAATGAAGAGATGGTCAGTCATTGTACCCCTGTAATATATAGGACTTGTATGCTAACTATCTTCTGCAGGTAACACTGCTTCAGTTGAATAGGTAAAATCGATTTGTCGGAATCCAATTTCTACGACCGCTAACCCGAACCAACAGACATCTCGACGACGCACATCAGAACTTGGAAGAGGTCAAACAGGATGAAGTGAAGGACTGGTTCAAAGCACAAATGGATAAAGCGAAGAAATTCCAACCTTTAGCGGTACTCAACCAGAAGCTCAAAGGACTAGACGTCTTCGAATCAAACGATAATGCGCAACCCCCTTCTATTGCGATCACTCGGCAGACCCCCGGTCCCGCCGAAGTTAGACCCCCAGACCCGGATGAAGTTGTGACACGTGAACACTGGCAGCCACGGGGACCATATGATATCTGTTGTGAGCCGAGTTGCGGAAAAAGACTTACGTCTGCAAATGGGAGCGTCAACTGCAGGAAGTGCGGTGAGCTCTACTGCGAGGAGCATACAATGTACCAAATGAAGCTATCTCGGTCGGCGCAACACGAACCAGTCAGAGGACTCTGGTGTCGCGTGTGTGAAACGTGTTACAAGTCCAGAGAAGGCTATAACGACCACAATGGTGAGAGCTCGTAAGGTTGTCTAGCCAGAGCAGAGTGATGCTAACGGCAATCTAGGATTCATACGAGACCACACGGATGACTTTGCTAGATTTAGGAAGCCTACGGTCGACAAGGCGTTCCTTGAAGTATCCAGACTCGAGAAGAGGTTGACGCGGTTAACGCAGGCTCTCGCGAACCTGCCAGCGGATCAGATTCAGTCCGGCGCAAGTAAACGATGGCCCCTCGGACGGCAAAGCGACCAGCGTCGTGAGATTGAGCAATCGATTGTGAGCTGGCAGGATGATGCCAGCATTGCACAGTGCCCCTTTTGCCAGCAAGAATTTACGAGCTATACGTTCCGTAGACACCACTGTAGGACTTGTGGGCGAGTTGTGTGTGCGGATCAATCGACTGCCTGCTCGGTCGAAGTTGGGTTGGCAGTAGCATCCAGTAATTAGTCCTCTTTACAAATTATTGAGATATTTTACTAACATCTCTGATAGAACGACAGACTCCGAGCGAAAAATCTGTACCATCCAAGATCAACGTCGATATCAGACTGTGCAAAGAGTGTAGAGCCACTCTTTTCAGCCGTCGCGATTTTGATGAGCAGAGGTTGCAGAAGCCACCTGTAGCTCGCTCGTATGATAACCTCGTACAGTTTGAAAGAGGAATCAGGCTGTTGCAACCCCGATTTCAGAAGCTCCTCACCGCGCTACAGTAAGTCATATCTTCCATAGAAGACCCCGCAAAGCACCTGCTTACTTATTTAGGGATCCGCATAATCCGCCAACACCGGCACAACTTACAGAGGCTTCAAAAGTCCGCAAAAGGCTTATAGACTCGTTCGCGCAGTATGACACGGCTGCTCGTCGTATTCGTGATCTCCCAACAGATTCACCTACTCAACAGAAACTACAGAAAGCTATATATCAACAGGCTAGCAACTTCCTACACCTACACATGCTGCCGCTCAAGAGTCTACCAAAGATCTTGAAACACGCCACCCCTGGTGGTCGTCCATTACCAAGTGGCCACAGCCGAAGCCCCCTTCAGACCGATACATCATCAACCGCCAAACCATTCACCCCAGCTCTCGCATCTATCAAATACGGCAACAACACACCTAACGGCAGCAGTCAAAGCATCACCAGCGACAACAGCAGCGCCATCTCCGCGCTCGAAGACGAAGAGAAAGCTTTAAGAGATCGATTAATCGTTCTCGAAGAACAGAAATTTTTCGTCTCGGAAATGATTGCCGATGCCAACAAGCGCCGCAAATTCGATGAAGTGAGCGCTTTGGCTCTGAATGTTGAGGATCTCAGTAAGGAGATTGATCGCATTAATGGGATTTTGAATAACATGGATTTTGAGAGTCTGTATACGGGGAATGCGCAGACTTGATTGTTTTCGTAATAACCCTCTTGTGATGCGATTGCGTTGATATAGTTCTGTTTCCCCGCAGCCAGTACATCATGGCATGCCTCTAGCATTTCCTAGTGTCGTCCACTTGCCTATCATCTTGGAGTTTGTTTGCGTACTTTTGTTCCAGCCATCATTCGTTTTTGTCATTTCATTACCTGTTCGTCGACCTGCGGTTGCATTGCATTTCAAGGCGTTGTTTGCTTAGCTTGTCTTGTGATTCCTCTGTTTCTGCATCCTGCATCGTACTGATTGAATATCGCTTGATGACTATCTATAATATATAACACATTTCGACTTATTAAATACTGAGATTCGTAATATTAATCTACGTAGATTTGTATATATCCCTGAGTCATATACAGAGCGGACAAAGTGAGTCCTTGGAGTACATATAGCGTTCTTGAAGGCTTCCACAGTAGCAGACTGAGAGCCTATACCAATACTCTACTCCGCTCCCTGGGCAGAATCCTGCTTTTGCTGCTTCTCCTCCGTCAGCGCCTTCACCGTCTCCGTCAGCAACCTAACCTGTTCCTTGAGCTCCCTAATCCCCAACTCCGCAGCCGTCACATCCACATTCGGCTTCGTCTTCTTGACTGTTACAACCCACTCATCACTTTCGTCCGAACCATCAAATCCAACTTCATGGGCGAGATCTTCCCACTCCTGGAGCACGGTGTCGTCCGCTTCGCCGTGGCGACGGTTCCAGCGAATCCAGCGCGCGTCGCGGGTTTCGAGGTAGGAGGTTATAAGCAGCAGAGGGAAGTAGATTATAGACATGACGATGTCGTTGAGGCGTTCGTAGGATTTTCCGGATAGCCACCATTCGAAGGGGAGGATGAGGAAGACGATTTCGATGAGGTTGAATGCTGTAAGATTTGCGTGAGTTCTTCGATGCGCTCGCTCCCGGAAGTATGGTCAACTTTAGTGAGTTGGGAGGTACTTACGTGGGATGAAGACGTTCTCGTCTGGAGCTCGCACGTATTGGAGTGTTCTGGCAGAGAATAGAGCCATGTACTCGTCATCTGCGTTTCCGGAGATGTCTTCGTAAGAGCTGTTGTAAAGCGCAATGAGGATATTCAACAATACTATACAACAGGATTAGATACGAAAATAGAATGTAGAGGGTCAGGTCGACTCACTAGTCATCACAATAAAGTTAAAAACGTAGTATAGCAGTATCCCAAAAGGAGGCGCAAAATCCTCAAAAGCATCAAAGTCAGGGCTCTGCATGATACTGTTGACCATTCCTTTCAGGATCTTGCTGGTGACCGGCACCGCGAGCTCCGTATTATTCAAGCCAATGAAACCCTGGAAGAATCCGACAAGAACAACGAAGAGAAGAGCAAAGAAAATCAAGCTCTCTTTCATCATGACCTTGAGGACAACGAGCATAGCGCCGAAGAAACGGAATGTGTCGAGGAATAAGAGTAGACGCATCCAGAACATGGGGGCTGTGAAGGCGAGGAAGTTGTAGCTCATTTGGTTGAAATGGCGGCGCTGGGCATCATCAACATTTGATGATTGTGCCAGGGCAGCCATACGCAGAACGAACGAGACTGCTAGCAAGCTGAAGAGTGTGAAGTTGAATACATTCCAAAATCCGATGTAGTATTTACCGATTTTTATGATCTTCGAAAACTCGTCACACAGATACGAGAGTGTCATGGTGTAGAGGATGCCTTCAGCGACATCGATATCACCGTCCGGATTGACGGTATTGATCACATTCGTATAGAGCGCCAGATAGAGGAACGAGAAGAATATCAAAAGCGCGTTTTGATACAACGGGACTCTCATGCGGTCCGGATCGAAATGCGCCCAATAGCTTGTATTGATCTTGTTCTCGTAGTCCACAAACCGGGACGGTTCTCGGTCGTCTTGCACTAACCATCCTCTCCATAGGCCCTGGATACATTTTTGGTATCCAGATGAGCCGATGATGTACAAGGAGTGCATGTCCACTGCGCGCTCAACCACATTTACCGGGGGTGTCACTTCGCCTTTGCGAAGGATCGAGTAACGCTTGAGTAAAGCTTCTTTGTGGAGCCATTCCTGGTCCTCTTCGGACTCAATTCTGACATGAAGCGTAAAGAGTTAGTCAATCTGAAACAAGGCATCGGCAACCAGAAATCAATTGGGCATACAGTTTCTTAGCAATCACCTGGCAAGCAAGCGCCCGGCAATCACACAGCGAAGAGTCCCATAACGCGTGCAAACCTTCGGTATGAAACCACTTCTGACAAACCAAGAGACAGAACAAGACACAAGCCCGGTACTCCTCTCCGCCGGCCTCCTTTGCGGTGCGAATGACATTTTTAGTGATGACGATGCTGTTGGGGTTGGTGATGAGCGACTGCTGCAGTTCATACGGAATAACCTGTTCAATCTGATATTTGAGACGCAGCGCAATCTTCGTGACCTCCTTTGCAGGGAGCGCAGGGCTTATTTCATCGGCCGTGTAGGCAGGGAGTACTGTGTATGTTGATGTTAGCTATTTGTCGGTCTGTTTTGATATGCGGGGAGCTCCAGGGCCGATGACGTACGTGGGCGATGCTCTCCGTGTAGCCGGTTCAGGGCATTTGCCCGATTTTCGAAGAGGGACCAGAATCCCATTGCCGTACAATTAAGAATAAGTGTATGTCTTCTCGGAGCTGGCTCGAGATTGATAGCCAGGGAGAGGAGTACTGAGAGAGAAGAGAAGAGAAGAGGATCTAACGAGGAGCGCCGATCGTGGAAGCTTTTCTCGATCCAAGATTGGGTGGGGCCAGCCCAGTCTTAGAGACTATCAACAAGAGAGTACGGACTACATATAGACTATTTAGATTGATCCTAATGAGGTTTATTATAATGCTTTTATCAACTATAGACCGGCTCATCTCTGCTGTATGAATACATTGGCTACAACAAACGAACCGCTGTCGTGGAAGGATAAGATGCTAAACACACACGATATAACTAGATGCAAGCAGTTGACCGCCTCGGAATGAGAACGTACTTCGACAGCGAAGCGAAGCTACATGGCTCTCTGATTGAGCATGTCGCTGCGAGCAGTGACGCTACACTCGTGCCGAGTTGGTGCACTGTCGAGATAGACTTCCAGAAGAGTCATCAGGCCCAGACACAAATGATCCTGACCACCAAGAGCGGCTGATATTGTTGAGCCAAGCCTTCCACTGAAAATACCCGGCACAAGTTGAAACGTGACACTTTTGATTTCCATTCAAGCTCTCTATTCTGGTACACCCTCGTCGCTCTCAGACTGGCTCTCGTCACCGCTGACCTCCATGTTCTCGCGCTCACGCTTGTCCATAAGTTCTTGAAGCTTAGCATCGTCATGTTCCGTAACTGCCTTGGGTGCCATCTTAACCACCAATCCACCGTTAGCCGCCTTGATCTTGGTTTCGATGCTCTGGATGGCCTCTTCCAATAGCTTGATACCGAGGTTTTTGTCCAGGGTTTGGCAGGTCAAAACGTAGAGTGGCGGGGATACCAGCTTGACCTTGATCTGGGTATCCGGGGTGTTCTTCTCCTCGGCGCAACGGAGTGCGTCCTTGACTGCGTCGATTCCGTCATAACCGAAACAAGTGACCTCAACATCGGCACGGACTTTGGTGGGAGCGGGTGTGAGCTTTTTGCTGATGTATGATTGTAGTTCCTCCTTGATGATTGAGTTGCTGAAGGTAACGTCGTTCCACACGTCGGGGTTACTGTAACCTGGGTTAGCCGGTTCGAAATGTAGACAGGATATTGTGGCATTCTTACGTGATCGAAAGCTTGAACGCATCGTAAGCGTGGCCGAAATTGCGATTCAGCGGCCAGCCGATGTTCTGGTATAATTCTTCGATCGGGGTCTTAGTCTTTTCTGCGACGTGGCGCATTATCGAATGCACCAGTTTGCTCTTGTTGTAACGTTCTTCGCACTTGACAACATCTTCGGGAGACACTCGTCGTTTGGAGAGATCGATATAACCTAATAGTAGGCACCCAAAAGTCAACATGCACTGTACATCTCGTAAACGGAGGTTCTGCGCATACCCTTTTCTTTATCCACACGCAACACGACGACGACCTCGTTTCGACCAATACGAATGAGTTTTTGGATACTTCGGATACGTCTTCGCGAAAGTTCGGAGAGAAGGATCATGCCATCGATGTTGTCATATTCCAAGAGTTTCACATAGGCACCCATTTCAGCGATCTAGAAAGTCGCACATAAGCCATGTTCAGACGCCAAAATATTCGGATATGACGCACCTGCTTGACATTGACCATAACGAAGCTATCCACCTCGGGATACTTCTCCTCGTAGAAGCGACAATTCGTTAACGACATTTTGGCGGGGTGGCGCCTTTACAAGGCGGGGGACGAGATCAGCAAGAAAAGTTGGCGGACGAGGGGAGGATTGAAGTGTCGTCGTTAAACGTGGGTATCGTATTCAGTAATTCGTTGAGATAGGCTGATGAAATTCGTCGCTCAGTCCTGTCTGGATAAGTGGCCGTGATCACGTCGAGTCATCCAAGTCTGCAAGGAACACAAAGCTTGCTATTTTTTTGTGGCGGCCCAAAATCGGCGTCTCCAAGTGCCAAGACCGATTAGACCAATCATATAATTTAGACTATAGGTCACGTGCACTAACAATACTACGCGAGAGATGTGATCACGTGATATCGAAGCGCTCACATCGAGTCATCGGAGACAATTATCTTGACTTTCAGGCAGTGAAGACAATTTGCTCGTTAACACCAGTATTTAAAGATGCTCACTTCTAATCATCATACTTGGTCTAGGAATGTGTACGTGATGGGCTGGTCTCCTTGGTAGTCAGCAAGGCGGTATACCCGGGCAGAACATTGCAGGGTGTCGCTGTATGACGCACGTCAACATTGTTGAAAGTTCTATCCAAAGCATTCCTCGCTCAGGATTCTTATATCTCAATTCTTCCATTTTCAATTTCGACTCTCATGCAAGAAGCGGTGACAAGAACGAAACACTGGCCGACACGTTTTTACATTCAGCAAGCATTCCATTGGCTGCCGGCTACGTAGTTCCGATTTAGCGGGGCCGTTGGGATGGGATGCTCAAGCCGTTGGAGATTCTTATCATCCCGCGTCCCTCGTGAAGGTGGTGCATTTTTGGCTTTTTTCTGATACGACCAGATTGTCAGATATTTTGGATATGCGACCCGTATAGCGGAGATGTCGAACGGCCAACCGTCACAACCAGAGGACTCGTCGTCCCTCCGAGATCGTATCGTCGATATCCTCAGGCCTGGCTCGTCGTCAAGGGGGCCTTCAACGGATCACAATCATGGACCTCGTCAAGGTTCTTCCCAAGAACATGAGAACAATGGACTCAATGAAACAAGTCGGTTACTAGAGGATTATGATCGAAGACACTCCGTGTGTGGACTGCCAGACTGCAATCATGGCACTTTCTCGCCGAAACCTGAACAACACGAGCCGAGCTCTCTTGCGGGCAGTTATTTGTGGGGAACAAGGACTCCTGGGTTTATGGCTTCAGGATTACAAACACCAGTTACCGATGGTACATCTGTGACGAACAGACTTGTTGCGGAAATGGGCCTGAAAAATCGCAGAAGAATGTAGGCTCCTACCCGGCATACCTTGCTGAGTTTTTGTGGCTAATGGCCTTTCAGGTACCTCTCCTACTATGTACCTTTTGTCAACTGGGCCGCCCAATACCGATGGGAGTTTCTCCGGGGCGACCTAGTTGCCGCGTTGACCATATCCTCCGTTTATATTCCAATGGCTCTATCCCTGTCCTCGAATCTTGCGCATGCGCCCCCAATCAACGGTTTATACTCGTTCATCGTGCAGCCGCTACTTTATGCTATCCTTGGAAGTAGTCCGCAGCTAATTGTCGGACCGGAAGCGGCAGGGTCGCTTCTTGTGGGAACCGTCGTCAAAGCAACTGTTGAATCTGGTCATTCTAGCGAAGGAGATGCCCTAATGCACGCCCATATCGTCGGGTTAGTGACATGCCTGTCGGGTGCCTTTATACTGATCGCTGGAATAAGTCGTCTTGGTTTCTTGGATAATGTACTCAGCCGCCCTTTTCTACGAGGCTTTATCACGGCCATCGGATTCGTTATCTTTGTCGATCAGCTTATTCCAGAGATGGGGCTGATGGACATGGCTCGCGGCGTCAATCATGCTAGCACTGTAGAGAAGCTGATTTTCATCATCGATCACGGGAAATACGCGCATAAACTCACAACAATTGTGGCGTTTTCAAGCTTTGCTATTATCATGATCTTCAGGTCAGTTCACATTTTTATCTCTCCTACATAATAATAGAAATTAACATTTCTCAGGATATTGAAACAAAAACTTTCACGACGTCTTCCACAAGTTGTCTACTTTCCAGACCGTCTGATAGTGGTTGTTCTTTCTGCCGTACTCACTTGGTACCTTGAATGGGACAAAAAAGGCCTCGAAGTCCTCGGAAATGTCAGGCCTGACGAAGCCGGTGATTCCGGACTCTTCCAATTCCATTGGCCGTTTCGTCCTAGTCAGATGGTTCACATCCGGTCCTCGCTGAGTACCTCCTTCGTGATCGCTCTCCTTGGCTTTTTTGAATCTTCGGTTGCAGCCAAAGGTCTAGGAGATGGTGCTGGTGATGGTATCAAAGGGGCTCCAGTATCAGCAAATCGTGAGATGGTAGCATTGGGTATGGCTAATGTAACTGGCGGCTTGTTCACAGCTCTCCCAGCCTTTGGTGGATATGGAAGGAGTAAATTCAATTCATCAGCTGGTGGTCGAACTCAAATGAGCGGCATTTTCCTCAGTCTTATCACATTGGTTGTGGTCGTCTTTTTCCTGGATTACTTGTACTATTTACCGGTAAGCATTTTTTTCTCTGCTCCGCATGAATTTTTACTTACAACCCAAACAGAAAGCCGTACTATGTGCAATGATCTCAGTGGTCGCATACTCTTTGGTGGAGGAATGTCCTCATGATTTGCGGTTCTTCATCCAAGTTCGAGGCTGGTCAGAACTCGTGTTGATGATTCTGATCTTCTTGTCGACAATATTCTATTCCCTTACGATGGGTATCGCCCTGGGCTGCGGCCTCTCCCTCTTGCGCGTCATCCGACATGCCACCAAACCACGAATTCAGATTCTCGGCAAAGTTTCAGGGACATCGAATCAATTCGAGAATGCCGAGCTGTACCCGGAAAAAGTCGAGTTCATTGAGGGATGTCTAATTGTCAAGATCCCGGAACCTCTCACATTCGCAAATACCGGAGACCTCAAAAGCCGTCTCCGCCGATTAGAACTCTATGGAACGAGTCGTGCCCATCCTGCGTTGCCGCGAGTCAGACCAGCAGAAAGCGACAAGAACGTCATCTTCGACGTTCACGGTGTAACCAGCATCGACGCTTCGGGCACTCAGGTTCTATTAGAGATTGTAGAAAACTACGTGAATCGCGGCGTACGCGTGTTCTTCTGCCGCCTGCCTTCACTCAACGGTTCCGTCTTCCAATTTTTCGAGCGCAGCGGAATAGTCGAGAAGTGCGGTGGACTTACACACTTCGTTCCAAACGTGGATGAAGCTTTGCGGCTGACTGAAATCGAGGATCTGCGAGAAGCTTTTGTATAATGAGAAGTGACTTTTCTTCTTTGTTATAACGATAGACGATCTGGATTGACGATGCATTATGATCTAGATGCGCCTGTTTTTCTCATAGCGCTCATAGGTCCTTTTTCACCTTGCATTTTGGATGCAGGGATTGTTCTAATATCATGATGTTATCTAGTTAATGTATATCTATGAGCAGTTGACAATGAATAAGCTGACCGGATTTGTTGCCCTCGAAGCCTTTAGACGAAGTTAAGATTTAGATTGTCTGATACCTGATATCTGCACTCCCTGCTTGAGAAGACGGAGTCTGGGTAAGCCGCTCGTAACAGCCTTTGGACAACCATTTTCGTATAGCATTCCAGATTCCATGGAGATGTCAGACGCTGTACGGTGTAGAAGACTGAAATATCGAAACCTCGAAGCAGATCAATGCCGTGCGACTCGCGAAGAAACTCCGTCTAGGACATGACTGCTCTGAAATATCCGGATCGACAGGATCTTTGAAGCGGTAAACCAAGCATTCATCCTTCAGGTTTTTGTTCAAGATGTTTTTATAGTTGATTTCAAGCGTCTCCAGAGTCCGTCACGTAACCATATCATTACCAATAGCTCGCTGCACCAACGAGCTCAAAATCTGCTCATTCGCGGATCGTATCAACCTCTGTACATTCGTCTGCTCCTTCTCCAAATCCTGCGGATTAGACGTATCGATGAGCTTGAATCTACCCTCAGTGCTCAACACAAACATCCCTGTAGCAACTTTGCTAAGCCAAACGTGCTGCTTGCCCAGATCGTCTGTGGCATTTCCAAGGTTGACTTTCATAGCAAGATGCTGATCCATATATTGCGTCAAGGATGTCGAAAAATGCGACGTGGTCTTGCCGCGCGCATCACGCGCTAATGTCGACAGAGTCTCTCGCGGTAAGTTGACATCCAGGGCTTTCAGCGCTGGTGCAACTTCCCGGCCAAACGAGAGAGTTAACTGCGTCTCTTTCAGAACCTGTTCCAGAATCGCGCTCGATGCCTGCCGTGAGGTTTCGCTCCTCGCCAAGTACGTGATAGTCGCTTCCAGTATCATGCACAGAAACTGAGGCGGTAAATGCAGCGTTGAGCAATACGCATCAAAACTCGTGGTCAGGAACTCAATAAACGTGTTCCGTAGCGCGGTTGGCATTCGCGTCAAGAGCAATGGCAAATGGGTAGACTGTTTCCGTCGTTTATCTTTTGACTCTGGCGCGTATCCATCAGGACTAGTCAGGAGGGCAGCTCTGTACGCAATGTGCTCGTATTCAAGCGTGATGAATATTCCCATACACTCCTCCATCTCGATCCACGGCTCATTCCCATCTTCGTCATCATCATTATTGTTGTCCACATAATCATTCCTCGAGATGAACTCCCATCGACAATCAACCAATGCGCCCGCTTTACTAAGCGCGTCATCAGTCGCATTCTTGGTAAGAGTTACTTGCATACTACGCAAAAAGTCGCCTGTGAGTAAGTCACGTAGACGTTTTGAGTATGTCTTTAGTGCATCCTGATTGCCGATTAGGAATCGATGGTCTTTGCTGTGATGAAGTGGAGAGAGGCGATGAGCCGTCCATGAGGTGTTGAATAGTTGTGCTGGTGTTGCAATGACCATTTTTGTATATCTCCTACATATGTGGTGTGTTGTTTGTGTAGGAGATTGATGTGGTGGTTGTGAACGCGTTGAAATTGTGCCGTATGGGACACCCGCGCTAACCCTTTTTTGGATATCAGGGCTAATGCCTTTACGACCTACAACCTACGACTATGTGACGGCCATTAGAGATGAAACTCGTCTTAGCCAAACGTCTAGAAATGGCAATCGGACAATTTCAAATGTTATTACTCAGCTTCCCTAGGTCAGAGAAGTTGATGAAAGGCTCTAGCCACACTAATGGATGAATAACTGTCCGGGGACATAATCAATTCTCCCGAGATCGGTGATATTTCCACGATCTTTTCAAAGAATCTTTACATTTCGATATCTAGGTATGCAAGTATTTACATTGATACCGAACATATCACCTATATCCTTGTTATCGGAGGCACTTCTGGTCTCGGGTTCGGAGTTGCAGAAGCAAGTGTCCAGCACGGCGTTTCGAAGCTTATCATCTCATCATCACAAAAGCGCCTAGACGATGCAGTCTTCAAGCTCAAAAACTCTTATCCTTCCTCGTCCACCGAGATTACCGCCTACCAATGTGATTTGGCGAATGAATCAAAGCTGAGCCAAAACGTCCAAGATGTATTCTCCAAAGTCGGCGAACTCGATCATATTATCTTCACTGCTGGAGACGCGCCTCTCTTAACGCCATTCGTTGACTCCGATTTTGAATCCATCAAGCAAGCGGGCATGGTCCGCTTTTCGCGCCGCTTCTCGTGGGCCGTTATGGATACAAGAACTTGGTAGCATCTCCTGCTAGCTCAATAGTGTTGACCTCCGGAGCCTCCAGTGAAAACCCTATACCTGGCTGGACTGCAACAAGTTCCTATCTCAGTGGCCTGCATGGCTTGATGAGAGGAATGGCCTTTGACCTCAAACCCATTCGAGTAAACCTGGTCATCCCTGGTGGTGTCGATTCGGAATGTGGAATATACTAGACCAAGAATCTCGAGGGAGCGTGATTGAAGAGTTCGAAAGGCAGACGACAACTGGTCGTGTCGGTACCGTGCAGAACATAGTAGAGGCATATCTGTATTGTATGAAAGATCACAATGTAACGGGTTCGACAATCAGCACGAATGGAGGCAGGTTTTTGGTTTAGGATTAGATGCTAGATAACTGCATAATCTGGTATTGGAGCCATGAAGTTCTTTCTTCCTCTCTCTGTTCATGTGGACGAAGCTCATCCAATTCGATCACGTATTAGCTAGGTATTTGGTCACCTTGGCATGTCAGCTTTGCCAGTGATTATTCACCTAAAAACCATCCAGCCATCAGCATCACGGCACATGCCACACCCTATCAATATTGGGATCTCGTCCCAGATGGTGAATCGTTCCGAGTCATGAGTGATCACGTTTCGAGAGCTCAATTCGCGCCCAGCAGGGTCAAGCCAAACTTCCTGGACAGAGGAATGGTGTGGCTGACCACTTGGTGGAGATACGTAGATGCATGGATGCATCTCCTCTCGCGCGTTAAGATCCATGTCCCTTTCAAAGTTGGTCATGAAATCTTTACGTTGCGTCCGAGTTTGAGCTCCATCTCCAATCTCAGCAGAAAAGTACTCAACAATCCTGCCGAATCCAGATACTGTCAAAAGCCCACCAATCCAGCGAGGATCAACACGCTCGGAATGTCCATGGGGTATGGGTAGAGTATGTAGAAGAGACATAATAAGCAAATACATGCAATGGTGGGTGGCAATAAGCGTTGACGTATCGTTGAACGGAGGAGAGCGAAGGATATTGGTTTGTAGTTGAATATACATATCCCTGCGCACACGCAAAGGAATGGGTACCGGGAGCCTTCCGGCTTCATATTCTCGGAGTAAATGGTTCAAATGTTCTTTTCGTGCAGAAGCGTATGTCTCCAAGAAGTACGCGACGCAGTATCTGAGGAAGGACGTTCTGTGTTAGCACCATATTAGTAGAGCATACTGAACGAGTACTCACGTTAGTGGAATGAGCTTGAATTGCAATTGCGAAGTTCCACGTTCAAACATGAGATCACGTTCTGATTTTGAAGGGAACTTCGACTTCACAAGGCTCTGATGGGAACCGCAGAAATTGTCCATCACGCGATTTGCTAAGTAGTAAGACAGCCGAGCACATAGATCCTGCCTCCGTCGCAGGGTATGCAAGTATCTAAAGGTATAGAGATAGCCACCTTTGGCGCTCTTAGCAGGAGGAAACAAGTCGGAAAGAAGAACGACGTCGTCCTCGGGATTCATTGTGTATGTCCGCTCGTTGTCAGTGGTAGATGGAAGTGTGCCATGACGTCGACGTCGTAGGTATTCTTGAGCGATAGCCAGTTCATGTACGGTCAAGACCTCGTTGAAACCGCGACAGACGAGCTTCAAAGGTAGAAAGTCGTGTATTCCGCATTCCACGAATATTGATATCTGGAGCTCGACAGGTAAATTGTCCCAGTAAGAGGCCGTAAGCGTGTGTTGTATTTCTTCGACAATCCTAATTGCGCAGAGGTTAGTGCAGGCAGCAGGATAGACCGATTCAACATCTGGGCTTACTTTGAGGTCTTGGTTCTCCTCAACCCTCCGAATCTGTAAGACTTCTCCTTCGGACCGTGCCAGCCTTCGCTGGCTTTTTTTGGCGAGGAGAAAAGACGACGCATGGTGTAGTGGACGGTAGAAACTCGTGAAGAAGGCCTGGCGTTTCCCGCGTTGAAATAACCAGGATGTACTTTTGGAGGACGTCAGGTTCCATTTTGCGCCATGCCTCGCATCCTAAAATCAGATCATTGATGGTGAAAGGGTGAAAGGGTGAAACCAGAGAGGCTGTGTTGCTTGAAAGTTGAGACATCCAGACGGGCAACATGTAACCTCTTTCGGACTAGCGCCGCGGCATTGGCCAGTCGCTCTTTCTCCGAGACTCCGAGCCCGACATCTACATTTCTTTTACTTCTTCAATCGTGTTCATTTGTAATTTACACGTCTATGATCTGATATCGAAATATATTGATTGGCATATATTAAACAATTGGCACAAATTGACTGCGAGATGCGATCGTGAATCGCTCGGTTTGAGACGGCGTCCATCATGGCGGAAGCCCCGAACGACAGCTCGACAGCTGCTGGCCCAAAGGCTCATGCATGCGTCCTCTGCCAGCGAAGAAAGGTTAAATGCGACCGACGAGAACCATGCGCCTCCTGTGCTAAAGCACGGGTGGATTGCGAATATCGTGAACCGCTACCGCCTCGGAGGCGAAAGAAGAAAGATTCCGAGGCTTCGTTGGCTGCTCGGGTCCGGCACTACGAATATGCACTTCAGAAAGCCGGAATCGATTTGCCTTCAATTGATGCAGAGAAACCTCTGCGTATAAGTGCTAGAAACACAGCAGAAGCCGAGAACATCCAAAACACCCCGGTCTCGCGAGACAACCATAGCATTATTTCAACCGAGAACAGTCCTGGGCAAGGACCAGGTAGATTGGTCTCCAGAAAAGGAAGATCCCTTTACCTTGACAAGTGCGTGAAAGTGTCCAAATTTTTATTGTCTCATATTGCTCACATATTATAGCCATCTGTGGAAGAGCGTTAGCCACGAGCTTCAAGACGCCGATGATATCCTCCCGGAGGATGTATCGGAAAAATCTACAGAACCTAGGGTTCAAAATGGAGAAGAATTCAATAGCAGCTTCCTATTTGGAGGTGGAAAATCACGCCAAATACTCACAAATTTCCATCCAAATACGATACAAATATTTCAATTATGGAATACATTTCTCGATGGCGTCAATCCACTAACAAAAATTGTCCATGTGCCTACATTACAACAACAAATTCTCGATGCTGCAAGCGACCTGGGCTCTTTGTCACCTGAAATGGAGGCTCTTATGTTTTCAATCTACTCATCTGCGTTACTGTGCATGCAGGTGGACGAAGTCAGGAAATACTTCAAGGAACCGAAATCTACGCTTTTGGCTCGATATCGGCAGTGTGCAGAACAGGCGTTGGTAAACGCAGGAGTCCTTGGAACATCACAGCTGATGGTGCTTCAAGCCTTTGTTCTCTTCATCGTACGTATTCACGCGGAATTTTACCGGAATTGGTCTAATACTATCTACAGCTTTCTGTTCGGCTTGTATACAGTCCACACATTCTGTGGTCATTAACTGGAATCGGCATCCGCATAGCACAACGCATCGGTCTCCACAAGGACGGGTCGAAGCTAGGCTTATCCGTCTTTGAAACAGAGATGCGCCGACGAATTTGGTGGAACTTGACAGTCGTTGATACTACCATAGGCCATTTGGCTGGCTGTGAATCACATATGTTGCCATTATCGGATACCAGGCTACCGAGTAACATCAATGACAGCGCACTTGATCCTGACATGAAGGAAATCCCTGAAGAATCCTCCGGAGCAACCGAGATGGTCTTTTGTCTGATGTCTTACGAACTTGGTGCTTGGCTTGCTAGACAAGCAGAAAATAAGACCTCGTCTTTTGACGGTTTCTGGGAGTTTCTAAGCTCTACAGCAATCTCTACCGAACAGAAAGATAGCATGATTGACGAACTCGAGCAAATCTTTGAACGAAAGTATATCACTCATTGTGATCCCTCGATTCCACTACATTTCGTGACGCTCGTGGTTGCCAGATCGGCCCTGACTAGCTCACGGCTACGGGTACATCATCCACGACAATACCAAGAAAAGGGACAGCCCCTTCCACCAGCCGAAAGGAACTTGCTGTTCAATCTTTGTCTCGGGCTCCTGGAATACGGTGACTCTGTTTTCCAGAGTCAGAAAGTCCAAAAGTTTCATTGGTTTCTTGATTTCCATTTCCCGTGGGAAGCTCTAATTGTTATGATGTTGGTACTACGCTATCGCAGGACCGGACAAGAAGTGGCTAAAGCGTGGCATTTGATTGATATTCTATTCAGGCGTCAACAAAAGATTATGACTCAACGCAAAAGAAGTCCTCTTCA
Source organism: Talaromyces verruculosus (assembly GCA_001305275.1). Taxonomy (NCBI): domain Eukaryota; kingdom Fungi; phylum Ascomycota; class Eurotiomycetes; order Eurotiales; family Trichocomaceae; genus Talaromyces; species Talaromyces verruculosus. The sequence goes on from LHCL01000033.1 coordinate 30,618, forward strand.
TTTAGCAGTTGCCAATCTGGCAATCAAAGCTTGGTCGGCGCATGTTACCGAGGCTGAGCGCAGCCAAGTTGACCCTTTGCCGCAACCCGAAGTCATCGATCTGCTATGGCGATATGCTCATGAAGGCGTACCACTCCCTTCAACGTTTCTATTCTCGAATGATGCGACAACGGAACGCCCTTTAACCTCGGAACGTGTCATAGCACCATCTCAGCTGCCCACCCCAACTTTTACTGTAAGTAGGAGTCATGTCCACAATACCTCTGCTCAGAGTACCTACGAATCATTGCCAATCAGCACAGAAGAGAATACATACAACCATACAAACGGAAATGGCAGTAGCGACGCTATGGATAGCGCTACGGAGGTCGAAGCAAACCTCCTCAACGACAGTCCCCTTGACTGGGATCAATGGGACGCCCTACTTCACGAATTTCAAGACTACGGTAGTGCTAACGATATGGATTTGCTCTTTCCTCCGCCGATAGCATAGAAATTTTATTTTGCGCCTCAGACTTGTTATGTATTATTACCCGATATTGTAATACAATAAGCAAAGCAAACAAAATGAATTGCCTATCTATAATGTACAATTTCTATATAAATCATCGAAAACTCCCACCATCGACAAAACTGAAATAACAAAGGAAAGTAATCAAAAAGTATGAGTGGAATGATTGCAAAATATTCAATGTTTACCTGGGTATCATTTTTTCTTGCCTCCTTTTACCTCTCTTAACCGCGCCGCTTAATTCAATGTTGTATTATAGATCAAATTGATTCCTTCTGCTTCTCCAAATTATCCATCTCACGCGCTTCCTCCGCTTCGTTCGGGGCAGCAGCTTGTTTGCCGTCTCCATGCTTCTTAACACTGACCCATTCCGTCGCAAGAGAGCCGATAATGGAAGCACTCGCAAGTCCCACGCAGACGTAGAAAGTTCCCATGAGAGCCTTGTTGTACGCATTCAATATAGCAGACAGAATCTCGGAAGTGAGTCCCGGCAGACTGCGAAATCCAGTTGCGCCGGCTGCGATTACTGAAGTAATGATGTTTGCGGAATCTGGACTTTGGACATTAGAATGTAAATGGTCCGAAAGGCCGTTTGTGAAGATCGTTTGTGCAACGGCGAGGAAGATTGATCCTCCTAGAGATTGTGCCAGCATCATGATTGATGCGCCGGTTGGGACGTCTTTTCTCTCTAGGATGGTCTGCGCGGCAACGCTGCCTTGTTGCATGCCCATGCCGATACCGAGACCCAGAATGACTTGATAGCCAATCCACTTGCTGTGTCCGGTACTCGTGGTGAATGTGGTGAGTAGCCCGGCACCGATAGACATCACAACGCTGCCAGCAATCATAAACGGGGTGAAATAGCCAAGGTTTGTAACGGCTGCTCCAGCAATAATAGAGCCTAGAACGAGGGACAAGACCAACGGGATATTCATGATACCCGATTTCACTGCGCTCGCTCCTTTGATGGCCTGGAACCAGACAGGAAGGTAGTAAACACACACCAACATACTACCACCGAGGCAGAAAGTGAAGAAGAAACCTGCCATCATGGTTCTCTTCTTCGCGATTCGAGGGGGCACTGAGGCGGTCTCTCCTTTCCACGCTTGAATCAACACGAACGCGATGAGAAGTACACCAGACAGGACAAATAAGGCGATGATACGTCCATTGCTCCAGGGGTATGTCTCGCCTCCCCATGTCAGCGCTAGAAGCAGGCAAATCATACCCGGAAGAAAAGTCGCTGTACCGAATGGGTCGAGTTGATGTAGTCGCTCCTTCCAAGTGTTTGCTGGGCTTGGATTTGGCGGCGGAGAAGCCTTAAGGATGAGCAGGATAACCAAGATCGTGACGCCACCGATAGGTAGGTTGATATAGAAGCACCATCTCCATGTTACGTTGTCCGTAAAAGCACCGCCCATAAGAGGGGCAACGACTGAGGCGATACCGAACAAACTACCCATCAGCCCAGTGAACATCGGACGCTTTTGCAACGGTACAGCGTCCGTGATGATGACAATGCAACCAGAGAAAATACCGCAGGAGCCCAAGCCAGCGATAGCTCTGCCAACTATGAAGGCTGTGGATGATTGTGCTGCACCGCAAATAGCAGAGCCGACTTCGAATAGGATGATGGCGGCGAGGAACACCCACTTCGGGCTGTAGAATGTATAGATGCGGCCATAGAGCAGTTGGAATGAGCAGCTGGTGAGAAGGTAGGCGCTACCATACCAGGCAATATCATTCAGGGCATGGAAGTCGTCGGTAATCCGTGGAATAGCTGTAGCGATAATGGTCCGATCCTATGGAAGGGAGGTCTGTTAGTATCTTCTTGTTTGGAATGCATAAGTTGATATTGGAAGACTTACTAGAGCAACGAGAAAAATAGCAAGGTACAACGCGATCATAATAGCCATAAGAGACAAAGCCCCGGGATACTCATGGTCATCCGGAGCATCTTTCGGGCCATCATTGGTTTCTTCAATAGGCTTTTCGTTGATAGGGGTGGTGCCATCCGGCGTCGACAATTGGCGATATGACTTTTCGTCCATGTTGGGGAATGTTGAGCTGGATGTTATTGTTGTATTTATGATTGATGTAGAATGATTAATTGATACAAGACAGGGAAAAGGTTTAGAGACTTGGATTATTTATAAATAATTCTCCTGACTGCCTACGGAGCGTCGGTGCCTCCTGCTTTCGGTCCCAGACAAGAATCTCGGGCCCGAGAAGACATTTAGGGCCCGACAGAACTCGGAAATCAATGGCTCCCGAGACATCATGATCAACTCTGACAGATGTAGCATTTTCCGGCCGATTCGCGTAAGGCAGACATATTTTTTTAATATATGAACAAAGAAAACAATTTTTTATTATGGTGTAGCCTCGTTAGTGGTTGTCTATTCTATACTAATAGAATCTTAGTGGTCGTGCACCAGACATATGTAACTACATAACCTCTGGGGCGGTGGCTGGCATCTGATTTTCTGGAAGTCGACCCCTGATAATCGCATGCGAAACCTTATTGTGTCAATCTTTACTGCTATATTTCCATTCATATTGTCATTCTACCGATCAAAGCGAAACCATTGCCAAACTTGCACTAACTTCACCAGATGATATATTACAAAAGATGCACAGAATCAACGTATTTAAGCGCCTTGCACAACAAACTGAGGCAGATCTGCTGATTCGTCTGGAACTTCCACCGGGCCAAAGTATTCCGTAAAGACTTCAGCCAACACCTTTTCAGTAAGCGCCATGTGTGGACCTGGAATAGTCTCAAAGTCGAGTTTTCCCTGCTCGTCCAGCGAGCGCAGCCCTAGCCAATCTTCCTTGTAAATCGAGCGATCCCGCAAAGACGTGATTTCGCCATTTGTCTGGTTTACTTCGGCAAACCATGCGCTCTCTTTGGGGACAGCTGTCGTGTCTTCTGAGAACATGAACATGCCGAAGCGATTCAGTGATTTGAGATTAGATTTGTATAGAGCATTCTTCAACTCTCGCTCATTATTAATGTCGGCAAGGAAGTTGCTGTGCTCAAGATATGAGTCATACTCATTTACATCGCGGAAGTATTGAGCGGGGACAAGTCGAGATTGAACAAAATCAGACCATCGTCCAAAGCGCAAGAGAGCCTCAGCGCTGCGACAAGCCCAGTCCCCGGTGCTATCGCAAGACTGAAATTTGAAAATCCCGTTATGTTGACTACCCATAGTCACCAGGTTGTGCACTTTCGGAAAGTTGCACCGCTCAACAAAAGCTCGCAGAAATTGCCCCCCTTGAGAGAAACCGAGAGCATTAACGGCCGGCGCTGTGCTCAAAATAGGTTCCGAAGCTAGCTGCTCGCAGACTTGAGCAACCTGTTCAGTGACATTGCCAATAAAAGTCGCCTGTCGATCTCCATTATCGGAATCATCCAGATGGATTATATGTACATATGTGCCGGGATTGACCTCTTCAGCAAGTCGTGCTACTTCCTTGAGGCCATCGGCCTGATAGCTGTCGCCTAGCCCATGCCAGATAATCAGCGGTAAGGGTGTTTCCTCGGTGATCTGTGTTGCTGGGAAAGCCGCTGACAGTACGGGAAGTGCTGCCAAGAGCGTCAAAAGGTGTGGTAGCGAGGACATCATGATTGTCTCCCTTCAACAGTCGATCTTTGAGACGATGATTGATGAGGCTTGCAAGATTGTTGTCATATCGGCGAAGACGGATGCGCTAGTCTGTTTTGAGAATGGTCATGTGGAGCTGGAACGTAATTTACTCCAGAGATCCATACCGATTGTTAGTTTGTTACACGTACAAATACAGCATGTGACAATACCTCAGTACAGAGGACAAGCCTTGAAAATGATGTCATGGCAGTGCTCGACGCTCAGGGCGTCATCTCCAAACACTGCTATATACATTACCACTTAAAACAATGACTGATCATATGGTCTGGCAGCCTATTCTGTGTTGGAAATTTTAGATCATGCGATAATGTGCATAAAGGTGCTTGTAGCCGAGATGATATCAGGGTGTAGGCGTCATGGAGTCCGAGTACAGTATCGTATGGAATGATGTTCTTGTATGATACGAGATTTAGGAATCATCAGGCTGTATCAAAATCACTGTAAGTACTCACTGGTCATAATAGACGAGCACGAAGAGAACGTATTATCGTATTGTCGCGGTAATTACAATACGCAGCCAGGAATCTACGGATCGTCTAAGTTCACGGGCGTCGCATAGCTTTGCCTCCACTTTCATCCCATTTCTGAATGACCACGATACTCTGTGCTCATGTGGCTCTTTTGCTCTTGACTCACTATTTCACATCATAACTCGGCCATTTTCTCTACATATCCTATGCATAAACATCTCACCGGACCATCTACGCAGCGGATCTTCCTATCGATATTAACCCCTAGGTTCCGCTCATCCCTACATACATAGTGCGCCACATGATTGTCACCATAACCTAGTTTCAGTTTCTGTCATCGGCACCACAAGCTATTCGCAGATACTATGCCCTGTGGAAACTTGGTACATAATAGGCATCCTTCTTGGGATCTACTGCCCTAGACGTCAAGGACATCTCTGCTTTCCGAAGGATCCGGCATGGATTCTAACGATTCCGCGGAGGGCCCAAATATCGTATTCAGAGCCGAGAATGAGGCTGAAGGTCGCAGATCGAGATGGCTTTGGAGCCTGAGCCAATTCCGGGAAGCGTTTAACGAGTGGCAGAATGAGGAGGAGGGTCAAATGCAGTACGGGATTGTCTGCAGTTTTATGTTATTGTGTGTAAATGGCTGACTGGCTTTTAGAGACTGGTGGGTAGCCTCAACGGCTATACCGCTCGTGGCAGCAACGACGGCTCCGTTGGCTAATTTAATGTCCGTCGTTGCTTTGGTGACTTCGTGGCGAAATGAGATTCACCCCAATCAACTCGATAGTCAAGGACGAACACTTCAAACTGGCATAAAGGACCCAAATTGGTATGTCTTATGGTCATTGAGCAGGTCGTTTGCTAATATTTAATCAGGTGCTTGGGCCTCAATGCTTCGTCTTTAGCTTTTGGGGTGCTTGGCAATCTATTTTTACTCTTCAATTTCACGCGAAAGATGCGGTATATCGTCGCGCTACCAGCTTCTATAGGCTTATGGTTTCTAGCCACCGGGGTCGTAAGTATTAGAGCAGATATTCCTACATTTCGGGGCATGTAGACTGACACTCACGTTCAATGCAAACAGCTGGCCGGGATTATAGCATCTGTGCATATCTATGTCCCTCCGGTGCCGCCGGACCAGACCTTCTCTCAAGGGTATTGGAGCGCCGTGATAGCAGCAGTTCTCTACTTTATATTAGCTGTCATGCTAATGATCAATATGCTAGGCTATGTTCTGGGTCACTATCCTCAACATTTCGCGCTTACAGACGACCAGCGAACACTAATCCTGCAGACTACGTCTTTTATGGTCTGGCTCGCTGTTGGTGCCGCTATGTTTCAGCAGCTTGTCGATATCACCTTTTCTGACGCCCTTTACTTTTCAGACGTGACAGTCCTCACCTTGGGATATGGTGACATCACCACAGGAAACGAAGTGGCGAGAGGCTTGATTTTCCCATATGCAGTGATTGGGATTATCATCTTGGCTCTCATTGTTGCGAGTATCAGTCGATTCGCGCGAGAGCTCACCAATGCCAATGTTGTGAAGAGTCATCTTCATCGGAGAAGAGTTGAGGTCTTGAAACGTTCTACTACGATTGACGAAGAATATGAAAGGACTCATGACGGCCAGAGACGACAAATCGAAGCCAACAAGCTCGCCGGACAGCGTACACCGATACAGAATATGGTTTCTAATCTGATGACCCCAAATAGGTCAAGGACATTAATCATGCGCGAGGAAAAGGATCGATTCAACGCCATGAGAGCCATACAGGATGAGACATTGAGGTTTCGCCGCTGGATGTCTCTCTTTATGAGTCTCATCGCTTTCGCTGTGGTGTGGTGCGGAGGAGCAGGTATTTTCTCGCGACTAGAGGGTATCACCTACTTCAACGCGTTGTACTTTGGATTCTGCTCTTTGCTCACCATCGGTTATGGGGATATCACGCCACAGAGTAATGGCGGACGGCCTTTTTTCATCGTTTGGTCTCTTATCGCTATACCAACAATGACAATCCTCATCTCCAAAATGAGCGATACCATCCTTGCCGCTGTCGACAGCGCGACAAATTACGTCGCGGAATTCACAGTACTGCCTAAAGAGGGCCGATATGTAGAATGCATGTCGCAATTCCCCATAATTCGAGATTGGCTCGAAAGACGAGCAGAAAGAATACGTATCGAGCGAGGGTTTACCGTTGGGGGGCAGGACCTCGAGAACATCGATGAATCGACAGGCAAGAGAAGAGCGGCGGCCGATTATGAGCGTGCCCAACCTCCTCCTCGAACGGTTGAAGAGCTCGAGAAACACCGCCGATCGCCGCCCGAGCTTGCGCGAGACCTGATATTCGCCATCCGCCGGGTTACGCAGGAAGTGGTCACCAGTGAAATTAAACGATATACGTACGAAGAATGGGTAGAATTCACGCAACTCATCCGCTTCACCAACCCAAATGCAGCACAACAAGGCCCAGAAATCGAACTGGATGAGAACGAATGGGGTCTGATAGAGTGGGACTGGATGGGCGAGAATAGTCCCATGATGGCGGAACAGACGGAATCCGAATGGGTGCTGAATCGTCTGACGGAAAGTCTGCTACGGTATATGGCTCGTATAGAGTCACAGCATGAGGGAGATTCTCGTCAGCGGCAGCGTCTGTCCATTAGTGATGATGATTGGGGGAAGGATGTGGGGGGGCGTGCTGAATCTTCTTCCTCGTCCGACTCGAAGAGTCGTAAGACGGCCAGTGAACCTGCGACTACTTAGCGCTTATTGCGCTACAGAATCATAAACACTGTATCAACCTGAATCTTGTTACATATGGCATCTATGATAGAGAAATGATGAACATGTCTTTATTGATATATTAGTGCTTTCTCAAAATCAATATTTAAGGCTCTAATTCCAACGATTCAAGCCTCATTTTCAAAGATCGCACCCTCAATAAAAGCATCCCACGAAGCCTAGTAAAAAGTCAATACACACAACCACAGATAGATAAAGAAGACTAACCCAATCAATATCCATGTCATTCGACATCGAAAGCCAATCCTTATCGTCCGAAAAGTTGACATTACTAGATTGAAGTGACGAACCCATTCCCGGAAACTCGAACGGCGGTCTTGGTGTCTCTGGCTGCTGCGATGGAGAGCTGGAGTCCACGGATGATGTCTGGAAACTGGATAGCATGCCTGACAAGATTTTACACGTCTTTGGCGCATCATCGCAAACCGTTCGAGCTTTCTCCCAGAGCGCACAGGATGTGCTCAGGGCTTGTAGTAACTCTTCGGTATCCGGAGAGACTACATATGTGTCTGGACTCTTGCGTCTGCATTCCAGCTCTAGGAAGAGAATCATTGCGGAGAGCATGATGACTTTTCTGGCGCGAGAGAAGTTATACCAGAATGGTTCCATGATGTGTTGAAATTTTAGTAATGTCAACGCCGACGATATACACCTCTCCCGCGAGTGGTTGTATTGAGGGTCCATTCTTCCTTTCACAATGAATCGTCGGTGAAGTTGGCACATGCCCTGATGATACAGTAGCTCCAGCTGCATATTTGAACCAGTGGCCTTTTTGCCACTTACCGTATAGTCCCATTGCTGGCTATGCATCCTCAAATCTTCGGAAAGGCCATGGTATGCTTTGATTAGGTTGTTGTCAATATCAAGTACTTGTTCGTACGGACCCTGAGTCGGAGTGTTATTAAAGTCGGTAATACTACCCAGAGCTCGAAACAACCGTGTCTTGGATATCAAATAAGCTACAGGTGTAACTTCGCTCATGGGTCTGGATGGCGGAAGCACGATAAGATCGTCCGACAGCTCCCAGTCATACAGATTCCGCGGCTCCATCGTGTCTGCAAAATTCCCTGAGATTATACGCGGGAACCCGACGACAAATGAAGCCATATCATCCATTTCCGTGACAGAGATCCAAACTCTGCGTCGATATTCTGCCTGCAAGGGGTTAATAGATGGTGATTGAGACGGGTCACGGTGATAACCCATATTTATTGCTGCGCGGACAATGACTCCGGTCATTATCCAGAGACCCCGGCTATTGTCGTCTTTTCGGTTGAGTTCTGCCGTTGCATATAGACGTAATGTTTCAATAGTATAAGGCAAGCATTTGGCCATGTCGCCGATAATCAAGCACTGTGCTGTGCGTAGTCGGTAAAGTTGGACCAAGGATTCGGACATTCCTTCGTAATCCGGCGGTTCGCCGAATTGCTGGTATGCGAGCATGTTGATGCACAGGATAGAGAAGAGTAGTCCTAGCCATATGACGCTCGTTTTGGTTGGATCTTTCCAGTGTTCGGCGTACTATTTTGATATTAGCAGCATTCCTCAACATGTTTCATTGGAATTATTACTTCACGCATAAAAGTCGGTTCGTGTAAAATAGCTACGGTGTTGTTAGCTTGACGCTGACTGAATAATTGACACGCTGGATCAATACTTACGAACAATTGTAATGGGAAAGTGGTCACGGTCAAAGAAATGGTGTATGAGCTTATCAACCTGATGTTTAGGAGGTAGCGTTGTCAACAACTCTATTTTGTCTGTTCGTTGAACCTGGCCAAATAGCAAGCTTGACCCATCGACCATGTTCGATAATGTCGGAGCAACATTGTATTCGGGTTGACCATCGTGACTTTCGCTCCAGACTTGCTTGAGTTTGTTGATCTAGAAAGCATCAGACATCTAAACATCAAAATTCGAAACGACAAACCGGTCACATACCTCCTGCAGTACATCATACCACTCCTCTGCACCCTTGTAGACGGAATGACCACCGTCAATCACCGTTTTACCAGGGCTATGTGTCGGTTCCGAGGTATCGGAAACCGAATCCTTGACTGACGGCCCGGTCTCGACACCATCAAGCGTTATCGGGGCTTTCTGATTTTGAGCTATCAGATTCTTGACTAAATCCTCTAAATGATTAATCCGTTGCTGCATAGAGTCCCCTTGCTTGGTACCATGGTGCGTTCCTGGTCCATTCTTAGGACTCTCATACTTGCAAGATGGTCGTTCATCACGGACCGCGCAGTTTGAACATGGTCTCTCGCGATTACATCTCAATCTAGTCAACTTTGTCAGCAGTGCATCTTTAAAATCGTGACAAAGGGAGGTTAGGTACTTTCTAGACCGGCAGGGCTCACAGGACAGTGGGACACGATTACGTCGGCTGGACTTGTACACCTTCTTCGGCACCGTGGAGTTAAGAGCACTATCCTGCGTGGGCATGATGATGAAATCAATAGATAGGCAATGCCAGTGGTTTTTACTGGTGAGTGTTGCTTGCTAGAAAGTCCAAGATGAGCTGAAGGCGTGGGGGTAAGGCGTCTTAAGACCGCGGAGATAAACGGCCTTAGTCTAACCCTAAAGTCCGCGGAGATAATTTCGACCTAACAATTGCATCAAAAATAGGATTGATACCTAGGTCACTATACGAACCGTACTTTCCCGGGGTACTCATATTTTACATGTGGTACTCAGCCTGACCTATTCCGAAGCACCACCTTGTGGCTCACCCCCCTGACTCACTAAATTCTTAAAGCGTGGCAAACTCCATGAATCCTCGCTCCGCCAAATCTGACTCTCATAACCCCCAGATATGCGGGTTTGCGGGTTTGGAAGGGCGAAACAACGCTTGTGAACTTGGAGTAGACGGTGTCCAAAAGTCCGGATTGTTGTCTGGTTGTTGGCAATGAGTCTGTAGGTAAAGATCTGTTATAATGAGACCAAATTAACTCTCTTGCCACTCATGTTCCTCCAAGATGGCTTTCATGCAAGCTGCAGCAGTAGCAGCAGCATAGTCTTGCCAATGCTTATTCTTATGACTATCCGCGTAATCACACACGCCTTTGATAACTAGGCATGGCAGATTGCCACAAACCCCTGAAGCTTCCATCTCGAAAGCGATAAGATTGTGTTGGGCCGCAGTCTCATTACGATGCTGTCCAGATTTCATGACTGTGTCCCCAGACCCGACAAGCCCGAAGTAGATTTTCGGATTTGGCGAGCTGCTCTCTGCAGCTGCCTCCATCAGTCGTTGGCGAGGGACCAACGAGCCCCTCTGACATCCAAGCTGCTGACACGTTAGTTTTCGTGCCTCTTCACATACTGGATCCGTCTTGCCTACACAAGCACCGCATATTGTACATGATGCTGGATCTTGGTGCTTGTGCCGGTATGTGGATTGGAACAGTTCATCCTTGTCGATCCCTGGATAGCAAGCTCTTTTGAGCCCTGGCTTATTTTGCAAGATTTTGAGATTTTTGGAAAGCTTCGTTTCAACACGTTCTCGCACTCGCAACCCCTTTAGTTTAGCTAACATCCCTTGAATTTTTCGGTTAGGTTGGTAGGGTCCTGCCCTGGTCAAAAACGTATCCGGAAGCTGCCTACCAAGGTCGTACTGCACAATTCCATCACTAATCACAACATCGCCAAGGATCAGGTCGTCGTTAGGAACTCCCCCACAAATCCCAACAACAAGCCCGAGCTTGACCTCCGGATAGCTAGACCGTACACTCGAAGCCGCTTGGGATGCAGCGCCTTTTCCCATATCCGCCATGTGGACGAGAACTACGTTGTGATGCTGGATTTTACCCAGAGTGTACGTATTGTCGTCTCCGACTGCTTTTCCATAGTTCTCGCCTTCTTCACCCCAAACCTCCTCGAAAAGTTCCCTGACTGCGTCCGCTTCCAGGGGTAACGCACAAAAAATGGCAACTTTGAATTGGGATCGATTGGCCGGTGTGAAACGGGCGTTGTGTTCGTCAGTCCGAAAGATGTTGGAAGAGATGGGGATTTCAGACCCAGGAATCTCTTCAATTTCCCAGTCATCTTTATACGCGTGATATAGCTCCCGAAGGGGCAGTACAACTTTCTCGTAGAGAAGTGACTGTCTGATCTCAAGACCCTTTTCAGGTTTGGACAGGTCAATGGAACACTCTCTGAAAATTTCGGGGTCCAGACAGTTGTTCACTACCGCTTTATAAGCGGCGCCAATCGTCTTTCCCAAGTCACTACAGCTTGCTGTAGTCCAAGCCCACTCGTAGTACTCGTTGATTGTGGTTTCATCCCAGAGGTAATGGGGGCTGTCAGGTCTGAGCGGCTTCTTGGCTGCAATTTCAACGAGAATAACTCCCAACGCTAGGACGTTCGGATACATGTGGAAGAGGTCATCCGCACTGCAGTAGTCCAGTATTTGCTGCTTGCATTTATCCAATTTCGTGGTAAAATATGGATGAGGCCGGATTTGGTTTCGATCACTGATATTTTCCTTCAGCATTTGGATATTCTCATGAGTCCATGGGTTCACCATCCAATAGGAATTATAGTACTGCCAAACTGATCTCGCGATGGTATATGCTAGCGTAACTTTTACCCTGTTTGAGAGATGTACTGTCTGTTCCAGCCATTCTGCGAGAGGAATACCTGGTTGGGGAAGGAAATCTCGCCAGATATTCTCTTGAACGGTGTCGTTGAACTTCATCACATTGTTCTGTATGTAGAAGTGAATAGGTTTATTCTTCTCACTATCGATCAGCCTGCAGAATCCCCCAATTTCGACTTTCCGGAGGCCGTTTGGTAAAAGAGACTTGCTCTGCGTCGCAGGCGATGGACTCGAAGACTGGATCGTAAATGAGACTTGTTTCTTCCGAGGAGGGTCGTTTTTTCTACACACTCATTAACAGCAGAACGTTAACTTCACCCCTTTCTAGAATTTTTCGAACTGCCTATACCTAGCAACTGATATTTTCGCCTCTCTCCACCGGTACTGACAATTGATTGTATGATACGAGGTAGTGCTTGCCACAAACAACAGCTCGAACGGGATATTCTCATCGTCGTGGGTACCATGTTCAGGACTCAATCGCAGCCGCGCGTATTCCAGATGTTGTGTGCTACATCAGCAGGTCGAGTACATTCGGAGTTGGGTATAAAGTGTATTGTTGACTTGGGTGGGGTAGCTGGTGTCCTTAGAAAAAAGTCGTATCTGCTCATCAGAAGGGGTGTCTGGTGAATCCATTGCGTGTTGGCAATCGGCGATTAAATGTAGGAGGGAAGTATACTCAAGGTTCTGCTGGACGAATTGTGTTAGGCTGCGTCGAATATCGCGAACAAGACTTCTCTCGGCGGGCGTGTTTGAATCCATGCACTCCAGTATCCTCTGAAGCGCATCAAGCAGCCCATTTTCTCCAACATGTTTATTTCTCGAGACTTGGGCAGTGATCTGTTCAAATTGTAAGTTTTGGTGCATTTTGGCGGATCTGCAAACTGGTCAATCGCTCACTCACAGAACAAGCTTTGTTAACAAGCTCTGCAACCTTGAAAAGCTTGGAATCTATCCCCGCCTGGTCTGAGTAGGGGATGTGTTTAGCCAAGATGAAGAGTTCGCCGCCGAGATGAGCGAATCTGTTATCCTGTGTATCACGGCCGAGAAGCGTTGCCAGTTTGCCGAGCCAGGGGAAAACATCCCGACAGAGATGAAGGATGTCCTCCATTTGGACGAAGCCTTATGCTTTTACACCAAGTTGCGATGATATCCTCTATAACTACTTTAAGAAGGTGAAAAGGGAAAGTGAAGTTGGACCAGACCGAAGGCACTGCAGCCTCGTGCTAACTGTGGGGTACATGCATACCTGGTCAGCTCGTTAACAATTTGCATGGGATGATAAAACCTCAGGGAATTTTGGAATTCTGATGATAGTCGCTAAACTCCTTTACACCAATATATCGGTACTTTCAAGATGTCAGAATCGTGTACAATCTTCAACGCCGCCATCGCATGTCGCCGCATATTTAGGAAGGCCCTGACAGTTTCACGGCTGACACAGCAAGAATGGGCAGAGAATAGATTGGCGGAATTTAATCTTTGGGCTGCCGGAGCAGGTGCCTATGCAACAGAGAAAGCCTCAATGGATCATCGATTACGAGACAATCAAGATGCGCACACTATCCTAGTCAATCTCTTGTTCATGTTGGAAATTCTAGTCCAAAATTGTATAGAGGAAGCTCATCAAGCAGATGACAGTGTCCCGGCGCTATCGAAAGTGGAATTGACCAAAATGAAGGATGTGGAGGATAGTTTGGATCAGCTAACAAGGCTGACAACTGCGATCCGAAAAGCCGGAATCCGATCTCGACTTCAAAAGGCGGACAGCTCATTCGATCCTAACGACGCCCAGATTCGTTCCCTGCGCAGACACCTCGAATGCCTTGTCTTGGTATATCCCGAGGAGCACGGAAGTTCATATTCAAGCGAACAGCAACGAGATACAGCACGATTGACTCCAATTCAATTACGGTTGATTGATGCCAACCTGAGGCGAAGAAATAGCTTTCTATACGCTCAGCGACATGCTCAAAAACTAGGAATCGATTCCGAAAAACCGGAGAACATGCCAAGTGAGACATTCACGTTGGTAAAGCAGGTGCCAAGTTTGGATGTTGGCGAGGCGGCTACCCTTTCACAAGAGGAGAAGATAGTTACGAAGGATAGCCGACAAGTTCAGAGTACAACAACTGCCACCCTGGTAGACGAGCCGATTGTGATTCCGCCAAAGGAGGTAGTCAGGTCCACAACAACAGTCGTATCGGTAACAAGCTCTCGGATATCTTACCCAAGGCCTCCACCTATTAAAGATAATCAAGAACTTTTCACATGTCCCTGTTGTTGTCTATCCTTCCGTATTGCGATGGCTCGTGGAAATCAATGGAAGTAAGTCCGTCTTCCCAAAAAGCATGACTTGATCTGAATTTTTGGTTGGCTGGACAGAAAGCACCTGGCGGGAGATATCTTACCGTACACATGCATTCTCGAGAATTGTCCCCAAGCCGACAAATTCTACATGACAAAAGAGGCCTGGTTAAGCCATATGGAAGACGAACATGAAGGCCGGGAGCAATGGGTATGCCATGTGTGCTCGCAGAAAAACATATATGCCACATTCAGGGAGTCAAGTGATTTCACTGCGCATATTGAACAAGACCATAGCAAAGGAATCAAACCACAGCAGATACCCATGTTACTCTCGGCGTGGCGGTGCAAAATTCCTCTCGAGATTTCCACTTGTCCACTTTGCCGTTTCGAGGGTGATAATCAAAACGCCGTACTCGACCACATTGCTGAGCATATTCACTCGTTTTCGCTGAGATCACTGCCATGGGCTCCGAGAGAAGGCTTGGAAGAAGAAAACGACGAAGAAGAATACGGAACATATTTTAAACAACATCCATATTTTGACATTCATAGTTCACGGTCGGAGCTTTCGTCGAATTCACCTGGAAAGTCATCCGTGATCACGGATACAGGGAGCTTTGCTGGCGATGATTTCGAGAACCCAGCTGAATCTCCCCGCCAGCAGCAAGCAGAACTAACAGAAGATCTTCTTAATCAAGTATCGTATGGTGTATCAGGACAAGTAAATACAAGCGATTGGCTGGCAATGCTCAGCAATGACCCAGAGAACCCGAATCCGTCGCCGGGAAACGTACTGGCCGATTGGAACGTTGATGATCTTCCATCCCTGTATAAACGGGTGGGTCCCGATTGGTTCGCTGTCTTCAACACTGAAGTTCAGCGCGTCTTGGACGTTGAGCTGGTCCACCACCTTGTGCACGATAGCGTTGTCTGTTGTGTGCGATTCAGCTGGGATGGCAAATACGTTGCGACGGGATTCAGGCAATCTGCTCAGATTTTTGACGTGGCTACTGGCCAGAGTGTAGTGACCCTTCAGGACGAGTCTGTTGATGGCGATATATTCATCCGTAGTGTCTGCTTCAGCCCTGACGGAGAATACCTCGCTACTGGCTCAGAGGATAATCAGATTAGGGTGAGGTGACTTAAGTTCATACCGTGAAGCAGTGTGCATTTCTAACATTACATATAGATTTGGGATATCGCAACCCGTTCCATCAAGCATGTTTTCACTGGTCACGAAGAAGATATTTACTCGCTCGATTTCGCTGGCAATGGTCGTTACATTATTTCTGGCAGTGGTGATAAGACAGTGTGTCTTTGGGACGTCTTGGAGGGCAAGCTCGTCTATACTCATAGCGTTGAACATGGGGTCGTTTCAGTTGCTATATCCCCAAATGGTCACTATATAGCGGCTGGTTCTCTCGACAACGGCGTTCATATCTGGGATATAACTACTGGTTACCTCGTTGAGCGCCTAGAAAGCCCTGATGGCCACAAGGATTGTGTCTATTCCGTTGCATTTGCGCCCAATGGTCGCGATCTTGTTAGTGGTAGTCTGGACAAGACTATCAAGATGTGGGAGCTCACAGCACCCCGAGGCATGCTCCCCGGAACCGGTGTCAAGGGTGGCAAGTGTGTTCAAACTTTTGAAGGTCACAAGGTATAGAGATACGCTACAAGAGCATGCTGAGATTTGCTAATTTGGATAGGACTTTGTATTAAGCGTTTGTTTTACGCCTGATGGACGCTGGGTCATAAGTAGCTCCAAAGACTGTGGCGTTCAGTTCTGGGACCCGACCACAGGAAACGCCCACATGAGGCTTGTGGGCCATAAGAACTCTGGTGAGTGCTTTGTGTTATGCGTGTTTCCCCAATGGATAATGGGAACTGACCAGTTGAAATAGTTCTCTCCGTTGCGCCGAGCCCAACGGATAACTTCTTTGCCACTGGTAGTGGTGACATGCATGCCAGAATCTGGAGGTTAGTGCATCGGAAATGGACGCTGGGTGGTGCTAACCATTGATGCAGATACTCTACCAAAAATACCTAATTGTATTGAGCCTGGATACAACTCGGGTAATGAGGGTTTTCTACACTAGCACCACAAAAGAGAAGGAGACAATAAGGGCGGGAAAATCGTTGTAATATTGGTCTGTCCTTCTGTCATTTCTACTTGAGATTCCTGTCCCTTTTATATATGCGAAATAACTGACACACAATTACACACGCAATTTATCAAATTGAAGCAGACATCATTGATGTATGGGAACATGCCGCATATGAGATTTGTGGGCTCGGCATTATACGATGTAGCCAAATATCCCGAGAATCATGGAGATGATATTTTCACTTATTACAGTAATAAATCTCATGTGAAGGTGATGAATCAGTAAGACTTATGATATGTATATGCAGTTTCTGCCACCGGCTCACGTCTTGATATAGATACAATCTCTCCAAGCTCTTACTCCTGTATGCAACTATCAAACTATCCTCCGTCGTCAACGACTCAATTGTCATCAACAGCCTCGACCCATACTTCTTCAAAACAGGTCTAGGCGGCGAGTCCTCTGGCTCCGCAAAACTTGCGTGCCGTATTTTCATCCCAGTTTGCTCACACAGCAGAAGAAGGATCTAGACTTATCGTCAAAGCTGCTTCGGCGGGGAGAGAGAGTCATGGTGGGTATATGCGTGCTGGGGAATTGGAAGCCTATGTTACTGTTATCAGGAATGCGGAAGGGGTTAAGAGGTCTGAGCATGTTTGGAAGGTTTGGAGTTCGAAGTTGGAGGGGATATAGCCTGGTGTTGTGGCTGGTGTAACTGCTGTTTAGGCACGATGTTGGTGTTGGATATCTTATACATCTATAACTAATTTCTGATGTTACTATAGTGTGTTCTACTAATGGCCAGCCATAATATTCGCTAGATGATAGAAGCATTATGAATTATGCACACCTACTCCATACGTCGGGTATATCTGCCGAGGCATACACGAACGAATTGATATCTGCTAGAATCGAATCATATTCACCGAGTCAAATATGTACAACACCCCGATCTCGTTCAGAAGCATGCGTAGACACAGAACTTCATAATTCATAAAATAAACATTAATAACATAAGCTGCATATCTAGCTGCAGCACGGTATCTTGCAACACCATCCCAAAGGTCCAAGCCTTGCAGGACTCTTAGCTTGCGAACAGCCTATAATTTGAGCAGCCTTTCTAGATGATGCCTGGCAATCACCTCTAAATGTGTAGCATTGTTAAGGATATCATCGCTGTTATCGCGCGAAACGCGATTATTGGTATAGTTGGCGAGAATGGAAGTAAGATTGGTCGTGTTCGCTGCTCCGCTATGCAAGAAGCCCGAGAGCGTGTTGAGTAGCAATCCCAGCAAAGGCGTCTGTGCGGTCATAGGCAAGTTACCCATCTCCTCGGTATAGTATGGAACGGTGCTTCCGTTGTACGAGATATCGGTAACCTGGGTGGTGAGCGATAAATAACCGTTCTTGATATATTGTCCTTGTTGGGCGATGAGCGAGCTGAGGTTATCGAGAATTGTAGTCAAATTGGCAGTACCCCGGATCTGTACCGAGTTGTTTCCGGGTTTTAAGTAAAGGTTCTCGATAACACCTTTACCAATCGTAAGGTTACCGGCCTTGATATCGGCAGTTGCGTTGCCCTATATGTGCAAAGTACTATTAGTGTCTATGTTCGTTGATAACTTGAAAAGGTTCAACATACGATCTCAAGAGTCAGTATAGACTGGTTCGGCAAGGTCACATTTGCAATGAGATTCGTACCATCACTTTCGGCAGGTAGAACCAAGCTTGCAGAGTCGATGCTGAACCCTTTGAATTGAGCCAGTCCTGAAAAGTATCAAAATCACGATGTTAGCAATTTCATTAAGAAAACGAGACGATAGGAACAAACAACCCACCATTGGAAGGAACCTGCTTATCCAAATCCAACGTGAATTTCTTGATCGATCCAAGCCGCGTACCGATTTTGCCTTTTAGACCTAAACTGCCGGCGCTCAGGAAGATGGTGTTGTGGACAAAGTTCTGCCATGAAGTGTAGTTCTCGAAGACGGTGTACTGCCCGTCCTCTCCGATGCTGGAGTTCTTATGAATCTTTGCTGCTGGCAGATTTAAGAGCGCCATGGGGTACTCGGACCCAACTTGAGGCACATACAACTGAAGATGCTCGGGATCCGTGCGCACAGTAAATGGACCGGGGACATAGATATGCGAATGAATGGACAGGATCACGGAATTGTTGGTCGGTTGTAGAATTGATGCGGAATCGATTACAATTGAGCCACTGTTAAGTAAATCTTGCGCAATCGCAGGTATGATCAATAGGAAACTAGACAACGGCTGTTAGTAACTCATAATCCAATGATTATCATTCTCGTAACTTACGTGCAAGGAAGCAAGATAGCCAGAAGAATGATCAGTGCGATCACATGGCAGATCCAGTAACGTCTGAAGTGCAGCTTCATCTTCTGCCAGAAAGTGAGAGGAGGTGGAGGTGCAGCATTCTCGTCTGATTCCGCAGTTACATCTATTTTTCAGTCAGCCCAGGTAATTCTCATTTTTCAGGTGCGCAAGTTCCTGCTTCTCTAGCCAAAATCCGTCCACTATTCTTGGGGAAACAATATACGCTTCAAGAAACAGATAGGAATTGCAACCACATACCCTTCTCAGTCGGTAATTGTCCCCGGTTCTTTCCAATAGTGAACAAAGACAGCTTGTCGAGGAAAGTTGGCGACTTTGTTGTTCCTTGACCGGCAGCAGCTCCATTGGCTGCACCTGCACCTGTCGCAGCAGGAGCTTCTTCACCGGGTTTTTCAATGTCCGACATGTTGGGCCTTTATTGCTTTGCGATTGTTCCACCAGGCTCAAATCGCAAAACCAACAAGACGATCCAATGGCCCGTCTGGCCGTGGTTTACTGTAGATGCTGACCTGCTTACACTATGAAGCCCTTCATAGAGCAAGTCTAGACAGTCAAGCAGTAAGTAGGACAATGGGCGTGCGACAAGAAAAAAAGCGAAGACGAAAACAAATCACAAGCGACGTAACCTTGCAGAAGGGGAATAAGGGAGCAGTTAAAGCGACTAAGCATTATGGGTCTAGTCAAAACCCCATGGGCTGGTAGATCAATAGCTTCGTATCTGGCTCAATTCGTTCAAGGAAGTGCTACGCTACCCCACGGAAAAGTCGGTCGATGCTAATTTCACAAGCTCCAGTACGGAAAACTCTAGTTACTCCAGACCAAGTAATTAAGTAGCTACATGATCATCTTGACCCAAGCTATCATGATTGGGAAAAGAAGAGCGAGCTCGTGTGCAAGAAGTGGGTCCCGGGGATTATGTATGGAGTAACTGTAGAGTTAGACCTCGGCGTTGTTGACATTTTTGTACGGAGCTCTTTCAATGAGAGACTCGTCTTCGAATTTTCACATGCCCGTTTAGTATGACACCTCCGGTCAAGCCTCAAATAAACTTCGGAATAGAGAACAAGATAAGGCGGCAGTCGGATCGGCGCACTGAAGCAAGAGGTCGTTTCTTCCTGTGTTGGGCTCCGGATCCTGCTGCGACCTACGAGGGTGAATCCCGACTCTGGAGCCAACAGGGAAAGGGGTTGAGCAAGGACCATGTGCTGGGGTGACCCGACACTAAGAAAAATTTGTGTAAGGAACAAGCAAGTGCTGAATCTCCGAAAGTTGGGTTCCTCTTAGGGTTAAGCCACTCGTCCTATCACTGCTATGACTGGTAGTTGGACAAGCAGAATCCACTGACATCAGAGGCGCGTTCTTTTGATTTGCCGGATGAGATGAATCAAAAAGACTAGGATAAGCTAGCGTCGGAGCGAATTGAAAGACGCAAAGATCAGCCTGGACGAGCGCTGGACTATATCAGGAATAATGTACCAGGATGGAATCGATCGGCGCAAAATGGAGAACGAGCGGGAGGGGAACTGGGGTATGTATCTCTAGGCCTGAGAAATTTTCGTTGCGCTCGGGACTAGCAGCAGGCTAATGCGGGGGATTGATATCCACAATGTAGCTGCTAAGCCTAAGGATTTTGCACTAAGTTGTTAGTCTCTCTGCCACTGTACGCACATGATTCAGTCGCTCATAGAGTGATGCTTCAAGTATCGCCTTGACCCATATGACCCATGAATGGTTATTGTTCGGGCTTCTCGACAGTACAATGTACTGACTTCTGAGGAGTGTACAGTGCGATTGGACCACGAAAATGCTGTCTTCGTACGATAAGACAGGCTCACGGTCGTTGGTTCGTTTAATCTCCTTGAGTTAGCGGATGGTTAGCGTGGGTCTTTGACTGGGGTCAAAAGTAAAACGAACCTCGGGAAACAGAGAGACGAATTGATTAGCTGACGTCAATCCACGAGATCTTGTGATAGCCAGTGTCTTCGGCTGTACAGATGTAGCTTGGACTGGATTGGATGAAGTGATGAGAGTCTGAGAGAAAGCGTGAGAAGTTGTTGAGAGGATGGATATCAGGAGCTCCGCTCCTTCCCCAAGTTTCCCCATACACAACTCCGTACTTGCCGAGCTAGCTAATCTCTCATCTATCACACTGAGCGTATTGTTTGTTGTATATGTTACTGAAACAGCAGTAACATCACATACTGCTATTCAGCATGTTGTTCAGAATATGACTCTGCCCGAGTAATCGGTGCCGGTTTCTATTACCTACAACTGTGCTGAGAAACAGGAAAACGTCAGGAGCAACTTTCCATTCTGGTCACTGGGTCCAGGCGCCAGGGAATCGCAAAAAGATGTCTTTTTCTAGCACCACGACGCTTCCTAGTCGACGAGCTAGCTCCAGGTTTACGGAAAGCTATGAATTCTACAGCAGTGATTTTGTCCGTCTCACGGGATCCCTAGATTCCGACTCAGAGAATGAAATACTCCGGTCTCTGGAGAAGCTCCAGCAGGTTCCCAAGATTCTCCGAGAGGGGATTTTGTTGACTGGAGGAGCCGTGGCGATTCTCCTACAAGCTGCAGCACATGGCATGGCGAGAACTGCTTCCAAAACAGGCGCCGGTGGGACGGTCAAGACGTTGGCCGAACAATTATATCAAAGCATACACTTGACGGCTGTCTACCTCTACGGGCTGACATTTGGTACGCGCCAGCAGCGGAAACAAATCCTAGACCGGATCTATTCTTCGCAACAACAGCAGCAACAGCAACAGCAACAGCAGCGGCGAATTACCCATGTTGCGCGAAACGGAATTAGCCATCTAAGTCCCTACCCACAGGATCCTAAATTACGATTATGGATCGCGGCAACACTCTATGCTACGGGTACAGAGGTCTATCAGCGCATCGTTCACCAGCTCAGCTTTGAAGAGGCCGAACAGGCGTTCGATGAATTTACGGTCCTACTCAATCTCACACTCAATATCCCCAAGGGGTTATGGCCAGCCAATCGTGCTGTATTCTGGGCTTACTGGGATGATCACGTTGAGAAGTTGGATGTTGATACCCGGGCACGACCGGTTGTACATGACCTGGAGAAATTACGCAATGTACCCAGCTGGGTAAAAATGAGCTTGCCGTTCATGAAGAACATTACGCCAGAGATGCTACCACCCCATGTTCGAGAGCAGTATGGCTTTCAGTCATCACCTACGAGCCGTTTAAGGTACAAGTTCTCCATGGGTATAGGCAGGGCTATTTACCCGATCTTGCCAAGGGCCATTCGGTCTATACCAAAGAATCGAGTCATGAAAGAGGTGGAGGAGATGCTTCGGCAGTCGTAAATGTCGAATTACCACGGAAATTATGCATAACTGTTTACTACAGTGGTATAATTTGTTTTTCTACATAAGGAGCATTCATGGAGTTTAGTTTTGGAGTTTCGGATAGGATGAGCATACCTCGGAGCACTTGCATAGGTTAAAATTCATTGTTCAAGATTTTTTATCTACTATGACATTATGGCCGTTCATTAATTCATTTCTTATCATACTAAGGCTTGGTAAACAGTGCATAGACATTCAATATAGATACATAGCTATCCTCAGACTACTTTTCGTGATCCATGCAGTAAAAGATTATAATCAAAAAACCCGTTAATTCATATCATAATAATTTCAGTACATGTCGTATTCGTTATATAGGTAAAATCTTCTCTTTTTTTTCTCGTTTTTGCCCTCATTACCCCAAAAGTGCTGAGAGCAGACCTCCAAGAACCTTTGATAAGTCATCCACAAGCTGTGAGACACAATGTTAGTGCTTCGTTAGGTGCTAAACACCAGTTCTAGAGGAAAGGACTCACCGGCGTAACATCATTAATCAAGGTAGTCGTCTGATTCACAAACTCCGCCGACAACAAAGTATGCGCATTATTCACTATATCTCCCAATTTATTGACCGTATCAGCAGTAACAAGCTGAGCCACCGCAGAAACCAATTCCGGCGATAGCAAAGCGCTGACTTCAGTCAACAGTGTCTTTGTGTCATTCGCAGTTGTGCCGCTGAGCAAGGTAGCTGCCCCCGTCAGGGTGGTTTCGATGTTGTTGACGCTGTCGGTACTGAGCAGCGTTTTTGCGCCGCTGATGAGGTTCTCGATGTCGGCGAGGGCGGAGGAGGAGATTGTGATGCCTGTTGAGGTGGTGGATTGGGCTAGGGTGACTGTTGAGGTGAGGAGGGGGAGGAAGATGAAGAAACTGAATAGTCGGAGCAGAAACATTTTGATTTCTTCTTTTCGTTGTGGACTGCTGATACAGTGGTGTTCAGTAGAGCTCAGGGTTCGTTATGAGGCAGAGAACGATTATATGCGCCGGCTCAATAATTTGCTGCAAGTGTATAGAGGAGTATAGCCGGTAAATAGCAGACGAAAATACTTCACTGACGGTAATAGGAAGATTTGGACCAGCCCCAATAATATCGTGGCAATCCAGCAACTAAAAAGATATCACCGACGAGGATCCTCTTTACTCATACAAGCCTTCTTTGTTATCCCACCGTCAATACCGACACCGAATCAGCGTCTTGTTTGCCTCCATGCTCGAGTTTAGCCCGAGCCGAAGACCAGGCCTACAACTAGCCCTAAGACTACACATGGGTCATGCATTCGTCTATATTTGCATACAAGGCTAGACAGAATCTGGTCATCCGAGGAATACACAGGTAAGCCCGAAGAGTTCCAAGCCATACCCATCATTTTCACTTGCTTACGAACGTCCTGGAAGCTCACCCTGTTCTCGGTGATTCTATACTCAGATGAACAGGTGAAGCGGGGTTGGGGCCATACTATTGATGTTTGAGATTCGTAGCTTTTTTTTTTTGTTTCCAAGGAAATTAATACGAAAAGATACATTCTCCCCGCACTAACTACGCCATAAAGTCGAGTCTTTCCCCTCCCAAGGTGTGGGGATTGATTCAGATAATTGTCGGTCTGGATGAAGAGAAGGGCATCCGGCCCCATTGACTCTTGACGATAAGCATGTGAGCCGCGGTTACCTTGAAACGATAGACAAGATGTTTGTGAGAATCTTCCAGTTTACAACAAATCAAATGGATATTAATATACAAAATTTGATTCATGGCTGTTGGAAACATGCCATTCGTTCTTGTAGCTCATGTTTTGACATCTGCCCTAATCGTCTCAATCCGATCTTACGTCGATCTCAATTGATGATTTACGCCAACATTGATCGATCATCGCTGTCAAAAAGATAATCTAGCAAAGAGTAGTTAGTACTACGTAGGTAGTAGTCGATCGTCAACAGATCTTGACACATGAAATTGCGTGCCACCGTAGTAACGGCGGTAATTCTCCTAGTGAGCTGTGAATGTCAATCATTACGATTCTTGTTTCCCATACAGATACGGAGGGCCCAACGGTCGGTCAGTCCAAAGAGACTTTTAGACAGATACTTGGCTAAATCTACAACTAAAGCAAGCCAAAAGACATCGTTGGTATGCTAGGATTGTACTTAGCATTAGTTAGTTAGGGCGCCACTGATTACCCCTCGCGATCGGCGGGCTTGAGCTCATTTTCAAGCCTCGGAGACTCCGTTGGAAGAAGCACATACTGCATAATAAGGAAAAAAGAATAGACTATTTTTTAGAGATCAAAGATACTTGTTTCTGTTGAGAGCAACATGTGATTGCAAAAGTACCAATCCTTCGAGCAATTCCCGAACAAATTAGGGCTTTGGGCGAGCCTTAACCAGATCGGGAAATATAATATATATGCCGTATTTGTATGTATCGGTCTTACGAAGAGCTGTGGCTGCCAGGCTCGGACGGTGAAGAAGAAGAAATTTTTCAAATTGGGTATTACTGGAACGACTTGTAGCTAAATGCCTTTTGTGAAATGAACAAGGTAGTAAAGATTCAACGTTCCCTAAGGTCGCAATATGCCAATCTATATTCCATATCATCGTAAAATGCGTAAACCATTGAACTAGATCAAGATCTCATAATCAAATCACAAAACCATCGCCAACCCAGCAACACCCAAAGCACCCAACACATTAACCCCCATCGCAACCCCCGTCGGCACAACGACCCTCTGCGCCGCCATCGCCGTACTACTCGACGTCGCCACCGCAACAGACGTATTCGCCGACAACGCTCCAGCATGGATTTGCGAATTCACTACAGAGATATAACTCGTTATCGACGACGGCAGAGACTGGTACCAGGCTGGTGTAGAGCCGTTCTGAAAGTCGGATGCTAATGAGCTTCGCGAGCTGGAGTCGAGCAGGTCACCCAAGACGGAAAGGGGTACGGCCGTCATTATGGCCGGGATGAAGCCTGGGGGTGGTTCGGCGATGTTGCTGAGGTTGGCGGTTTGGACTGCTACTGGTGTTACGCCTGGGGCGGGTGTTGCGGTGCTTATGGCGGAGGCGAGGGAGCCTCTGTATGAGTGTTAACAAGCTTGTCTTTTTCGAGGTGAAAGCTGGGACGATATGAGCTTACAGAATCGCTGATATCGATGCATAGTTCGAGCCGGATGTAGTCGTAGGCACTACACTATCACGCTTTTCAATCGCCGCAGACGATAAGACCGCAAATGTGAGGAGCAAAAGCGAGAGAATTATAGAGCGCATGTCGGCTGAGTGTGATAGACCGAGAACAGCTGGAAAGCCCAGCTTTCCTTTTGTTGTATGATATGTATAAGTGGAACTGGAAAAATCGTGACTCTTGCTGATGTCTTTCAATTGCATATAAACGTAAAGATGCTGTTGAATGTGTAACGAGTGAAGGTTGAGAAGGAAGTCTTAGATTTGAATAGTAGAAAATAAATTACAAGATCGTAAAAGGCTGAAATCTAGTCAGGAAATCTAGGCTCACTATAATTACTTAGTCAAAGGCTTAAACCGGGCTACTATGGCCTAACCCGATGCCTGAGTAGCCTGCGAATGTACCCTCTTAGCGGGAAGGGAAAAGTGGCCAAACGTCAGTGGCTCTCGGTATCCCATCCATCCAGGTCTACTACTATGGAGTACAGCTTGATTTACCTCGGCGAGAGATGGGAACCGGAACGTACTAGAACGTGTTGATATGCCCTCTTCCTATCATTTTTAGTGTATGAATGAGGACGCGGGGTCGTTCTTCGAAGCTTCAATGGCTGGTGCGAGTGGTTCTTGGCAGCTTAGCGAATAAAGTCAAGTTACTTTTGTAGTTCATACATATAATCGAAGAGAAACGCCTATTAGATTAAAAATGAGTCTGCCCGAATCGTGGTTATTCATGTAAACATGATCCAATACCTTGGCTGCTACATGCCTACTACGATGATGAAATAGTCAAACCCGCAGGAGCCGGTAGCCCTAC
Source organism: Talaromyces verruculosus (assembly GCA_001305275.1). NCBI lineage: Eukaryota > Fungi > Ascomycota > Eurotiomycetes > Eurotiales > Trichocomaceae > Talaromyces > Talaromyces verruculosus. Next base: position 56,835 of record LHCL01000033.1, read on the forward strand.
TTACTTCTGCCTCGACTTGCAACTACTTCTAATGATCCAGAAATTTTACTGATATTACCGTATTTGTTACTCATAGTTTTTGGAACAGTAGAGGATTTCGTGCTGATTTGGAGATAGTTGTCAAGCACCAGTTGACCAGTCCTGAAATGTTCAGATGTTTTGGAACCATCTTTGGCATACCTAGGTAGAGCATAATATAAATGTTGAATCCTATCTCCAGATACTGACGAATATTCAACTGTTTTAATTCCCTTCTCTACTTGAATCGAGTACGTCACCAAAGATACTAGAGAATCATCCATCCATCACCACCTCTTCACATCAAACCAATACCCTTTATCAATCGACAAATGCATCGCCGCCTCTGTTCGCACACTTGATCTGGTATTACTACTATTGGCAGCGGCAGCGGCAGCAGCAGAAGAACAAGGACTAAAAATCGAACATTTCTGCCTCATACTACTTTTCTTCGCATCCTCGGGTCCGAGTAGACTAATCCCTACAGGCGCGGATGATGCTGATTCCGTGCCGTCATTTTTCCTACTGCGCATGCAAGGAAGACGGATTTGAGGATCGAAGCTAATTAGGATGATGGCTTGCTTGCGGGGTTCGTCTGTGTCGACGGAGTAGATCAGTGAGCGTTCGTCGGCGATGGCGTAGATGTTGGTTGCTTGTCGGGTTGGACAGAGGAGTTTGATGAGGTCTTCGTCTGCGTTGTCGGGAGGCCAGAGACGGACGTTATCAGATTCGTCGTCTTTTTCAGTTGTAGCTGCAGCAGTAGTTGAAGAAAGAGGGGTTGAGTCAAGTTTGCTGCGTTTGGATACATGCTCATCACCGGAGGATAAAGTGCATTTTCGTTTGCGAGAATTAATCCGTAAACGCAACCGATCTGTAGCAGCTCCCACTCGATTGTTTGGCTCTGGATCATTGACTAAATCCACGAATGAACGTGCCGAGAAATTGTATGTGCGGTATTTCGTTTTGGCCAGGATGAATTCCCTTCTTGTGCAACAACTGCCCGTGTACTCCGAATGTACATGTTTGCCTATTCTCTTGTGTCGCGCCAAGTCATCAGCTGATGGCCCATTCAGCGGCAAAGGTGCCGGTAGGGTGATGTTACTAGGTCCAATGCCACTCCCGAGAAAGGGATGGGCTGAAATTGAGAGGGAAGATGACGACTGTGTTACACGGGGCTCTGCCTGCTCAGCCTCGCGCTGAATTTCCCCAGTGATAGGCGGCTCCGAGGCCAGTCGCAAAGGCTCGGCATAATATGTCCGTACATGATCTGAGCGACCTTCTCGCCATTCACGGCGACATTCAAGAATCATGGGCCGACCAGTGGCTTCATCCATGCGTAAAGACATTTCCGTCCATGTATCGTTGATAGGGCCTTCAAGATGATCCCTTCGCCAAATTCTTTCCATTCGTACTCTGCGTCTATTGAATGCTGGAGGAATACAAATCCATTCGTAATAGGACCGCCAATTCAGCGCCTCCTCCTCCGAATCGATCGTATTAGATACCGCATAAAGATGGTTATCAAATATCTCAAAACAGACATTATGGCCTATTTCGGTGCCCGCCAATTTATCCAGAACAGTAGGCGGCATATCCGCCTTGGTGTTTCTAGTGAGATCAACCCACTGAACGGCCCAAAGGAGCTCACCAGAAGCATCAACATATGAATGCACGCCATAGAAGAGATGTATACCGTTATGGCGGACAAACAGTCGTCGCGTACATTCCAGCTGTCTTATGAATTTCAGTCTCCTGGAACACCCAGGGGTAACGTCGAGTAGAATGAGCCATGCATGGGCATCGCCGTCGATTTCCACCAGAAACGCTAGTACCCCTGATGAATAATGTAGAAATGTGATTTGAGCTGAGCGATCTGCGGCCTCTTGTTGACGATAAGTCGGGATGATTCGACGTAGTATATTGTGAACGTCCACGACTTGCTCTGTGCTGTCTGCTCGGTGGACGTTCAAAACGCGAATCTCATTGTCGAGGATATACGACAAAACACCATCCCGATATATAAATGTGGCAGCATATGACAGCACTGCAACGGAATATGGCTCAGCCATCGCTACCGCCTGCTGCATATCGTGTATGCGTCCGATAGCTTGTCGAAAGGATATATTTCGAGCCCTAGCCCACTGGGCCTCTTTGGAATGGGGGACATATTTCTAGAGGCATTGTTCAATTTTCTGCGTATGAGGAGCACCAATTTGTATGGAGTAAACGTACCTTAATGGTGCGCTTGGCAAGCTGATCATTTTGCAGAAGATTGTACAGGCTCCTATTGACGCGACTGAGATTGTTGAAATCTGACAAGTCCAAGTCTTCAACAACCTGGTATAAAACATCGTAAGGCAGAGAATGCAATTTTGCTTCTCTGGTGCATAGTCTCATGACCGCGAGAGATTATGCTGGACATTCGCAAAGTATTTGCGATGGAATTTCCAATGTCGAGAGAAGAGCCCGAGATGGCGGTCTGATATTCTACCCGACGAACAAACACACCGCACTTCGGAGCCGTACTACCTGACACTCATTGAACTCTGCTCTGTTCAATGAAAAGGACAAGTGACTGCGTTTATATAAATGATCCGGGACAGAGACAAATTCCTATGTTACAATGAAAACAAGTAAGCACAGACCTGTGCTGTGTCGGTGTCCGTGTAATTGAGCCCTAAATGTTGTGCAACAGGAACATTGAGGGCCGGAAGACCGTTGATCGTGAATAAGAAGCTCTTATATACGAAGACCCAACTTATGAGGCTCTTCAACCAAATTCTCGTGAAAACCCTAAAGCATGGCACTTAGTGGCGGAAAGTTATGCGGCTCAAGTTCTCAATGGTCACGAATGCCAAACAACCTCGAGCTTTGGTCGTTGTGGAAGATCCACCTTTAAAGATTGAGAACGCTTCCTGTGCGCAATCTTAGTCAATCACACTTAGTCAAGTACGTACTATCGTGGGATGCAAACCTTGAATACGTACGTGCTCCATCTGACAAGGCTGAAAACAAGATAGCCAACTAGTCGCTTACATGTATGATGATGCAGCAGGGGCTGGTCCCTGTTTCAGTCTGCTCATATTTGATAGACCTAATCACTCGAAGAGTGGATTTGCTAATTGGGTAAGTAGAAAAGAATAACATGATTCCTGCTGCCAAATCAGGAATAAAAAAGGAGGCTCTGCCTCCTCCAAAAATGTCGGTCTCGCGTACAGTGTAATATTACCTGTACTGTAGGGAATACACGGGCCCCCACTTGGCCAACTCAGCCTCATAGTTCAACGTATGCATCTGCACTAGTAGCGTATTTTATTCTCGTGCGGCTCTTTATTTCTCTCTCTTCCTTTACTCTTCGTCACCTTGATTAGTTCTGTTTCATGCCCCCCCATTCTTGAGAGAATAATTGCGCGTTATCCTCTGACAAATTTCCCTATCTGGTCACTCATTGCGACATCCTCTTTTAGTCTATTCATTCCCTTGTCTGACGTTGACGACGTGTTTGCAATAATCGGCTGTCGGGTCGGGGTCTGCCTCGTATTCTCTGCATTCTGAATGAGCCTTGTCTTTACAATTTGGTGCCTCTTTTAGGTTCAGTGCAGCCATACTTCCAAAAAGAGCAGCCATGTGTCCTGATCTTCGCTTATCAATCCAGAAAATGCGAGAACAATGCATCGAATGCACTTCTGGCCGATCAATCTTCTTGAACTTAATGCTGATTGTGCATATACATACTATGTACCCCCCGCATTAGACCTATGCAGCGAAACCGGTGAGCAATCGTGAACACGACCATGATGTATCAACTTTTGATACATTGATTGTGAGCTCTACGGAGAACGTTGTAGTTGAGTTGGAAATGACTCCAGGACAGCCTTGTTACGTACTATTCTTAATCAATGAATACCTAGGCGAGCTTCCGACATTCCCTCTCCATCCGCGGCTGCAAGTCAGTACATCCGCTCATATTCTGCTGAAGGCCAGACCATCTCATCATCGAAATCATCTTCAAATCGAAAGCTTGCTTTTGAATAGAACTGCTTGCATTAGAATGCGTGTAACCTCGACCTTTAATGCCATGCAGCAGGCATTCCAATAGCATTAGGTAGGGGAACTTCAAACCTGTGACTTAGCACATACGTACCGCGAGGCACACTCACGCAGTCCCATGGTTCCCCTCTTTGCAATATACACGTATTGCCAATCGGATGAACCCCGATTGATAAGATATTGCAGAGTGAAGCATGCTTGGTGCTTGTGGCTACTGGCCTACTTTTATAGACAGCCACTAGTGAAGCCTGAAATCTAAGGCTACTGACGAGGTACCCCTCTTTTCACAAACTGAGCTGTCAACTGTCAAGCTGCACACCCCCGACGCTGGGCGGAAAACATGCAACAAAACCATAAATCCACAAAATGCTGTTCCTCCTCTTTACATAGTATATCAATCTCTGTACTCGTAGTATCAATATTATCATCACTAAATGACTCCATGCTCAGCCCGGTCGGAGATCACGGAAAAGTTTTGCCGACCACGCCGCCATCTACGGCTAGCCCTAACCCTGACTGCAGTACGGCATCGGGGGACCCCATCCTCCGTATTCCAGCGATGTCGGTTGGCTCCTTTACCGACTGGGCCACAGGTACTTCCAGACCGAGTTAGATTGCAGCAGCACGAGTACCTAATGCTACTACGCTAAATCGCTAGTCCGCCAGAGTAACTGCGTAGTATTTGGCTATTTGGCTATTTGCAAGCATTGGAAATCAGAAATTGAAGCATCGGCTGTTAGGAATTTCCGGCTTATTAATTACGATTTTTTTTAAGTTCTCACAAAACTAACCGTGCTGACGGAATATCCTACGCCGCTGATTGGTCAGCCCCGGCCATCATTTCCTTCACCTTCCATGCTGTGACAGAGATAGCCTCAGCCATGCGCTTGTAGACTGGTAGGCTAATTATAGCGTTGATATAGACTTAGTCTAATGATTGTTGGTTGACTGTCCGACTCACCGATATGGACAGGTATAGCAATAGTTGGCTTCAACTGACTTAAATACCCTTCGATATCCCACCTGGTTGAAGGATCAGTAGAGAACAACAGCAACAAACTAACAAACCTTTTAAAGAAATCAATCACCGATCAACCGATCAATCAGTCAGTCAATCAACCATCACAATGGCTTCCGACCCCTTCTTCGATGCGCTCAGTGCCCGCCGCACCATCTACGGCATCTCTGACGCCTCCCCCATCCCCGACTCTCGCATTGAGGAGATCGTCACCAAGGCCATCAAGTACATTCCCAGTACTTTCAACGTGCAATCCGCGCGCGCAGTCGTTCTCCTCAAGGAAGAGCACAAGAAGTTCTGGGATACTGCGGATCAATTAGTCAAGAGCTCCTTGCCGGAAGCTGTTTATCAGTCTCTTGCGCCTAGAATTGTGGGGTTCCGCGCTGGATACGGATCAGTATGTATTACTAGCCGTGTTATCATTGAGAGCACTGAGACCTAATCGTGAGATCAGGTCTTGTTCTTTGAATCCGACGATGACTTGACTGCGTTGGCAGCCCAGCACGCTGCTGTCGCTCCTTTCATCACCGAGTGGTCCGACACTTCATCCGGAATGCACCAATTGGCCGGTACGTTCTCCCCCTAAAGTTCAACCGTTCTCAAAGGAGTCTCAACTAATCCAACTGAAACAGTCTGGACAGCACTTGAAGCAGAAGGCCTCGGCGCCAGTCTGCAGCACTATAACTTCTTGCCTCCGTTTACCGAAAAGGTGAAGGAGATTTATAACCTTCCCAAGGACTGGAAGCTTAAAGCTCAGTTGGTCTTTGGTACGCCTGTTGGCGGCCCTATGGAGAAGACCGCTAAGCCTCTTGAGGATCGCGTCAAGGTGTTTGGCCAGTAGACATAGACTAGTAACTTATAGAAAATTGAAATGATAAGATATGATTTTATCCGGTGTTCCATGTTGACTCGTCACTGTCGTTGGCTTAAACGCGGGCTTTTGGCTGTTTTAGGGGGTTACCACGAAACATTGGGTCCACCGCTAACCACGGTTGCTGAGCCTAAGCCAGCGAAGCCACTGGTGCTGGTCCGTTCGAAGTAAACACTTGATTGTATAGGTGCTCTTGTTCGTCCTGTCAAAATCAAGTAAGCATGAGCATGACTGTTAATCACAGTAGATGGCCAACACAAGCTGTACCGGAGTGGAGAGATGAAAGAAGAAGCGGCAGGCCGAGGAAGGAAGCGTCCGGTCGAGTCACCTGACAGCCACGTAATCTTTGCGGCTGAAAGAAATTGGACCTCCAACAGTCAATCAAATCAGCCTTGCTGCTGTTCTTTTCATTAGCAAACCAGTGAAGCGCACGCGACTCGACTACATACATACGGAGTCATCTCCTACGCGGCGAATATTCGTACATACTCTAGAGTCTGTTCCACAATCAATTGACCAACGACTTTGCGCACAATCTTTCCATCTCGAAACTGGCGGGGTCTAAACCGGTTCAGCCTGCCATTGGGCTCATGCTATAGAAGTCCAAGCATCCAATTTGTCGGTTAGTAATTTGCCTAGCGTGGGTTGCATTCGGACCATTGACATAAAATCTAGATTATTTCAGCACAGAGCCTCAAGTGTCTAAGACAGAGGATTGACTATGATCTTCGAACCCACTATACAGCTTCTTCTCGACGAGTAATCTTCAAAGCGTCTTGCCTTGCTGACTGTTTTATTCAGCTGGTATAAGACACTGACTTGGCTTTCCACTGGGGACTTGTGGCGAGCTTCTCTTTTCTTCGCACGTGCTGCCAATCTCTAGGCTCATGACTTCTTGCACTCGTCTTTTTGGTTGAAGCTACGTCCATGTATCCCAATGGCTATCATACGCCTCCCCCATATCCTCCTCCTGGCTGGGGAGCAGGACATCCACCTCAGCATGGACAATATACACCACCACCTGGACCACCACCTTCAGCACACCATAGACCACCATCCGGACCGCCCCCTCCGATCCTAGGTGGTTATCCACATAGACCTGCAACATACCCGTAAGTATCACGTAAAGTGTTAGACATCAGACAGATATTAAACAACGTATAGTCCTCCACCAGGTAGGCCGCACAGTCTTCCTCCACAGCCTCATCGAGTGAATACTTTGCCTCCTCCTACCTCTGCACCAGCACTGCCTCCGCGGCCTAGCCCTCGACCCAGTCCACGACCTAGTTCAATATCCAGTCCTATACCGCCACCTCGTAAGTACTAGTCTTCTCGCAAGCCACACAGTTTATCTGTTAACCGAGCGTTTGTCATGTATAGAAAATTACCCTCCTCCATACGCATCATTACCACCCACACCCCCTCAAACACCCCAATCATTCGGCCACGGCGCCCCATCAAGCTACCAATTCCAATACTCAAATTGCTCCGGCAAAAGGAAAGCATTACTGATTGGCATCAACTATTTCGGCCAGGCCAACCAATTGAAAGGATGCATCAACGACGTGACTCAAATGTCGATTTTCCTCAACAAGGTTTATGGCTATCGTCGGGAGGATATGGTGATTTTGACGGATGATCAGAATAATCCATTGAGTCAGCCGACCAAGGCGAATATTATTCGGGCGATGTATTGGTTGGTCAAGGATGCGATGCCGAATGATTCGTTGTTTATTCATTTTTCGGGTACCTATACCTCGTGTTGATGTACCTTGATCTTGGCTGATGATTTTTGCAGGACACGGTGGTCGGACACCGGATCTGGATGGCGATGAAGATGATGGTAAGATAGACTATATGCCAAATGCCGAGTATGGAGATATGGCTGACTGTTTAGGATTCGACGATGTGATCTATCCAGTCGACTACAAAGCTGCAGGTCATATTGTGGATGACGAGATGCATGATATCATGTATGTATAACGAACTATACTTAAGAAATACTCATCTAAACTGGGCGGGTACAGGGTCAAACCACTTCGACCCGGCGTACGACTTACAGCAATATTCGACTCGTGCCATTCTGGGACTGCACTAGACCTCCCATTCATCTACTCTACTCAGGTACGTCTCCGCCTCATTTTAGGCACCTGTCACCTTAACGAAACATCATTTGGCTCACTAAAAGGGATAGGGAGTATTGAAAGAACCCAATCTAGCCAAAGAAGCTGCCCAAGATCTCTTCAGCGCTGTCGCCGCATATGGAAAAGGCGATCTAGGCGGCGTTGCCCAAACGGCTATCGGATTCTTCAAGAAAGCCTCCATTGGCGATTCGGCGCGCGAGAGGAGGATGATGACCAAGACCTCGCCTGCAGATGTAATCATGTTTTCCGGTTCAAAGGATACGCAGACTTCGTAAGCTGTCAGCCAGTATCCCATGGAGATAGAATACTGACATGGCTGCAGTGCGGATACATTTCAAGGCGGACAGGCTAGAGGAGCCCTGAGTTGGGCATTCATTGAGACGTTACGACAGTACCCGAAACAGAGCTATCTGCAGTTGCTGAACAATATCAGAGCAAAGCTGGAGAAGAATTATTCGCAGAAGCCGCAGTTGAGTTGCAGTCATCCTTTGGGTATGTGTCTAGCTGTTTGTGTATAATCATATGCTGACATATACAGATGTACATTTGCTGTTTGTCATGTAATAGGAAGAATTGTCCGAACCGGCAAAGAGATGGAGAGTAAACAAGTCTATAAACTTTTGGGATATCATTATACATATCATCATATCTCAAGCGTCACACTATAATCTTTCATCCGCCCATCGAATCTCGTATCCAAACACAGTGCGACGGAGTGTTTCGTCCTGTACATGTTAGAACGTATATATGTCATGTTGGTTGGGGGGGGGGGGGGGGGGGG